>BMAU01019051.1:0-426598 GCA_019973935.1 Trichonephila clavipes
CAATTGTTATTCTTTATTCTCCAGTGTGAACAGAGGATGTTTATAATTTTAACATAAAAGAACGATGTTAAAATGTTACAAAAAACTTATTTCAAAGTACAAATTCAATTAAAAAATCTTTTATTTTATTAAGTCAAACAAATAAACATAAATCCTGCCTAACACTTGTATAATTTGTTGATGGTATATATATCGTTTTTAGTCAAACCTTTTTTCTCAGGTTCAAACAACCTTTTTCCATTCTTGGCCACCATAGTTGCTAATCGCTTGGGCTGTTTAGAAAAGGCGTAGTTGCCGTAGTGCATAATGGATTCGTACTCATAGAGAGTGAAAGTCAGTTCTCTAGATTTTTTCAATCCTTGCGAAGCTGCGCAGTTGTCCTAAATACACCATAAAAAGAAAAGTTAGTTTTTATTAGCAATTCAACTGTGTAGAACTAAAGAAGAGAATGTGTGTTTTGTTGGAGATTTTATTACTGTGCAAGAGAGAAACGTACACACTTGTAATTCGTGGATAGTTATTATATTTAATCAATTGCTAGTGAACTAATTTTCAAATTTAAAATAGTCCACAGCCCTAAAACCTCAAAAATCAATTTGAGACAAGAATCAGTATGGGCCTTACAGCATCATCTTAGCGGCCGCTAAGACGATGTGAGAGTATTGTACTCTATCTTTTTCTCTCTCTCTCTCTTAGACTTAAGACTTCACTATATATATATCCAGCGCTAATAACTCATTAGATAAATCAAATCCAGTATTTTTATTATGTTTCAAAAATTTTTAACTTTATTTGTAGTTTTAAAGATTCCGTCTTTTTTTCCCATTTTAACAAAGAACTGAAAAAGACAAAGTATTTTCTTTTATTTTAAAAGAAAATATCTAGTGATAAACTCAAGAATTTTTAAGTTTTTTACATCCTATCTGGTTTCATTAAAATTTAGGTAAAGTAGAACGTAAATTAGGGTAATTCTGAATCGGTGCATGTAACTCGAACATGTCAGTATTTAATTCAATAAATAAAAATAAAGCTATATAAAGGTACGCTTTAAAACTTTTAATGGATAATGACTTTTCAAGGGAGCAACAAAATTTCCTTCCCAATGTATAAAGTAGTTGGTGTTATGAAAATTATTTGTCCTTTTGTAAAACGAATTATCTTTTATACGAAACAACAATTAAGACATTTTAAAATGAGAAAAAAAAAAATTGAATTCTTGATTCCTTCAGTAGTTTTATGATGATCTCTTAAAAAATACAGCTGGGCCAGTTTCATGTGGAACATGAAACATACGTTCATCTATTAAAGGAGTATTTTTAGAACCTTTTTTATTTACATTATATTATATGAATAACTGCATGCACCTTATATCTAATATAAGGATTACACTAATTTACAAAGTAATTGGAATTATATTGAAATATATCATTATGAGAGCAATAAACTTCTAAATAATTGGAGCGTATATTTCTCCAATTTTATGTTAAATAACACAACACGTCGCAAATGAAGAAAAAAATCTCAGATATGTCCATCTTCTATTATTGTATACTGTTTTATTGTTTATCACTCAATATTTTAAAAAATCTTCGCGTGTTCTTGTTTCTTTATATTCATTTTATCTTTCAAACAAACTTGAGGGGGTGGGTCAATTTTTTTATGCTTATGCACTGTTTTTTCACCATTCTTCAAGTATATCAATTCGAATTAAAATCATTCTGACGAGTGGCTCTTTTTTACAGCACTGTGAAAGTAAGACAATTATAATCGACCATAGTACATATCTCAAAAAATATACAGGAAGATTTCTTTTAAGTAGAAAATACCTCAGAACCACCTGTAACTCTATCCACAGAAGAAATGTCACCAATAGGATGGAGACTCATAACATGCGAAATAAAATTCCATGGAAGGAAGAATAGTTCCAAAAATCGCTAATAGTGTATTTATTGCCAAAAAGTATTACAAAAGAAAAAAGAAAGAAAAAAAAATAGCACGTAAAAAGTAACAATGAAATATAAAGTTTAATTATATAGGGTGTTTTTTTAGAAGTATAGAACTTTAAATTGCAATAAAACAACGATGTATTATTCGATTGACATGAATTTTTTTATTCGAAAGATAATCTTGTGGCATTACATTTTAAATATGATTTCTGGCATAGGACTGCCACGGCTGGCCCGGATGTAGTCCAGCCTGGATGTCTAATTTTCGATGACTTTTTCCTTAACGTTTGTGGCCGTATATCGACAATAACACGGCGAATGTTGTCTTCCAAATGGTCAAGCGTTTGTGGCTTATCCGCATAGACCAATGACTTACATAGCCCCCACAGAAAATAGTCTAGTGGTGCAATCACAAGATCTTGGAGGCCAATTCACAGGTCCAAAACGTGAAATTGCGGTCACCAAACGTGTCTTTCAATAAATCGATTGTGGCACGAGCTGTGTGACAGCCGTCTTGTTGGAACCACAGCTCCTGGACATCATGATTGTTCAATTCAGGAATGAAAAAGTTAGTAATCATGACTTATACGGATCACCATTGACTGTAACGTTGTGGCCTTCACCGTTTTTGAAGAAGTACGGACCAATGATTCCACCAGCCCATAAAGCGCACCAAACAGTCAGTTTTTCTGGATGTAACGGTGTTTCGACATACACTTGTGGATTACTGCTCAAATGCGGCAGTTTTGTTTGTTGACGTAGCCATTCAACCAAAAGTGCGCTTCATCGCTAACAAAAATTCGCTTATGAAAATCGGGAACAACGGCAATCCCGTTTTGGGCCCATTCGACGAATCTACGCTTAAGTATTTCTTGATCATATTTAAAAAATGTAATGCCACAAGATTATCTTTCGAATAAAAATTCATGTCAATCGAATAATACATCGTTGTTTTATTGCAATCCTAAAGTTCTATACCTCTAAAAAAAAACACCCTATAAAATACACATTCACTTCCTGGGCAAGAAATTCGACCACATTCAGCAAGACCACCGTTCTCAAATACTACAATGTGCATTCTGTTCAATATTTCTACGATAGTGATCAAGATGTCACTAGAATAATCCACACCGTTTGTGATATGCATACCAATAATGATTCCTTGTGATTCGTTGATAATTACTATTGCAACATGTTATTCCTTTATTTTACATTACTTATGTCCTCTGACCAAACAAATTATTTGTGAAAGCTCTATTTCTTCCGGAGAACAACTTAGTCATTCCTTCCTAACTATTTGCAATATAAAGAAAGCTTGACATGGCTATTATTGGGTTCTAAGCTTACAGTAGTTGTGGATGATTAAGATAAAACAGCTTTACCTATAATCTGAGTCGCATATTCATTTTGTGAGCTAGTTCACTTTAGCCGAGATCATTCTTCAGAGTCATCTACATGTTTTATAGCTCAAATTACAGGCGGGATTGCCACATATGAAAGCATAAATTTGGCTTTTGCCTTCATACGGGGTATTAAAGGTTGAATCTCCGGTTTGATAAGCTACCGCAGAACCGAAATAACCCTACTGGCAATTTTTTGAAGTAATTTATTTTTTCATGGAAAAACTTGTTTTTCATATCATTATTCGTCTTCATACGAAAATTGTTGACATTGCGGTTGTTAGCTCAAGCTTCGGACTATAATAGCCTTTGTTGCTCTATATCTCACAAAATCTGAACTGGAGCTTCGGGTTTCTTTGAATAGTGTCAGTTTATATATGCCACCAATTATATATGATATATATTATTTCCCAATGCGTTTTTGTGTTCCTACCTATAGATAATTATGTTAATCTATAATATATGTAAATTATCTGAATTTATAGTTTTAAAAATTTACAGGATATCAAACAAAATATGGGGTTTTGCATTAAAAACATTACTTGGTATAACATTTTGTTTGTAAATTCTAACGTAATTGTCCCTGTCAGACCGCTGATGCTCGTGGAAGAGACCAATAGCATGTCAAGGATTCATGTATGACCGAAGTCCACACCTGCAGCTGCTTCCGGGATAAAATCACCATCTAGGCCTCCGGTTCTGCCAAGCATAGGCTCCAGCAGCTGTATATGGGAAAAAGAGAGATATATATTATTTACTAATATAATAGAGAACATATCAGTCAACTTAAAAGAACGACACCTGAGCTGAAGCTCGCCTCTTCTGAATACAACATCAACCAAATTTCAATAAGCTTTGACAGATATAAAGTGCATACATACCCTTTACGAGTGAAGGTGGCACTTCAGTGACACCAGGAGTCGAATGAGTGAGTGAGTGAGTTAATTACACTGCTGGACAATTGCTAAGGATTTGGATCACAAATTGCTATGTAGCATAACATTAAGCGAGACATGAGGCCTAGTAGGATAAAAAATATAGTTGCCACAACTGTTCAGACATTAGAATAAAGAATATTTATTGTTCTGAAAGTACAAAACCCGTGAAACATCTGAAAGAAAAAAATGTTCATTTGATCTGCGTAATGGAGAAATGGAACAATGCATCTAAAAGTCAGCAGGCACCTTAAAGAAAAGGTATCAGTACGGGATATGTCCACCGTGGAGTGTGATGCAACATTCCACACGTCGTACCATACTTTGCACAACATTATCCAGCAGCTGTTGAGGCCAATTTATCCCATTCTCTGTGAGTGCACGGATGAGAGCGTTCTTGTTTGTCGGAGGATAGTTTCGACCAGCAACTTGCCTCCCCAGCATCCCAACATTTTCAATGGGGTTTAGATCTGGAGAACGCGCTGGCCATACGAGACGTTGAATACCCTCGCTGTCTAGACAATCCTGAACAGCGAGTGTTCGATGACATGTTGCGTTGTCGTCCATAAAAACAAATTTATCACCGACAGCACCACGGAAAAGACAAACATGAGGAAGTAGAACTTCAATGTATCGTTGGCCCGTCATAGTCCCATTCGCAACCACATGTTGGCGCGTGCGGCCATTGATCATGATGCCGGCCCACACCATGATACTGCCTGTCGGATATCGGTCCTTTTCCTGGATATTTTCTGGACGATAAGAAGTGCCACTCTCGCGCCAGATCAGTTGGCGTCTACAATCCGATGACAGACTGAACCTACTCTCATCTGAGAATAGTACGCATGCCCAGTCCTGTTCAGTCCAATTGTGATGCTCGACACCATTGCAAACGGGCAGTACGGTGCTGTCTGGTCAATGGGACACACAACAGGTCTGCGTGCGTATAGTCCTCCTCCACTCAAACGTCTGGCAACAGTTTTTCGGGAAATCTGCTTTCCTGAGGCAGCAAGAAACTGATTTGCCACCTCCCGAGCTGTGGTGCGCCTGTTCCTTGCTGATAGGACGATATATCTGTCTTCTGCAGGCGTCGTACTTCTAACACGATTTCCCCGTGCCGTCTACTACACATTCCAGTAGTTTTAAATGACTTCCACAGCCGTGAAACAACGCTGTGAGCGATGTCGAACTCCTGGCAACTTTTTTTATTTTTCGCCCTTCTTCGATCTTTCCAATAATTCGGCCACGCATAAAA
This sequence comes from Trichonephila clavipes, assembly GCA_019973935.1. Taxonomy (NCBI): domain Eukaryota; kingdom Metazoa; phylum Arthropoda; class Arachnida; order Araneae; family Nephilidae; genus Trichonephila; species Trichonephila clavipes. The sequence goes on from BMAU01019051.1 coordinate 5,537, forward strand.
TCATCTATGTGATGTCGGGAAGACATGCCAAAAATTTTAAGTTCGTCTATTAAATCTTTCCTGTAAAAGTTTGATTTGAAACAACAACTGTCCACACGCGTCAAAACCTTTAAAGCTCTTACGAACGCTATCACGTGATGAACAGACGCGGAAAAAATTTGCATACTCATACTTCTTCTTACTAATATCCCGCACTTATTCTAATTTTCCACATTTTGCTTCCCTTTCATTTTATGGTTGCTATGGATGATAGTGTTATCCGTCCTTAGCAATTGTCCAGCAGGGTATTAACGTCGCACTGCTCAGCTACTCAAGGGCTTTTCGCGACGGACCTCTTGATTTTGAACCATGATCAAGTGACAACAGTGCCGACACCTAAGCTTACACCTCATCTTCTGACTACCACACCAATAGAAAGAAGCTTGAGCTCTCGACAGATTTAACTCGCATCACTCTACTACACAGTGGGGTCTTCAGAGGTGAGTTTAGGCTCGAACTCATGACACGCCGACCATGAGTCAGTTACCTCGACCAATAGAATACCGTGGCCTCACCAGGAGTCGAAACCACGGAACTTGATCCACGAGTTCTTAAAGCAAACCGCTGGGATACCTTGTTCCGCCGTGAGGTGAAAGTGAGTGAATATTAACGTCACACTGTTTAGCTGCTCGAAGGATTTTGGCGAAGGACTTCGTAGTTTTTAACTTCATGGCCAAGTGACGAGTGAGTACTCCCAGAGCACCCTACCCTTTTCTTGAACTTCCCACCAACGGGAGGATGTTTGAGCCTCGACAGATTTGGTGTGCATCGCCCCCTAGACGCCAGCCGGTCTACTAGAGAGGTTTGGCTGGAACTCATGAGATGGCAGCCACAAGTCCGTTACCTTAACCATTTATGCTACCCAGGAAATTAGAGAAACTCTTATAAAATGCTCTTTTCAAGACATCCTGACATGTATCTATCCTACTTGATCTATGAAATTTATCTTAGATGTATGTAATCCAGTGCCGTAACACATCCGCATCCCCCATATCGCGGAGGCAGACTAAGCCTATCTGACACTAAGTGTTTATTTAATCAATTTTTAAAATATTAAAGACAAACTTTCACCGGGGTCCCTAATGTTCTCTGTTGCACCACTAGTGAAATCATTGCATGAAGAGAACTGAATGCTTTTTAGTAGATAAAGTACTAGTTTAATATTATGCTTTAATCATATTTGAAAATGTGTTAGAAGTTTCAGGAAACATCTTAATTACAAAAAAATCATTAACTAATAATAAAGTTCTTTTAGAAAAGAATAACAACAAAAAAACTTTATTGTATTTGTAAGCATTTCATAAGCCAGGGGACATTGAAAATATATGCTGTCTCTTATTGAAATCAAATACATAAAATTTACAAAGTTCAAGCAATTTAGAATGTTTTCTTTTTCTTTCTTTCTTTTTTTTTTTTTTGGCTCTTATCAAAAAAGTACTAGTTCTACAATTTAGATATATAAGCTATTTATATATATATATAAAATACATAAAAATTTTCTTAATTTATTGAAACTATATTTTAACTATTTATTCTAATAATTAAAATACACTCTTGACAAAAAAATTAGCGCACCAAGAAATAATTGCGTGGATCGTAACAAAATCAGAATGAAGATACATGTCGAGGAGATATGCAAATTATTAGAAATGCAGCGTGATTACGCTTCCCGTATAGCCGGTAATGTGCGTTTAACGTCGTTCTCCGAGAACAAAACAGGTACCCAGAGCTTGCTTGAGTGTGCTGAATCGTTCATAAAGCAAGAGCTGAGATAGAGATGCCATTACGCCATTTTCGAAGACAATATAAGAAGCTGTTGCAGTTGAGAGGGGGAAGAATCATCACATGATGCAGGAGGGATTTTCAGGCGAGTAGCTCGTCAATTAGGCCGTTCTGATTGTGCCGTGAGGAGGTGTATGACCTTCAGTGGATCCGAGATGTCATTTACACGAAGACCAGGCTCAGGATGCCTTCAACAGACCAGCTCATCGAGACGAACGCCACATCGTAAGAAATGCACGCGTACAGCCAACTGGGTTTCTAGGCTGTCATTCAGGCACAGATAGCTCCTTCACTAGGGGATCCTGTGTCTTCTCGAACCATACGAATGCACCTGGTTGAAGGATATTTGGGATCGCGACGCCCATTACGCGTGCTGTCCTGAACGCCCACCGATCGACGCCTCAGTTTGCAGCGGTGCCACGCCCGAGGAAACTGGACTGTAGTTAAATGGAACCTGGTCGTCTTTAGCGACGAAACCAGATTCAATCTCAGCAGTTATAATAATTGTTTTCGTGTGTGAAGAGTCCGTGGTAAATGTCTCAATCCTGCCTTTGCTTACAGCGACTCAACGTTCCCACAGCTGGTGTTATGGTATGGGTTGCCATTCCCAACAATACACGGTCACCCCTAGTATTGATCCATGGCACCATGACAGCCCAGTGGTATGTCCATGACATCCCATAACCACATGTGTTGCCACTCATACAATGGCTCCGGTGGAGCCATTTTTCAGCAAGGCAATGCTCGGCCTCACATGGCAAGGGTGTCACAAAACTGTCTCTGTAATCTGTTACTACTCCTTCCTTGTCTTGCCCGACACCCAGATTTGTCTCCAATCGAGAATATCTGGGATCATTTAGATGGCGAGTTGGGCACCCCACGAGTTTGAAATGAACTAGACGTATGGTTACAGCAAATATGGGACGAAATGTCTCAAGACATCATACAAAACTTGTATGCCTCAATGCCTGATCGTATCGCATCGAGCTAGAAGGGGCTTTACCAGGGTATTTTAATCCTTCGTTCTTTTGCCTTTTCTCTGAAAAAATGATCCTTTTTCTTTAATTTTCTAATTATTCACTTACATCAAAGTAGTCATTAAGTATGTAAAATTTCGTTTCATTTTGACGACTCCTTGGTGCGCTAATTTTTTGTTCACGAGTGTACATAAAGATATTTGAACAAAACCATTGCCAAAGAAAAAGAAACATTTTTTTGTTCGAATTAAGTTTTTTTTATCTTTGAAATGGTTCTGGAATCAATAATTACCATAGCAAACCTAATACATTCTCCAGGAGCGGTATAACTTTTAGTGTGGCACTTTTCAGTTGGATATTAATTGCCACAATGCTATTTTGACGTCCAGTTTCCTTCTTAGATAGAGGTACCTAAGCTTTTCCGATGCAAAAATTGACCTAGAATTTTAATTTTACCGAGAGCAATTCCAAAACAGGCAATCTAGTGATCTTTCTCACCCGCATATAATCATGCGATATGGAAGCAATTTTTTGCATCATGAAAATTCTCTGACTTGCGCCGTGCTCGAATGCACAAATTTTGGTAATAAGACCAGAGTCGAACTAACTACGCTGTCCAGCCGGCAAAACGAATAAAAGTAAGATTGGTATTTACGGATTACACTAGAACGTCGTTCATCCTAACTTTATTATCCGGAGCGTCAAATATCTGACCAGGTTTTTCTTTTTAGGGAGGGGGTTGCCAACTACATGTACTGTATATGCATACGTTTTTGAACAGTGCAATGTTCAACAGTTGTTTCGTGTGAGGGCATAAGTGACGGGAAATCCCAAGGTCAAGGATATTTGAGTAGTTTTAGATTTAGAAGACGAAAAGAGCTTCAATGAGAGACGACTACAGGAGGTGGTTACTAACTATGTCCAATCGATCCTAGGATTTCAAGAATGCGAAGAAAAAGATGTAGAAACCCGATGGCATGCGATGCAGAAGGCTGTGGATTTCAATTGCTAAATGATGGCGAGATTGAACTTCCATGCAAGAAGAATCCAACCCTGTCGACGATTAAACATATGAAGACGAAGACAACAACAACAACGAAAGTAACAAGGGTCCATCAAATGCTGGCACGTTTTCTGCGCTAGAGGCAGCTATCTTAGGTACAGAACAACAATCAGAGTGCTGTCCTAGTCAATTACTGCTGCTCAAGAGAAATAGAGACATTGGCAGCGAAAAGACGAAGGTGTATGCAATGGTACAGCAAAAATAAGTGATTTTCCACAATAAAGGGAAAATTGTGATATTTTGCACCTATTTTGCTTTTTCTTCAAACACGTTTCCTGCATGTGATGATTTTCAATACTTGTATTGTGTCTGGATGTCATACATTGCATGGATGGCATTCGATTTTCGGTTATCCGAACAATCACGTATCCGAACGGTGTCCGGTCCCAATTGATTCGGATAAACGACGTTCTACTGTATACCGTTGATGAATTTCGCCGAATCCAAGAACATCATCAAATGCCGTAAATGCAGCCAATAGTGTAAATCCTTTTTCTTTTGAGTGTCCGTAAAAACACATTAAAATATGCTAGAAAAACAACCACTTTACCGGGTACCGTCTCTGATCATGTTAAAAACACAATATTTTTGATTACACATGCTCGAAAAATAACATTGTGCATAATTTGCGTCTTCTCGTATTTTGTTGGTAAAATTAATTACAATTTGAGATCTATTTTCTGCAAAAGAAAAAAACGGCTGGTAAAACGTTAAACATCGCAGATCTGCACGACAGCATGTTCATTCTTAGGCGAATTTATGAGGCATAATTCAGTGTGGGTTATTTTGAGCTTTGTTAGACGCAGATTTTATGCGTGAGAGCCCTTAGCCATACGACACACAAGGAGCTGGCAAATCATTTGCGTCCAAACACATGTGCCAAAGCATTCGAACCAGATCCATCGACAGCGGTTGTGATACGCTGTGTAGTGTCACTGCGATACCCTTCACCACTTGCGAAGTGAAAGTCGAGTTGGTATCCAAATCTTCATGAATAAATAATATATCGATTTTTGTAAATAGCATTTATTACTCACTTATTCGCTCACATGTTAACGGCAGCACGCTGTCGTGTTGATTCTCGTGATCATAAATGTTTTGTTTCACACACACACAACGAGTTTTATTTATATCTATGCCAAATTGGACTGTCATCATTAATCGACCAGACTGAAACACCCACGCTTGGTGACCCGAACGGTATTTCAACACGCAACCTTCTGTAAATAGTATGACGTCGCTGCGATATCCCTTACCACTTGAGAAGTGAAATGAACAGCCCATACGCTATTTCAACAGGAATGGAAGGCAGGAATATTTTACCCTTTACGTATCCCTACAGATATCCCCAGGTCATAAGTCCGGATTTCTGGGTAAGGAGCATGATGTAGTCCCCTGCTTGACCAACCTATACGGGAGGAAGATACTCATCGAGGTAAGTGTGATGGTGCTCCATCCAATTGAATAATGCAGTTGTCAATGCCTCCTGCAACACTGGCATCAACCAAAGAGTTAGAATATCTAAAAAGTGTCTTCCGTGTCTTTAATGCTGAATTCAAGATCTCAAAAAGTCTTTTCCACTGCAGACGCCGCCATTTCGACTGACTAGTCACAGGATACCCATGCTATTACCTACGTCACTTTCGTCAGGAGTGAGACACAAACTTTTAAGAGTACCTCTACCTTAAGGTTAGCTGAGTCGGTGCGTGTCCTTGACTGTTCTGTTCTACAGCACTTGGAAAGTATATACTTCTTTATGAATCATCCTATTCTTGGACTTTAAAATTATATTTTAAAAAATAATTTCGGGGAACCTTCTTTAAGAGAAAAAATATTTTTATGAAATAATCCCAATGTATTTACTTCGAAATTAGTGGTACAGTAAAACCTGTTCTTGTGTGGTCCTTTTTCATGTGATTTTGTTTTTGTGTGATCTTTTTTCATGCGGTATATGACGAAACTTTCAATGGCAGTGGCATTATCAGTAATTTGATAGATTATGAAGACTGACAAGATAAGAAACGGATTCTTTGAGAGCAAATAAAATATATGCCGGGGATCTCTCTTTTCTTTAAAATCGATATCAATTCCGAAAGGATTTAGATTTCAAAAAAGAGTCTCGATCAGGGGGCGTATTACTCCAAATATCGTGACGTTTACAAGCAACCAGTGAGATCAAACTGTCGTCAAAACTTATCACTTACTTATCACGTTGCCAAAAAAATAAAAAATCTAGATTCGAAATTGTATCTTCATGATGAAGTTTTAATTGGAAATAATTCAACAATAGGAAGATGCGGGTTTGGGGTTACGATGAGGAAGCAATAGAATTATGCATGAGCATTTTGCAAGATTCTCCATATACAATGAGAAAACAAATGTTTTTAAAATGTTTCCATGAGGAATTTAATTATTTGTTTTGTATGGAATTTCATAAATTTCAAATAATCGACATATCTTTGAAGTGCTTTTATGCAAGGTCCTTTACCGTATAAAAAATGTATGTTCACAAGATTGTTGTTCTACTATGTAGTATTTATGAAATAAAGGGTATTTTTTAGGGCGGAACTTTAAACCAAGTAATAAAACAACGATGTATTATTCGATTGACATGAATTTTTTATTCGAAAGATAATCTTGTGGCATTACATTTTAAATATGATTTCTGGCATAGGACTGCCACGGCTGGCTCGGATGTACTCCAACCTGGATGTCTAATTTTCGATGACTTTTTTTCCAACATTTGTGGCCGTATATCGGCAATAACACGGCGAATGTTGTCTTCCAAATGGTCAAGCGTTTGTGGCTTATCCGCATAGACCAATGACTTTACATAGCTCCACAGAAAATAGTCTAGCGGTGTTAAATCACAAGATCTTGGAGGCCAATTCACAGGTCCAAAACGTGAAATTAGGCGGTTACCAAACGTGTCTTTCAATAAATCGATTGTGGCACGAGCTGTGCTGTGTGACCTATTGCGCCGTCTTGTTGGAACCACAGCTCCTGGACATCATGATTGTTCAATTCAGAATGAAAAGTTAATAATCATGGCTCTGTACCAATCACCATTGACTGTAACGTTGTGGCCTTCATCGTTTTTGAAGAAGTACGACCAATGATTCCACCAGCCCATAAAGCGCAAATTCAAATAGTCAGCAGTTTCTTTTCTGGATGTACGGTGTGTTTTTGACATACACTTTGTGGATTAGCTTCACTCCAAATGCGGCAGTTTTTTTGTTGACGTAGCTATTCAACCAAAGTGCGCTTCATCGCTAAACAAAAATTCGCTTATGAAAATCGGAACAATGGCAATCTCGTTTTGGGCCCATTCGACGAATCTACGCCTTGCTTGATCATATTTAAAAATGTAATGCCACAAGATTATCTTTCGAATAAAAAAAAACCATGTCAATCGAATAATACATCGTTGTTTTATTGCAATTTAAAAAGTTCTTATACCTCTAAAAAAACACCCTTTATATTCGCATGGTTTGCGTAGTTATTCTACGCACTCCCCTATCTACCACACAAAAACAGGTTCTACTGTAACTAGTGGCATCCTTTTTTTTAGAAAAAATTCTGATATTCAAAAATTAGTTATTTATTTCTATTTGTACAATGATGTTGACATGTTTAAATAAGGCTCTATAGTTCTGTGAGAAATTTCCATGGAATGTTAATTACCAGCTTACCCCCTTCCAGAAAAGATCCCAATATAATCTTTTGATTCGTTCGTCGTACAAATCTAACGCAAGTACGTCTGTGAAACTGTTCAAAAGCTTGATAAATGAGATTTTGGATTCCGTCTGAAAAGAACACAAATATTTTTCTAAGCCTAGTTAATAGTAATTTCTTTTCACGGTGATACTAAAAAATACAAGAGCTGAAAAAATTATAGTTTTAAAAACTAAAGAACATGCTTTTACGGTTAATCGAACTAAAAAGCAAAAATTTAATTCTTAATATAAGATTATAATATGATTAATAAGATAATTATTATATATATTTATATATATATATATATGTCATGGTGCGTAAAAAGGTGGGGGCTCTATATCAACTGTTATAATTTCTTACTAGTTCTATTCCGAAATGCTGAGTTAGTCTAAAAATGTAGCAGCCAGCACCCCACGCTTTTACCCAATCACATTAATTTTCTCGTTAGTCATTTTATTCTTATATTCAGATTTTTTTTTTAAATTTTTAGTTCGATTAACTATGAAAGCGTATTTTTTTTTTTTTTTAAACTATAAAAAATTTATTTTTCATCTTTAGTTCTCTCAACAATAAAAGCATGTATTTTTAGTTTTTTAAACTATCATTTATTCATTGATGAACTAATCTTAAATGCGCCATTTTTTTAGAATCTGTGGAATACCCATTAGCTTCCTATCAGTGCGCCTAGAAAGATACGACCTGGTTTATTTTTTTCCCATTCACAAGTCTTTTTTATATACCCATTTTTCAAAAAACCTAGACTTTTGTTTATATTATTATAAGAAATTGCTGACGCAAACGTTTGAACTTAATATTTTAGTCGTCAGATCTGGAAGTGGGATCTGTAATTAGTCGCCAAATCAGGAAAGGACATATGGAATTAGTCGCCAAATCTGGAAATGGTATATGGAATTAGTCGCCAAATTTGAAAAATCGTTATTAATGATGATCCTGATCAAGACATTGCATTGGAACAAAATTATTAAATTATTGTATTGTCATCGGTCCTTGACAAGTGTGAAAAATTTTGAATTAATCTGACTTTTTAAAGAGGGTAAAATTCGAGTTCAAGTTTCCGTTACATACAACTAAAGCTTATAAAAGAGTGTTGAAAAAAAGAATTGCGAAGAGACACCTATTAAAAATTTTTGCAAAGGTCGCATCGGAAAAATAATAGAAGCAATTTCGATTTGAACTTATATATTCCGTCATCGTAGGTCCATTATAATTTCCATTAATATTTCACAAACATGATAAAACAAAGATAGGACATGCATGCTTCTCTCACTAATTTTGGAAATGAAGTAAAATTTCTTATATGAATCAACACAATGATGAATTGGGTTTTTCTTTAAATTTAATAAATGCAATTTTTTTTCATTTGAGTATAAATAACGAAAATAAAAGAGTTTTACACACTTACGACTGGATCGATCTATGACGAAAGGAACAATAGCTTTGTCCAACCGTTTAAACCAACGGAACTTTGTATCCCTGACGCCAGCCTGAACATCAAAAATGTTTAATCTTACAAGAAATTTATTTCTTACTTGTACTTTCTTAATAACACACTTCTGTAATACATTCAATAATTTTCATTTCAAAAGCCTTAAATCTACATATATATGTAAAACAGCTTTTATACATAAATTTAGTAATTTATAATAAAATGTGTATACCGACGGTATCTATTAACGAATTTAAGACACTAAAAGAACTTTTAAAAACTAAGTACAATAAAATTGAAGATATGTTCTTAATAAAATCAATAAAAAACACTTTCTGTGCAAAATCTCATGAATATGGTGCATACTGTACATGCAGTAATAATACTGGTATATGGGCCCCTAGCAAACCGGTAGTGTAGATGTGGAATTGAATCTAACTTTTTTCATGCTGGAAGACGGAGGCTCTTGATTGGCCGAGCCAGTTGTTCGAAAAAAGGTTCATTTTTGTGGTGTAATTTTGGGTGCTTGTGGGAGAGAGCTGTGTGTGTGTGCGAGCGTGCGTGCGTGAGATAGATAGATAGAGAGAATGGACGCTCTCTGACTGATCTTAGTGCGTGAGGAAATTGACTCTCATTTGCTGCTAATGGGTCTAAGTATAAGATAGATAGGGTGGGACATGTACAGTAGAAGGAGGTACAAAATACAAAATATAGAAAGTTAAAAATTTAGCAATTAAAAGTGCAATAATTAAATTGCACTGACAAATTAAAAATTAAGCAGTGTTATAAGAGTCAATATAAATATTCTTTTCGTTATTTTAGTATTTATATTAGCATTATATTCATTTAAGTTAAGCATATTGATGTTATTAGTAACAGGTAGCGAAACGAAGAAGTTCTTAGCAATTTTTAAATGTGAGATTTAAAATTATTGATTTTGATAGCTTTCCGATGTCGTCGTCTCATATAACGAGTGGCTATGACAATCATCCGGATAGTAGAGTTTTATAAAGTATCTAATATATTAATCCTAGATTTAGAGGCGTATCCCCCATACTGTACAAGCATACGCTATGATGGGCTGTACAGACAAGCACTTTGTTTTCTGTACTTACTTGAGAATTCTGGCACATTTAGGCGAATAATTCAAACATTATTTTCCGGAATCTCTCTCATGTGTGTACGATGTGTTGTTTCCAAGTAAGGTGCTTATCAAAAACAGTTCCGAAATATTTAATATCATGAGATTATTGTATAGGTGTATTGTATGGTTGGTGGAGGTAGATTTGTGAAATTTCCAATGTGAAACACTGCTGATATATAGACCAAGATTTACATCAGTCAGAAAACAAACCCTAAAAATAAATAATTCAAGGACGAATGAAAATTAAAAGCTCAGTTTGCCCAAAGAAATAAAATAAAAAATTATCCAGTTTTTCGTTTGTTTTCACAAAATAAAAAATGTTTGAATGGCTTTTTCTGCACACTTTATACGTGCTAAAAATGTCATTGTGCACAGGGCTGTATCAACTTAATGAACCTGTTTGAATTTTTTCTATTTATTCCAGTTGCCATTCGTTTCCCTGCAGGCAGTCGAGTGAGATTCCGTTATACACGTGCGTCAGACTTATATTCCCCCTAAAGAGATGACCAAACGACTTAAACAGAGGACCTGCATCAATTTTTTTGTCAAAATCATGGTGTTTTTCTGCTGAAACAATCCGTAAGATTCAGTAAGTGTTTGCTATGGAGGCCACGTAAATTAAGAAAGAGGTAAATCGATTAAAAATCATCGCTCATTGGTAGCGATTGACTAGCGTTTTGGATTCCAAAAACCGCCTGAAATACAGCTGTTGTTAAGGCTGTTTTCAGTTAATGTTAAAGAATAAGGATCAAACGGAAGCACATTTGGGGACAGGAAAAAAAGTTCCAATAATAATAAAATTTTTAGGATATAAAGAAAATAATTATTTAAAGAATAGTGTTCTTTAATTCTTAATTTTTCAAAAAAATACGCAGTAATCAGCATTATTGAAAAATGAAATTTGAATTTTCTATGTTAAAGTATAGGAGGTGAAAACGCGAAACACATTTTAACACAAAAAAATTTATTTTTCGAGTAGTATTAAATAGTATATAAGAAAACATGCTTCCTCTTTTGACTGGTATAGCCAGAATTATGTTTTATGCTTTTATTAATTAACTGTATTTAAGTTTTAAGTTGATTCTGAATGATTTTTGAAGTAGTTCGGACTATCTCAACAGATGGCGCCCCTACGGTTTGAAAGGCGAATTTATTTTTGTATACGAATACTTATTTTTGGCGATATCTTTCCAAAATATAGTCGCCAGCTCTGAAATTATGGTAACTTGGAAATTGGGACAAATAGTGGTCAATGAGAAAAGATTTATGATGTACAGAGATTTAACATCTGAAATCGAATGAACTTTCCTATTTAGAATGTTTTAAATATTTTCTGCATGTGTGATTTAAAAAAACTCATTTATATCGATAATTTATAATTATGCTGCCTAGATTTTTTCTTTTATTTGTTATTGTAGAAATGTCTATAAAAAAATATTTAAATCCTCTGTGAAGCGACTGAATGTAGAATTGAAAAAGTATACTTAGTTTATACTTGACCAAAAGTTGTAAATTAAATCCAAAGAGAGAACACAAATTACCACTCTTTTGAAGCTCACAAAATTAAAATTTAATCTAATTATTGTAATACAATTACTTATTATTTTCTTTTTAACTAAAAAAATAATTTTTTTTCCACAAAATAAATTTTATATTTTACGTAAGACTTTTACCATAAAACATTGGGAACAATTATTAAGAAAAAATCTTGTTTTCTAATTTAATTAGCAGAAACTTATTTTTCAATTAATTATGCTCAGTTTCTAAGCTGCAACTAAATTCTAAGCACATTTTTGTGAAAAAAATTAAAAATAGAGTAAAAATATGTTATTGATGTATGATACATGTACAAATTAAAAATGTGGCTTTGATTCGAATAATAAATATGGCAGAATCGCGATTTTAAAGTCTCTGTATCTAAGTTTGCCTTTTTCATTAAAATAACTATCTGGCATTTTCTAACATTAAACGTTTTCACACACACACAATAATCTGGTCAAATTTTAACTAAATTTTTAATATGATAGATGCTGTGATTTCTTTGCTCAATACATTTTATTACATATCAAATTTAGAATTAAAATTAATTCAAAATACATCCATTTTGAAGTTAAATATATGATAACATTTTTAAGTAGTAAAATTTTTAACTTTTTATGTAAAAAGAATATACCCGTCGCAAAAAAAATATATGCACCCAGAAGAAATCAAGCTACAATCACGAAACTCGGCAAGAATGTAGTCTGGTAAGAGATATGCAAATGATTAAAATTTCGGAAGCCACTGAGACAAGGCGAAATGTGCGCGCGCATATTAGTTGCGCAACTGGGAGAGTTTAAAAGCATGAGTACGAGCGCCGTACGGCTATCCAAACGAAACTGATGACTTTGATAGACGATATTGAGACTTAGGATGCCTCTAAGACGTAACCGGCGGCAGTAAGAAAAAGCTGACGGACTTTGATAGGGGCCGCATAATAGACCCAGAGAAGCAGGTTGGTCGAATAGACGTATCGGTCGCCACCTCGGTCGGAGCGATATGGTAGTTGCTCGGTGTTGGCAACAGTGGATCACAGAAGGTAGAGTGTACCGTCGCGGAGGGTCAGGACGTCCCAGGAACACAAATGATCGCGAGGATCGTGCAATCAGGAAGAGTGGCCACTTCGGCACCAACAACGTCGCTAGCATCGATTCAACGCCACTTACCTCCCCTCCTTCCAGACATCCAGTGTCAAGAGAAACCATAAGGAGACGACTGACCGAAGTTGGCTGAGGGAGCCGACGTCCGCTAAGACGCTTACCACCGACCCCACATCATAGGCAGTGTCGACTGGATTTTTGCCGACCTCGGGCAACTTGAGTGTGACAGACTGGAGACGTGTCATCTCAGTGATGAATCCCTTGATTCAGTCTCAGTGCTGGATGACCACCGCACACACGTCTGGAGGCGCACCGGCCAGCGGTCCGATCCGGCATTTATTGTCGAGCGGCATACAGCAATTTCACACAAGGTGTGACAGTGGGGAGCAATTCTCTCTTGGGACACACACGATCATCTTTATTGGTCCTTCAAGGCACTTTGACAGCTCGCAGATACATGGACGATATTTTAACGCCGATTGTGCTACCCATGCTATCAAGTCGCCCAGGTGCCATTTATCAACAGGATAATGCTCGTCCACATACTGCGCGACTCTCCCAACAATGTCTCAAGGATATGACGTCCTACCATGGCCTGCCAGGTCACCAGATCTTTCGCCAATAGAATATGTCTGGGACGCGCTGGGAAGGTGTAAATCCGCAGCCGTCCCGAGATACAGGAGAATTAACTGCGCAGATGCAAAGACTATGGCGGTGATCTTCCACAGGGGGTCATAAGTGATCTAATTGAATCGATGCCACGCCGAATTTCGGCTTGTATAGCTGCCAGAGGTGGCTTTACTACTTACTGATTTTTTAACCTTTGCAAGCTGTAAACCGCCATAAAATGATATTTTGTTCTGAATTTTTAATCATTTGTTTATTTTCATATACACTACATGCTTACCAAATTTCGTGAATGTAGCTCAATTTCTTCTGGTGCATATATTTTTGCGACAGAGTGTATATATGTGGGGGGTATAACCATATGAACATATATATTTGCTGCTCATTGTAGTTTTTTCTTTTAGTATTATAGTTAAAATATTGATTTTTATTACTAGTTTATTTTTATTTTTAAATTAGAAAATAAAGTATCTTCACACAAAAAATAATCTGCTGAATAAACTTCTAAAAACACTAGTTTTATAAAAGAAATTAAACCTTAATTTTCTAAATATTTAAACGGTGTTTTAATTTTTAAACGCAAATATACAAAAATTTTAAATTTTAGTTAACTTCAAAATGAATTATCTATTTTATAAACGAAAGAAAAATATAACTCTAATATTAATAATGTTTGCTTTTAATCTCGCAATTGTGAATCGAATTGCTCGGTTTTAAAATGTTAAGAAGTTTTACATTTATCATTTTTTCCATTATTCATTTGCTCAGAAAATCTCATAATCAGTTATGAGCTGTTAACATCTTTTTTTTCGGGGATATTGAATATATCCGCTAGAAAACTTAAGTCAATCTAATTATTACAAAGCTGTTTTACCATAAATTATTGTTTTAAGTAATCTATTACTCAGTATAATTGCTATATGATAAATTACTTTATTTAATTGCAGTTTTGTTATCTACAAAACTGCTTAGCGTCCTTCCAAAGGCATCTTCTCATGTCATGATGTCAATATCTCACGTTATTTTTCAAGCACTTAGTTTATTTTAATTTTAAATTTTTATTTCTATTAGTCTCCTTAAATTATTTTTTTACTTTTTAAATACTATTTTTTAATAAACGGCAGAGTCAAGGACGTAGCTACCACCGATCAGCCGTGCTCAACCGATACGGGGCTCCCCCACAAGCTATGGGGGCCCCAACACGTAGCTACAGTCCAACTAACAGGGTCCTGATATATGAAAAGGACCCCGGAGAAATTTTAAAACAGGACCCCCTCAGAACTAGCTACGCCAATGACAAGAATCATAACATCCTCACTCAAAAAATCCTGATAATAAGAGGTTATAGCTTGAAGAACTAAGTACTCTGGTCATCCACCCTTACCACGACGTATAATATCTCATGGGAATTTTCATTCAGAGGGGACCAGAAAACACTTGTTGGTTCAAAGTCTTTAGAAATAAAAGTATAAACCAGAAAGGGAGAGAAATAGGAAACTTTTATAGCTATGTTCTAAAACAGAAAAAGAGAGGAAAGAAGCCGTAGGAGGGATGTGTGAGGAAGGTCCCAACTTTTTCGGTGATTTTTGACGTCATCTGATTGGATGGTGTTGGATAACCTATCTTGACCAAAGTAAAATACGGTGGTCATCTTAGTCACTATTGAAATTTAGAGAAGGAATTTTTACTTCTTACAGGGCATATTGCAGTTCAGCTTCTTTTTTGATATTGTTGGATATATTAAAAAGGATGGGTGGTATCAATATGCTGAAAGATCAAAATATATCGCATCTCATGAGACCACGAGAAAGAATCGACTTGTACTGCTACGATATGAGAGGGACTACGTGTAATGTTACACCCATATGAATGCAAATGAAGATCTAAGTGATCTAATTCGAAGGATTGTTAAAGAAGAAATCGAGATAATACCCCACGGATTGTAACATGCATAAACGACGGGCCAAGCGATTTAGAATTCATTAGCGAGAAGTTCGAAGCAATTTGACTCCATTCACTCGAGAAAACCTGCACCTTCTCCCTTTCAGAACTAAAAAGGGCTGGCGAAAGTTCCTGGAGACCAAGGCCAAGACCTCGACTAGAAAATTGACCAACTCAACAAGATACCGAAGAAAGACTAACCTTCGGCGTACTTCAGATAACGTACCAATTTGCTTTTCATTGTGGACGACCGGGTCACGTGACAAGATATCGCCGTGATAGACGACGAGTTTTTAGCGCAGCAAGACAAAGAAGGCAATTAGACCATACGAAAGCTGGGATTCTGACTTTGTTTCTGATCATGACCGCGATCCTGAATCTAACTACCAGCGTTATAGAAGTAATTCGCTGTACCGTAGACGCACTACAACGTCTCCAATCAAGATCTCCATCTCGTCGCTGCTGACCTGTTGGAATCGGTGAGGAAAACTAAGACTTGTGACCTGCGTGGGAGGTAAGGCCGCAATAAATGAAAACTCTCCAGTATTCATGATCGCCAAAAACTAGTCAAAACTTTGTATCCGTCGCTGCATTGGGCATGTTGTTAATGCTTTGGTTTGATTCAGGAGCTGATTATTCAGTAGTTTTCGAACAGTTATGCACACAACTAAGAACGCTCATGTTCTCAGAACACAACCCGATTCTTCGAACTGCCTGGGTTGCTTGTAGAGGCTATTGGACGATGCATGCCATGAGTGAATTTGAATGGAGTGGTGCAAACTTTCGAATTTTTGGTATTCCAGCAATGCAATCATGACCTCATATTGGGATGAGACGTTTTCAAAGCAACTGATGACATTATTGATTGCGGATCCGGCGAAAGGTTTGGAGAAGTCTCACCAAATGAATGATGTAAATTCTGGTTTATATGCAGTCTATTACGTTGTTCTTCCAGGAAACTCTAAAGGGCTGCGGTAGCCCAGTGGTTAAGGTATCCAACCATGGCATGTCATGAGTTCGATCCAAGTACCACTAAAGACCCGCCGTGTAGGGCAAGGCAGTGATGCACGTTAAATCTGTCGAGAGCTGAAACGTCCTCCCCGTTGCTGTGGTGTGGTAGTTAGGAGAGGGGGTGCCAGCTCAGGTGTCGTCCACGTCATGACCATGGTTCAAAATGTGTGGTCCGTCGCCAAAAGCCCTCGTGTAGCTGAACAGTGCGACGTTAATATTAACTCAACCCAGAAACTCTATAAGAAAGATTTCCGCGTTGTCTAAAGCCCACCAGACCTTAAAAATGTTATAGTTACAAGAATGAAGAATTTGGAATAGAGTAAATAGCTAAGAGTCCCCAAAGCTACACTTGCCACACTCCCGAATGGTAAAATAGATATTTGGATTAATAACAGTTCCTCTCATCCACAGATAATACCAGCTGGCAACTGTATAGCCGAAATGACGAAATTGAGGATGGAGTGGTAAGTACTTTCAATGGGAATGCTGACAAAAATAAATTAGTGGAGGCGTCCTAGACAGTCAGTGGAAAGAATTCAAAGATATAACAAGAATACACCACACAATCTTCAGTTGAAGATTGGTCCACTGGTTATTTTGCTGCGTAATTTAAATCCACCTAGATTATGCAAAGGTACATGTTCATTCATCAAAAGAGTTACTGGGAAACTTCTGAAACTAACACTTTGACTGTACAGTTTAAAGAAGAAATTGTCCTGTTTGCCACGGGTTTCTATCAATATCGACAGAATCTTCAATACCATTCAAAAGACTTCGATTCCCGATTCGTTGGTTTTCGCTATGGCCATAAATAAATTCAAAGCCAAATAATGTCCATTTGATGCTTAGACTATGAAAATCCATGTTGCTCGAATGGGCAAACTATATGTTGCATGCTCACGTGGGGGAAACCGTCGAATCTATTTGAGGTTAGCAAAAGACGAGTTACTGAAAAGTATTGTGCATCGTTTAGAGATTAGTTATATTAAACTTATTTAATGTTATATACACTCATGTCCATAAATTAAGGTTAATTCAGAATCACAAAAAAAAAAAATTGAACTCTAAAATAAAAAATTTCACCAGTAGAATTGTCGCACATCTTGAAGAATATGCAAATAACAAGGAAACCACCCGATGGCGCGATAGTACGTCACAATGACGAGTGTAAGAGAGGGGTATATAAGGAATGGTGGCAAAAAAGTAAAAAATTGTTCATAAAGCGCTTTAAAAGCCTTTTCAGTGCAATAACCGCATAGTTATGGCACATTGGAAGCATTTGGATGATTTTTACGTGGTAGAATTTTTGGACGACTGGAATGTAGACGAACCCAGCTGGAAGTATCCGGAGGAACTTGGAATCATCCAGAGTGTCATCTCCGGGCGGCAACGATTCCAAGATGATGGTAATGTGAGTAGATGTTACAGCGCAGGTCGCTCCCGAGTTACAACGCCGAATGAGAACCGGTATTTGGCAGTTACTGCCAAAAGAAGCAGACGGATCACAGCATCAGACCTGTCTCGTCAGTTCTCTTCTGCTAACGGTACGACAGTTTCAAGGCAGACCGAGTAAAAAACGCTTAGCACATTTTTTCTATATGCTCGTAGGCCTGTCAGATGTGTTCCAATTACCGCAACTCATTGTCGCCTGCGATTAACCTGAGTACAGAGCATTCATTGATGGATACCACAACAGTGGTCTTCTGCGATGTTTCCCGACGAGTCAAGTTTAGTTTGCAGTCTGATTCTCGCCGGACTTTAATATGGAGAGCGCCAGGTACCCGTTACCACCAAGAGAACACCATTGAAGGACACCGTTTCGGTGGTGCAGGATGGCTCGTTTTTCGGAGGAATTATTCTTGGTTTCCAGAACTGACCTGCATGTTCAGAGTGTAACGAAGACAGGCCACATCTATTGGGGATGTCATTCTGGAACAACATGTACGTTTTTGGGGGGAAGGCCATGGGTGCTGAATTTCTGTTTATGGATGACAACGCCCGTCTCACAGTGCAACATTGTGTAGACGAATGCCTTCAATCCGGAGGATATCACCCGTATGGATTGGTCAGCATACTCACCGACTAGAATCAATAGAGCATGTGTGGGATATGCTTGGCCGACGAATTGCAGCCGTCAATTCCCTCCCACCTGTATACCGGAACTTCGAAGGGAATTGCTTGGTGAGTGGTGTAATATTCCCCAAGATCAGATTGATAATTTAATACTCGACATACCTAGGCGTTGTAAGGCCGGTATTGCATCGTCCGGGAGACATACAGTATTGACCATCATACTAACCATGTTATACTATTTTTTGTAAATAGGTTCTCTTTTGCATTTGCTCCAGTGAGTAAATATCATAATTTTTATTAATTATGTCAAACATATAGCATCTTTTGCTCTTTACCTTTTGTTTAATAAATAGACTTTACAAATAAGTCAAATTTATTTTTGCTTCTGTCTCTTTCTTTGCATCAACTTCATTATTCTTAATTTAGGACATGAGTGTACTTTAAAAATGATGTAAAAAATGTAAAAAATTGATATTTAAAACTTCTTATGTAGTTACTTAACAACTTCATAAGCATTTCATGTATTATACTATACTCAAATAGACGATGAAATAAAATGCTAAATTAAAAAACATTATATTGTTTTATGCTCAATTTCACCTGTCTGAAATTGTAAGCGAAGATTAATTTGACTGCATTGAATGGCTTTAGAATAATACTAAATCGGCGTTTTAAAACAAAAGCCACAGCACGCGTGGCCGCGGGTCAGCTTAGTACATTTATAAAACATTTATTATACCACGATAAAAAAATATTAAATTGTCTTTCTTTATGTGTACTAAGAACTAGATTGTGAATATTCCATTGTTTACTCTACCGGGACCAACAAAACAATTTTATTCACGTTAATACATTGTTTTTGCACAACTAAATCGGTTTTTAATGAAAAATCGCCTTTTTCATTTGTGAAAAACACCTATAATGAAGGAGAGGGAAGACAACTTATTGACATTTAAAAAGATTCGACGGTAAAATCTATATTTAAACAGGAACAGCTCTAAACTTTAGGTTGCAAATTCATAGGATTTTTCCCCACGAATAAAGCGTTGATAACAAATTATCAGAGCTCCATGTGAGTCGAAAAAGTAAGAAACCCATTTTTAGACTTATCTCATGTGGTCAAAATTCAACTATTCCACCCCTCAAAGAAGTAGTATTTCGTTTCCCAGTTTTACGCCTGCTGACCCTCCTTCCTCTCTTCAGAGAAAGGGGGAGGATTCTATTAAAGGAAAATGCGCTAAAAAGAGGTAGAGAGAAATTTATTGTCTTTTTCGAAATCTTTAAAGACAAAATATTTGTGCCAAAACCTCGCCTGTACCTACGCGTGTGCCCGCAAAAACTAAAAGCGACAGATATATTAAAAATAAAATCTACATATTATGGAATGATTGTTTTGAATAATGTCAAACTTTGAAGCTACGCTAAGACTATCGACAACCTCGTAGTTTTGAACTTCTGGGTCAAGGGACGAAGACAATACCTGAGCTGGCATCCCAGTTTTCTTAAACTTCCACTTACCCTGGGAACATAAGGGCTTTGAGCCTCGTCTTTCTTTATGGAGGAATTAAATTTAAGGGGTTTTAAAATAAAAATATAAAAAAAAAAATAGTATGAGGGAAAACATAAAAAATAATTTCAGGAAGAGCTTGAAAAAGGTTTTTCTGTGTCCAACACTGTGCGTCTCGGGAACACTAAATGCTTGCGTAAGGGCTGAGTGCGTGAAAGAGCGACTAGCAGGTCACTCGCATAGTCGGAATGACTAAGAATGAGAACTCTTACGTGGTCAAAAGAGATTCACACCTCTCCCCAAAAAAGAAAAAAATTACCAACATTTCTTTTAGCAGTTTTTACGATTCCCTCAGTCCCCCCCCCCGCGTGTCCCCTTCCGCCGAAAGAGGAGAATGGGTAGAATGGTCATTGGGGCACATGATCTCCGATTAGGTTTTAATCTCCTATCTTCAAAATATGGGGTTGACATTGACAGATAGAGCTTGTCATGATAAATTTCGAGTTGAAAAAAAAATAATAAAAAGGAAAATAAAACTATTAAAATTAAAAATAAAAATGATTGCACTCTGAATTTAAAGAAAAATTGATGGAGCCTTTAATGAATTAAAATGAATAAAATAAGAAATTAAATTTTAAGACGAGAGTATCAATAGCCTGCGTTAGTCGATATTCAATCTCAAGAGAGTAATGAAATCACAAACTTAATCTGGATTGAGAAAAGAGAACTTTATTGAGAGAGAAATGAGTACCCGAGAGAGAAATGTATTTGTGCCGTCTTGGGAATTTTTAGACAAATATTTGTGCCAAAAATTTCGCAATAGCCAGCGCCATCAAGATGTCATGTAAGTGTTACCTTAATGACCAGTCTTCACCTTAACAAGGTGGAAAATCTGATAGTGAATAATCGTACTTTAATTGTATGAGAGAGTGCTGAACAAGATGAGACTAGAATAGGTTCTTCACGAGCTCTTTTTTGTGATCATGCACAGAGCGGCTGCGAATTTTTTCCCAAGCTCCTTCCAAGGGAACAGAAAAACAATATCTTGCAGTTTGTACATGACCTTCTGGACGCTATTAAAGCTGAATCTGGCTTCTTGCGGCTTCTGGACTGTTCCTAAAAAAAAAAATGAAAAATGTCAATCAATAGATATCGTTTTCAGAGTAGAGTTGAGTTAAGGCAGATCACAATGGTAAAGTTGAACACCATTCTAAAAGAAGCCTCCCAGAAAAGTTTTCGGCAGTGAAAGGTATGCTTGGCTAAATGTGTGAAGCCACAAGGAGCTTACTTTGAATCTGATTAGCACCCCCAATCTTGCAAAAATAACTAAAATTATTTTTTATGGCCAAATGGTGAATATTGTTTTATCAGACCTTGTGGATGGCACCGATGTACTGTCCAGTATTGTCTGCTGCTATCCGGAAGCGTAAAACCGCATTTTCTACTGTAAAAAGTAGCACGAAAAAAGAGAATATTACGCACATGGCGTTTAGGATTTCTTTTAAGGTCGGTTAAAGATGTGATGGAATCACAGTAGACCATATCCTTGAGGTATCTCCGCAGCCAAAAGTCGCTAGGATTCAAGTCGGGGATCTCGGAGGTCAATCGGTAGTAAAATACTAGTTGATGATTCTATCGTCAACGAAATGCCGGCGAAGCACTTGTTTCAAACAAGGGGCGATATGTAGAGGAGCAACATCCTGCATAAACATTGTGGTTGTATCACATCTCCATGCCTGAAAAGCCGTAATAATGAATAAGGAAGTGAATCGTTGAAGGTGAAGGTGCATGTCACAGGTTCTACGGCCTCTTTTCGAAAAAATCAACCCACAATGGAGGTTTCAGAAAAGCCGCAACATATTGTTACAGGCGAAGAGTGTAAGAGGAAATTTGTAGGAATTAATATGGGTTTGTATCTGTCGAAATACGAAAATTCCGCAAAGTTTTGTTAACAGACACCGTTTTGGTAAAACAATTTCACCAGTAAAGCTCGTTGCTAGAGAGTAAACACCATCTTCTACTACTTGTAAACGAGTATGA
Organism: Trichonephila clavipes; assembly: GCA_019973935.1. Lineage (NCBI taxonomy): Eukaryota > Metazoa > Arthropoda > Arachnida > Araneae > Nephilidae > Trichonephila > Trichonephila clavipes. Next base: position 27,544 of record BMAU01019051.1, read on the forward strand.
CTGCTCTTTGCCCTTCATATCTTTATATACCACGGGTTTCAGCGTTATTACTACGGTAACGACATTTGCATATGACAATAGTTTACGTTGCATAACATCATCTAGGGCTGGTTTTGAAACTCATTGATATTTTCCCTCGATAAAATTCCCATCATTTCATTCTCCCATTACCCAATTTTCAAACAATTCTTCTGCCTAGTTTTCACTACAGATTGCCCAGAAAATTCAAGCTTAATTATGGACACTCGGTATAATATACACTCATTGACAAAAAAATTAGCGCATAAAGAAATAATAGCGGGATCGTAACGAAACTTGGCTGTGTGCTGAATCGTTTACAAAGCAAGAGCTGAGATAGACATGCCATTACGCCATTTTCGAAGACAGTATAAGAAGCTGTCGCAGTTTGAGAGGGGGAGAATCATTGGCATGATGGAAGCTGGGTGGTCAACTACGCGAGTAGTCCATCAATTAGACCGCTCTGATTGTGTTGTAAGGAGGTGTTGGGACCAGTAGATCCGAGAGATGTCATTTACACGAAGACCAGGCTTAGGACGCCCTCGACAGAACAGTCGTTGAGAAACCGCCCCATCGTAAGAAATGCAAGCGTACAGTCAACTGCTTCTTCGGCCACCATCGAGGTACAGATAGCACTTTCATTAGGGGCCCCTGTGTGTTCTCGAACCATAAGAAGGCGCCCATTACGTGTGCTGCACTTGAAGCCCACCCATCAACGCCTCCGTTTGGAGTGGTGCCGCACATGAGGAAACTGGACTGCTGTGAAATGGAGCCAGGTTGTCTTTAGCGACGCGTGAATCCAGATTCAATCTCAGCAGTGAAGACAGTCGTGTTCGTGTGTGGAAACCCAGTGGTGAACGCCTCAATCCTGCCTTTGCCTTACAGGGGCACACCATTCCCACAGCTGATGTGATGGTATGGGGTGTCATTGCCTTCAATACACGATCACATAGTATTGATCCGTGGCGCCATGACAACCCAGCGGTATGTCCAAGATAACCTGCAATCACATGTATTGCCACTCATGCAATAGCTCCCAGGAGCCATTTTTCAACAAGGCAATGCTCGGTCTCACACGGCAAGCGTGTCACAAGACGGTCTCCAGACTGTTACTATCCTTCCTTGGCTTGCCCGATCCTCAGATTTGTCTCCAATCGAGCATATCTGAGATCATTTGAGACGGCGAGTTGGGCATCTCACGAGTTTGAACGAACTAGAGGCAAGGTTACAGCAAATATGGAACGAAATATCTCAAGACATCACACAAAACTTGCATGTCTCAATGCCTGATCGTACTTTCGTGCTAGAGGAGGTTCAACAGGGTATTAAATTCTCCGTTCTTTTGCCTTTTTCTCTGAAATAAATGATCTTTTTACTTTGATTTTCTAATCATTTATTTATATCAAATTAGTCATTACGTATGTAAAATTTCGTTTCATTTTGACGGCTCCTTCTGGGGCACTAATTTTTGTCCATGAGTATATATATATATATATATATATATACAGTCGAACCTCTATTTAACGAAGTCGCTAAATCCAGAAAAGAAGTTCATTATGCGGAAAATTCTTTAAATAGAGATTAATCTTTCAATGTACTTGAGAATGCATATGAAACAAATTTTAAATTCTTAAACACACACATACACTATTTATTATTAGAAAAAGTAATTATATATTCACACTTTTTTCTAATTTAGTATATTCCGGCGGTTTAATTGCTTTAGCTTTAGTTGAGTTAGGCATCTCGTGAAATGAATTCAATGCCATTGATAACCATAGAAAGTGTGCTAAAAGTGAGAATAATTTGAAATGTTCAGAAATATTTTTTAAAAATAGCGGCAAGAAATAAATAAATGCTTTTAAATGTGAAATAGCTTCAGATTCCTAATACTCGAACGATACTTGCGTCAGTTTCATTCCATCCATCGGGTAATTTAATGTCCCCTCCGTATAAATTGTTGTCATGAAGAGCAGCTCTTGCAATTTCTAAGAAAGGAAAAACGTTCTATTTATTATTTTAATCATAAGTGAAAAAAATCATGCACTATTTAAAGCCGCATCATATACCGACGTATTATTCCAAGTTTCAGAAAAAAATAATATAATTCTAGAACTTTAACCCTTTAAGCTCATAAGGAATATCAATTTATTTTATAAAGAGTATTTTGATCTACGTAAAAGGTTTAATTTTTTTTTTTCTATAATCATCTCTCTCTCTCTCTCTCTTGTTTTTTATATTTTTAAAGCTCTAATTTTTTTACGTTTTTTTGTGTTAAAAGTGCGCTTTATACGTCGGATTTTACGACATTTTTTTATCTCTCCATTTTATATACATTAATATGCTCTTAACCAAAATGAGCAAATTACCCTTTCCTGAGTGTGTGCTTTTAATATCTTTTTAGTGTCACATTTTGAATCAATGCGATGACTAATGGCTACGAGTCTCGTATTTCGGAACCAAGTGACGAAGTGATATCTTAACTAGCAAACCACACAAAAAATTGCCGAAACCCATTTTCATACGGCTGGACTATGGCTATACATTGCGGGGATACATCGTGGATCCTAACATGACTTGGGATCCAAGTTAATGAGACAACCTACCAAAAAGCCAAGCAGGAAGCTGAATCGTCTCAACCTCAAATCTCCTTGACCTTCAGAAGAGCAAAAAGCATGATAACCACATACATTGACAAATTTACTGCCACAACACATGAAATCAAGAGTCTTGGAAAGCTTTGGGGGATCCTGACCTCTGTGGGTCCTATCCCAAGGCACCTGGAGAGAGCCGAGACCATTGACCGGATTAGCCTTACCACCAAACAAGACTTCCTGGGAGTAAACCATCATTGACTTGGCCTGGCTGCTGACGAGATCTGCCCACTCTGCGGCCATGCCAGGGTGGATGGCGATCTCTAGCTCTAATGATCTGGACTCGATGAATACCCTACTGACGTCATTGTCAGTCGGTACAGAGAAGGCGAAGAGGCAAATGGTCAAGAAGCCAAGCACTGGCGTTGGACAGATAAATAAATAGATAACAAACCCCACACGAAACTTCGACAACGTGAAAGGACGTTTTTTTTTGTCTCTACAGTTTTAACGTGCATTTTTTTCCTATAAGAAAGAGGGAGGCTATATCCATATCTGCCACTTCCACTAATGCACTTCTCCAAGAAAACAGATTACGACGAAAAATACAAAGCGTATAACTAACGAACGATATTTTTTTCCAGATAATTAATTCATATGATTTCCACCAAAGATCTTAATTTCGATTTAAAGTATTTGTTAAAATGTTGCAAAAGATTGTAAAGGCACAGTACAATCAATTCATCTCAATCTCGAGTCTGAAAAGCGGCAGGGAGTAAAAGCATTTTCAAGCTGATTGGATAGAGATTTTTATCTCCTTATCTATTTCTACTAAGATTTCTGATTTGTTAAAATTAATTTTTTGTATTTGCTACTTGTTATTTTGATTCATTTGCTTTGTTCTGTGTAATTTAAGTCGGCTCAGTGGCTTAGAGATAGCGTACCCGCCTCTAAGCCAAAGGCAGTGTGCTCGATCCGGCCGGAGTCGATAGATTTTTTGTATACGAATAGTGTAGGCACACATGTCATATGATTATGAGGCCCTTTAGCATAAATGTGGTTCTGGTAATCTCGGGGAAATTAAATCGTGGCAAAATTTCTGCATCCGACGAGATATAGTATTAAAATTAATTCATGAGTCCAAATTTGGTAGTGATATCCACCACTAGATGGTACTAACAATGAAATGGCTTTCACACCCGGGATCTTGTCTTGTCTGCAAGGGTTCAGCTGCCAAAAATGCAGCCCATTTGAAAAGAAAAATATTAAAATAAGAATAACAGTCATCCTCTTATTGTGAATCCTCAATAAAGGGGTTTTAAAACTTTTCAATGATGTGTGTTCAGTAGAAACTGATTTCAGATAACACTTTATGGTTATATTTTCTAACTTTGAACACTTACTCATGGATTTTACTTTCAAATAATTTCTTTGAAGATAAACAAGTCTTGATCAATTTTAATAGCTATCTCACTTCCAAACTTATAGTAGTGCCCCATTTACACTGTACATGTGTTACAGATTTATATTCGGTAAACCATGCTACAACGTATGCTTGCCCTTGCAGTGAAGCCATTTCGAAACAAGAATGTTGTAAAATGTGAATGTTGCACAATCTACTTTGCATTTCATTAAACACAAAAACTTGTTTGCCTTATGGAACATAAAATTTGTAAGTGGAAATCTCTGTTTATTTTTAATTAATTTTTGAGAATGTAGTCATATACTCTCCGGATACCCTACATATTTTTTACATAAATTATTTCATTTTGAAAATACAAAAAAAAAAAATACCATCATTTCCATACATTTTTAATTAAAACAAAATTAATTAATAGCATAAAGTTGTTTCTTTACATTTGAGGATCAACATATTTGGTATAAGCTTCGTTCAATTTTGCTCGACTGTTGTAAAAGATATGAACATTTTCTCTTATTTCTCTCAATAGAAAAATGTATTTATTATTATATATAGTGTATATGGGCTTCGAATGTATATTTATATGCATAGAACTGAATTACAATCTTAAGTGACAAAATAGAAATCGATTTCTATTGTCATTTTCCATTTTCCTTCCTATAAATAGAGTTGGGCTATTTTTTTCTTTGTCTACAAGTTTGTTTCTTTTTGTACAAGATTTAAATACCTTAATTGGACGAATCTTCCAAATTATTTTTAATTATGTTTTTTAAATCTTAGAAAAATAGTTGACACTGACGGACAAAATACTTCCTCGATATTTTTTAAATTTGATCGATGCTCCAGTAAGAATATAAAAAAGCAATTAAATTATTATTATTATTAATGGTGAATAAGTTAATTTACGTAAACGTATACATCAAAAATTCAAAAAATTTTGGTGACTCCTAAGATAAGAAATATTACTCTACTGCATGAATTCGAAACTTACCAGCTTCTTCTACTGTCTGAGGTCGAATTCTGTTGGAACATATTATTCTGTTTCAGGGCTTGTTATTCCCGGGGACGAACTGTGTGAAAAAACAGTAAACAAACCTAATAATACCTTCAACAACATGTTGGTAACCAAGTTCAATCCATATCGTTGTAAATGTCCAAAATCCCGAATTGCCTTTAAATAGATTCGCCTATCAAAATTATAAATCTCACCTCAGCCCTTTTCACACACTTCTCCAGTTTTGCATTATGTAATTCATTTTTTTCACTTACTCAATATAAAAAAATTTCTTAAAATCTAACTTGAAAAATTATCGAGTTCTGTCATATTTATGCCACACCTTGCAGTTTTTAATGATAAATTTTACTTTTAAGCAATCTTCTACAAATTTGAATATCTAGCAAAAATTTTTTGTTTTGCATATTTTTTGGAATGCAGCCATTTCATAAAAATTGTAAAACTAGTTCTTAAACTGTGGGAATTTATCAGAATTAATCAGAATATTTTTTATGAAATGCAATCAAGATAATACTAGTCTATGTGCGTAAACTTGGAGGAAAAATAATTTTTTAATTGATTATTTAATTATATAAATATTGTTGTTATACTAATGAAACATCTTTTCAATAATTTTTCCCGAAACTCTTAAAAATATCCTTCACATAAAATTATATTTTCGCGAATAGTTTGAGTTAAGTCAATTATAAATGCCAAATAAGAGTTCCAGTAATTAAGTTGGTAGAATAATTGCAAGAAAATGCCAATTAATTATTAGAACTAAAAACACTATTAGAAAAAAATTAAGAATCAGCACTAAGAGTTATTTAGGCAATTAATATATACTCATTGCCATAAAAATTTGAGCACAAAGAAAAAGTCATCAAAATGAAATGAAATTTTGCATATGTAAATACTACTCTGATATAAATAAGTGATTAGAGAAAATCAAAGAAAAGAAATAATTTATTGCAGAAAAAAAGTACAAACTAAAGGAAGTTTTAGTACTCTGTTGGACCCACTGTAGTGCAAATTCACGATGCCATACGAGGGGACATTGAAGCACACAAGTTCGGTCCTAAGACATCTCGTTTCACAGTTGCTGTAAACGCGCCTCTAATTCGACCAAACGCGTTAGCTGTCCAACTTGCCGTCCCAAATGATCCCAGAAGTACTCGATTTGTGACTAATCTGAGGATCGAGCCGGCCAGGAAAGGGTGGTAATGAGGCAGGAGGCAGTCTTATAACATACTTGTTATGTGTGGGCAAGCATTGTCTTATTAAAAATGTCTCCTGGCATTCCTGCCATGAATGGTAACACATGTCACTGAAGGATGTCATGGACGTACAGCTGCGCTGTCATTGTGCCAAAGGTCAATACTAGGTGTGAGACTGTGTATCGTAAGCAATGGCTCCTCATAACATCAGCTCATCATGTAAGAGCGGTGTGTCGCTCTAAAACGAAGGCAGTAATAAGGCGTTCACCACGGAGCCTCCACACATGAACACGAATTGCATCACTGCTCAAATTGAATCTAGAGTAGTCTCTGAAGACGAGATGATTCTATTATTGCAATCCAATCCCGTTGTGTAATACACCACTCCAAATGGAGGCATCGGTGGGTGGCTGTCATTGGCAGCACACTTGATGGACCCAGCGATACCAGATGTCCTTCAGCCAGGCACTTAACGATGATTCGAAAGACACAGAGGCCCGTATTCAATGTGCTGCGTATGTCTGGAGAGTAGCCAACGAAGCAATTTGCTCTACGAGTACGTGTCGTACGTTGTGACTGTCTTCTCGACGACTGGTCTTTTCGAGGGCGTCCTGAGCATGATCGATAGGTAAATGATGTCTCTTCTATCCTCTGGTCTCAACACCTCCTCACAGCTAAATCAGAATAGCCTACTTAACGAGCTACTCGCCAAGCAACTCGCCAAGATGACCACTCAGCTTCCATCATTCCGATGATCCTTCCCTCTAACACTGACAGCTGCTCCTATTTTCTTCTTTGGCGGTGTAATAGCATGTCTACCTCAGCGTTTTTCTTTGTCCAAAAATGAAAAACGAATACACAGTCAAGCTCTGCTTACCTGTTTTATACTGCAAGGAGATCGAAGTTCAACGCCCTCTAGTGGCATTATGCAACGCGCAATCACGCTACATTTCTAATCATTAGCATGTATGCCCGGCATGTATCTTCATGCGAAGTTTCGCTATGATCCACAATTATTTCTTGGTGCACAAATTTTTATGCAATGAGTATATATTGTTAAACTTTTTTATTTCATTGTGAGGCATTAATCAAAAACAAAGGGAAAAAACGGTGCACGTTAATTTCAATATGAGTAGTAAGGTATTTCTCTTCAATTTTATGTTTTGATATTAAAAAAATAAAAGATCAACTTTTTATTAGCTCTTAAAATAAAATTTCTTGCTGAGTTGTGACTCAAATAGAACTGCCTTCATTATATTTAGAAAATACTAATGCTAATACCAATTCGAACTGCACTTGGATAACAGACACGTGCAAGTGCTCCCATACTGCTTAAAGTCTAGCCCCCGCTTCATCCATTGCTGTACCTCGAAAAAGGTGGTGACCCAGTCTTTGAGCATTCTCAGATATTTTCATATGTTTACAAATCTAGAACACGCGTTGGTCAAAGCAACAGTCGAACTGCCGCTGTGTTTGGGCAGATCAGGACATGGTAGGCAACATGTGGTCTTGAGTAGTCTTGCTAAAAGATGGCGTCTCTGCTGCCTCGGAGGTAGGGTACCCTTAAGATCTGAGAAAAGCAGAGTAAGCTGTTTAATAACTTATGCATAAGCATAATGTGTCTGCCTGTTCCATCACCTCAGGTGCAGGACCCGTTGAACAATATTGATGCCAACATGAAACGTACGCTTTCCTCATTGTCTTCATCTGCACTTCTTATATTGCGCACCGAACCAGGACTTGTTTCAAAGATGAAGTGGTGATACGCTTGTACCCAGTTTTTATATTCGGGTTCACTACTCTTGCCACGTGTCTCAGTACTAAAAAGCTAGAAAGCTACTCAATAGTCAAGAAAAGCCGCAATAATGGTCCCCATGGAGACAGTTCTAGCTGCTTTTTAAGTCGTCAAACTGTTCTCGAGTGCTCTTGTCTTTTTGAAAAAATCCTCTTCCTGACGCAAGGTCCATTATGAGACTGTACTTTCCAGTAAGGCCCATCCGACAGCATGTCTGTTTTCTCGAGCGTTATTGGTGAGGGGCCATTAAAGATCCTGCTGGATTGTAAGGGTGCCCTTCTCCTTGATTATCAACGTGAGCTAAAGGTGTAGGAATAAATGAATAACTGGAAGCTGCCATGATCTTAATATGACTTTATTAAGATCTTAAACTAAACTTCTCTAACAGGTTAGATAATTATAATATCTGTGAGAGAATCTACGGTGGCTAAACACACAATAAATATAAAACCGAAATAACGTAACCCGGACCACTATCAATAACTAACTCGCTTAAGCTCAATTACAAAACTATCACAGATCCAAATAATAATAAATAGTCACTCCTACCTTAATGTCGAATGAAGTAGCGATCAAACTTATCCTAGTTGAAGTTGCGGTGTACTAGATTGTAATGGTATGCACCTTTTTTGACCTAAGGGCTCTCTATCACGTATAACTTCTGTTGGCTGTCACTTAACCTTTCAAAACCTCTTCACGCTTTAATCACGGGCTATCATAACATTCCCCAAATTTCCATACCGCTTACTCTAAACTTCTGTTATTTAAAAGCTTCCTAATTTGCATCTTTCATTCACGCTTTTACTTCTTGGTTTGGTTGTAAAAGAGTTGCCATATATTAATTCAGGCCCCAAAGAACCCAAAAGGACATGTTAATGAAAAAGACGCGTGATCCCGTCACAGTATGTCTACCCTGAACCCATTCATTCCATATTCTATTAAAACCAATGCGAGTAGTAATAGCGTATAAAATACTAAAGTGTTCCCGCAATAGGCCTTGATCCGGCTGCTATCGTATTCCAAAACTTGTTGGTACGCGGTTCTCTTATACGCATAACCCAATCATCTAAAAAATTCAAATGTGATTTCTGAACGAGAAACTCACTGCAAAATTTTCCTTTAATACAAAGTTAGAGATACCATTCCCCCTTCTTTGTTCAGTTGCAACTAAACCATTAGCATCCAGCCCCATTTTCCTTTCATACGAATCTTTACATTTTTATTATGCCTCCTTTATGGTGTTACAATTTTAATAGATAGCAGTGTATAAATTGTACCTGATTACAAACCTGCAATATTGTGTTCCAGTTTCTTAATAACAACAACTTTGAACAGATTAAAATAAGATTTGATCGTAAGGATCTCATAGTACAGATTTAAGTTCGAGACCTTTCTTTTGTGATGTAGAACGTTGCTACCTAAAGGAATTCCTACGACTGGTGAACGTCTACTATATGCTGGAAACTAAACTGTAAGCGTAAGAAAGCTTGGAACGCCCAAAGAAAAATTCGTACTATTTTCTAAGCTTCTTGTAGAGTTCTACTTGCCTGAAAGTGAGTTACAAGCCTGGGGACGAAAGAGAATTCAATAGAGGCTGACGTTGTCGTCGAATGCCAGAGATCCCTCAAAAAAATACTAATATAGAATGTCAAATAAATAGCGCCCACGCTCTGAACAGTCCAATTCCTTGTTGGGAGTATATATAAAAAAAAGAACTGTACCAATATGATCCAAAAATAACGAGAAAAAGGCGGAAAACAAAGTATGACAGCAAACAAAGTAAATGTTTGGACTGGCGTAACCGGGGACTTAGACCATACCTGTTGAGTAAACAGTTCTCGGTATTTCCATGTGATGATATAACCCAGTTCCTCGATCATATACCCTTAGCGGCAATACTCGGCTTTTCGTTCCAACATGATGAAGATCCAGCGCATTTCTAAACTCCTGTTCGTGATTGGCTGGATATGATATACTCAAGCAGCGGGATCAGACCTGGGGCATTATTCTATAGCTGCTACGATCACCAGATCTCTCACCGTTGGATTTTTTCCCTATTGAGACAACACAAGGAATTGGTGCGTTGAGATGCAGTGATTAACAAAAGATCTTAGTTGCTCGTCTGCATGCTGATGTACTTTGGTGGGCTGCGACGGGAGCACTCGTCCATCCCCCGGCGCACTCAAGCCTGCCTCGATATGCACGGTGGGCACTTTGATCATCTGACCTTGTAAATATTTGGAAATACTTCTGTTGATGTGCCCTATACAGCTACGTTGAGCTTGAGTGCCATTTATAGAACAATCTGTATGTCTTTAACGCCATGAAGTTAAATCAGAGGAAAGAATAAATTTAGCTATTTGGCAAAAAATAATAGAGTAACTAGAAGGGGAAAATATTCCATCTGAAATATTGTTATTCCAGAGGTTATAGGTGGACGACCGCAAGTAAGTAATAATTCTTCTCGTGACCAAACTTCCAGTGGTAAGTAATTTTTGCGTTTTACGAACATTTCGTTTGATATATGAATGCCTTTTAGTTTAAACGATGTGTTATGATAAAGGCAAGAAATATTTGTTTCAAATGAATTTCGTGTATCAAGTAAAAAATGTAGAGTTTAATTTAAATGTTTAAATTTTAAAGAACAGCATATAACTTCCATGTGTCCAGGTAAGAGAGAAATTCTAAGCTCGAAATTTAATAAAAATAACGACAACAAAAATGAAGAAAAAGTACATTTGCAGACAATATACATACAAACTGTATGTCAGGGAAATTTTAATTATTGTTTAAATTTAACATTTTGCATCTGGTATTCAAACTGATCATATTTTAGCTTCATACAATTTTAAGATTCTTTCACTTATCATCTATTTAAGAACACTCTGCCAATAAGGGAATTTCCATCGCTACATTCCTTAAAGAGCATTTAAGACTTTTCAAATTGGGATGCCGTTATTAGCACACCTTGGGCTCCGATACTGACCACGTTTTATAATCAAGTGGATTTAAACCCGATCTTCTGGAGTGAGTGAGTGTTAATTTTTTATGGCGCAAGAGCCAAGTTTGGCAATACTGCGCCACACTTTGAGGGGTGGTATAGGTCACTAAAAATAACTTTTGTGTTGGAATATATGAACGAATGTTCCGCGTTCACATACACATACACAAAAAATAACACATTAACGGAAACATAAAACATTCATCAGCAGCATACTTAACGAGAGATTTCGAAGAGAAAATTTCAAAACAGTTTTAGAAATTGCATCCATTAACCATCATGTATGCTTGGCAAGATTTATGATGCGATTGCCTGACAGTATTTTCAATAGTTGAAGGCAGCACAGCGGCGTGCCGTTGATCAGCAACACCACAGAAAAAGTCATTTGCACTTGAGATTTCAGTCATTATGGGCATTTCTGCTAATATTGAAAAGGCAGGCATGCATCTAATGAACGATGCTGTTATTGGCAATGGCAAAGCAGCACTACATATGTATCAGGAACGCTTCCTAGTAGACGTATGCCAAACCACAAATGGTTCCGCGATTGCATCCCCTTATGTGAGAAACTAGTTCATTTATCGAACCGCTATTGGAAGAGGTAGTTTGACAATTACAACTGGAAGAAGTCATCCTGGACCATATGGACGAAACACCCGGCACAAGTACAAGGGCTGTAGCATGTCGCCTACATGTTAGTCAACCAGCCGTTTAGACAGTTTTACTGCTGGCTTGTTAAGAGATGCAATTTCTGAAATTGTTTCAACATTTGTTGCACAGAATCACTGAATCACACAGAATCAAGTATGCTGCTAATAAACCTTTTATGTTTCCGTTAACGTTTTATGTTATTTTTTTCTGTTTGTGCCTCAACGCAGCACTTCCGCTCATACATTCCTATACAAAAATTATTTGTTATAGTGAGCTCTACAAGCCCTCAAAGTTTGTCCCAGTCTCTTAGAATCTCCCTGTATATTGCAGGGGATTTCTAACAACGAAATTTAAAATCGTTTTTTGCTTTTGAATAACAGCAGATGATCTCAAATTTTTGTACGAGGGTGAGCCGGAAAGTACATTTCCCCTGTCGACTGAGGTCAGAGTTGTGTATAAAAGTCAAAACATAGAATGTGACATTAAAGATATTTTATTTTTCACATGAATACCAAGTACATTGGGGCTTTTGTCATACCACTTGATAAGTTTGAAAAGCCCCCCAAGAAAATTCAGGGCTTTGTACCTTTTGAGTTCGCTGATTTCCGATTCCAAGTTCTTCCGCTTCTCCATCGATGGTGATACGCTGGTTTGCTCTAATCATGTCATTCATCTTCCTCAAAAAATCATCAACGACATTCTTGGATACAGGGAAGTGTCAGTACGATAACTGCCCTGACAACTGACCCTGACACACATGAACAACGCAGGCCGGTAAGCCTGGAACATCTCATGCGTTAACTTTAGGATGGCTATGATTTTCTGTTTCGGATAGTGACGAGGGATGAATCGTTCATTTCACACCCGAAGCGAATTCACATCAATGAAGAGGAAATCTCCATCATCATCTGTCCAAAAAAAGTTCAAAACAATTCCCTCTGCAGATAAAGTGCTCCTCACACACAGTTTTCTGAGAAGGCCAAAGAGTTTTGTAGCTGGATTTATCAATGCTATGCGGTATGTGAAAAAGACGCTTTTGAAAAAGTGACCTGAGCTCATATCTGGCGTTCTATTGTTGGATGACAATGCGAGACCATTTTCGACGACGCTAATGGTTAACAATAATGCAACTCGTGTACACCTTCTGTCCTACATTCCTGATCTCGTACCAAGTGACTTTCATCTATTTCCGGTAATGAAGAAAAATCTCCCCTGAAGGCAGGGAAAACTTACTTTCCGATTCACCCTCGTATCAGAACCAAGGCTAGGTACGAAAGAGACCTTGTAATAATGGACTTGTAATGTAATATTAATAATGGACTTGTAACGTACTTGAAATAAATACCTTTCCAACAGGAGAGGGAAACTCATGTTTTTGGTGAAAGGGAGAAACAGGGACAGTAGGGCATAGTATTTATACTGTAGAAGTTTTCTGAACATAAGGTTTTTGGAGCTTTGTTTTTAAATACAAATCTTGCTAACAATATTAAAAATTAAAAGTAAATAAAATCAAATTATCTGATACTATCTTTGAAAAAAAGAAGGGGGCTCCGTAGCCTAATGGTCAATATCACGGTATTGTGGCTGGCGTATCATGATTTCTAGCCTAGTACCTCTGAAGACTCGCCGTGTACATAATCCGGGGGGAAGTTAAAGATGTCCAGGCTGAATTGTTTTTCCATTGGTGTTATGTTGAAGATAGAAGTGGTACCAGGTCAAGTGTCGTTCTCGTCACTTGTCCATGATTTATAATTGCGAGGTTCGCGGTCTATAGCCCTCATGTGGTTTTACAGTGTGAGGTAACTATATCTCCACTCTTTGAATCAAACAGTGCTTTCTTTGTGTATTAGCGATGTTTTCTTTGAAAAAATTATGGGAACTTGATTCCTTAGTTGTTTGTGATCTTATTGAATATATTTCGAAAAAGCAAGTTTACTATGCAATTGAAAATGCTTCATGAAAAATTAAGTTGTGGTTACGAAGTAGAACTACCACTGAAATTAATTTCCTTAAATGTACTTAATAAAAAAGTAGCGTTAAAACGACATGGGAAAACTATATTGAAGGTTAAGAATGAGGGTTGTCTTAGAGAATAATACAAGTTACATTACATGAATGAGAAAGTGTAAAGATTAGTGAAAAAAATTTCAGAATAAGAATTAAGTAAAAATGTTATGATATCTTTCACATAGTCCTTCTATAAAGAATGATAGTGAAAACAATAAAATTATTTTAGTTTTCCATTACATCTCTTTGAGAAAAGAGAAATCCATAATAAAACCAGTATTTAGTTAAAGAATATGATTAAACTACACTGCTTGGTCATTCAAATTGTAACATCATAGAGAAAGCAAATGCAAAAAGATATTTATTTTAACAGTATGGCAGGGGTTAAATTTGCAAGCAGTTTGGAGGTTAAAGAGATACGAAATATGTAAACTCAGCTATATCAGCCCCTAACATGGTAAGGCATGGAGACAAACTGGGTTTGGATGACAGAAATGGACTCTTCTTTCAATGCTTCTTAAGTCTATGCTCCCCTTCATAGACCGTATTAGCTGAAGATGGGTTTGCGACCAGTCTCTCATGAATACATGACCAGATGTTTTCAATAAGTGACGATGTTGACCACGGTTATAGTCGAATACCCTGTGTTTTTTTTTTTTTCTCTCTCTCTCTCTCTCTCAAGTAAGGTCAGATCCCAACGTGTCTTGCATTTCCTTGTTGAAGAGGCCATTTGAAAAGCCTCGAAGATAGGACACAACCGCTTAACACAGGATGTTAGAAATGTTCCGATCAGAGTTAGAATTACCTTCGATCCAAACTAGAGATGTATGTGTCGTTTACCCAATGGCTGCCAAACCATTGCACAAAGTGCAGATTAAGAATGTCGGTATGAAATGGAAGCAGGTTTCCTTGGAGCCCCGGACGCGTATACTGCCATTGGAATGTTGCACAAAGAAGCGGGACTCGCTTGAAAAGACGAACTTGTGCCGCTTCTGTAACCAGGTTTTTCGTTCGAATCACCAGAGTTGCCTTCTCTCTCTCTATGCTGCAATGTTAAAAACCGATGTACTGGTCACTGTGTTGACAGTCCACTATGCTATAAACCGTGTCGCCTTGTTCAAGTGGATACTGGGAGTGAAGCAAACATGTCCACTTTTCTGACTAATGGTCGAGATGTAATTTCCCGGTTTTCACGGTCGACCTCACAATATTTCTGTCCAAAAGGGCGTTATTAATACGAACGCTTGTGGATCTTGCATGCCGTTCAATATGACCCTCAGCAACTCGATGGTTCCATATTCGCATAACAGACAGCGGTTGAATTTCAACCAGTGCAACGGGCAGTATCTGGAAACGATAATCCACACTCTGTATCAGGGGTGGCGAACTTTTATGGATCAACGTGCCATTTCTTCTAAATAAATGCGTAATGAGGTATAGACATGCCGTCAAATACTTTTGACTTGTGTTTATTGGAAAAATAATAAAACTAATACTGAGAACTCAAAACTCTATTTATTTCGAAAAAATACATTTTACACGTTATAGTAATAAATATACACTCAGGAACATTGAAAAGAGCGACCCAAGAAGAAAGCATCGGATTGAAATGAAATTTAATACAAATAAAGACACAGATGAGAGATTCACTTGATCTCAAAAACAAGACAATTAAACGAATACAGGGTGTGCAACCACACAAAAACTGGACAACTTCAATAGCGCGTTGGACCACCTCCAGCTGCAATACATGCCACCACACGGTCCGGCATTGCGTTGATTAGACACCTTATGTTTTCCTGAGGCAGATGGGCCCACAAATTTTGAACAGCCAACTCTAAATCATGTACAGAGTGATACGATGGCATCTGCCGTTTTAGCTTATACCACACGTGCTCTACAGGGGACAAATCGGCGAAACGGACCGGCCATGGAAGAGTCTGAAAATGGCGTAGGAAGTCTTGCGCAACTCTAGTTGTATGCGGACGAGCATTATCTTGCTGGAAAATTGCCCCTGGGAGACCATTTAGGAAAGGTCCTACATGGAGTCGAAGAATATCATCAACATAAGGTTGGCCCGTTAAGGTTCTTGGATCGCAATTAAAGTGGACCGGCTATCATACGCAATGCCCCCCCAACCATTACACCAGCTGTGCGGGCAGTGTGACGTAGAACATTGTGAGGGGAATTGTACCACTCACCAGGGCGCCTCCACACCCGTACATGGTTATCATCAGTCCCCAAAACAAACCGGGATTCGTCACTAAACACAACCTTTTGCCAACGTGTGATATTCCACATTGATCAGGCTTGGCTCAAATGTAGACGCAGTTGCCGATGTTCCGGTGTTAAATGGAGTGCATGGAAAGAGCTCTGGGATTTAAGATTTGCTTCTGCAAGGTGTTTGGAATATGTTTGTGGAACAATTACTACACCTACGCGTCTGCTCGTATCGTTGAACGAGTCACTGTGGGGTCCACAAGTGCTTGCCGCACGATCCTTCGATCCTCTCTCCTCGTGGTCTTCCTGGTCGCTCCAGACCCTGTTTTCCGCGCGTGGGTACCTTCTAGTGTCCACTGCTCCCAACAATTTTTACGGCACACTCCGAGCGATCCACCTGGTGAGAGCAACACAGCCCGTCGACCAGCCTGCAGATTTCATCCCGATAATCAGGCCTCTCTCAAACTCGCTTAACTGTGAGAAATGTTTCCTAGCACGTTTACCTGGCATGTTTCTGTTACCAAAGTCTTCCTACAATCGGCGGGTAATCGTCACGTGTACGAATCTTTGAATTTGCGCTGGCTTATATAGCACCCTCTTCCTGTTTGTAGCGCCACCTCGGCGTGTATGAGCATGCATATTGGCACAAAACTTGGATCATTTGCATATCACATTTACGCTGTACTTATTTGCAAACTTTCTCGATTGCACTTAGCTTCCTTCTTGGGTCGCTATTTTCAATGTTCCTGAGTGTATATATTTTACTTATACGTGTATTTCAAATTAAAGACTAAAAATAACATTGGTGTGACTGTTCAGCTACACGAGGGCTTTTCTGATGTTCTGATTAGATTAAAAATAACGATACCTATACCACTCTGGCTCTAGTTGAAAGATGTTACTTTTAGCAAAATGAATGCTGGATTGGAGTAATCTGTCAAAGAGTGGCTAAGAGAGTTTTTAATGGTGTGTTCATTTCTGAAAATAATGACTCGTAAGTGTGGGTCGATAAAAATATGGTTAAAATAGATGACTCATCTTCTTCAAACAGTTAATTGTGTCTGGAATCAAATTCCACGTTTCCGAAATTTCATTATTAGAATTTTTATTTACATTGGCTGTAAATCTTTTTGTTACACAATCAATTCCAACTTTCTCCTTTTTTCAACAAATGTTTGAATCCATATTAAACTCTTATCCTGAAGTTCATTTCAAACATGAATAACAAAGTAACACATCAAAATTGAAAAATTTAAAATTCGTTCTTAAAATTTTTTTGTACAGAGCGTGCCCCGTTTTTGCACTTTATACATTTTCACCAGTTTTTTTTCCCATTTTAATTATAATAAATTTTTTTTCCTGTTTTTCAATTTTAGGAATTTTGCCTTAAGATATACTAAATAAATCTAAAAATCACAAAAAAATCCCCATATATCCATTTTTTCAAAAAAAAAGTTGTCGCAAGTAGTCGGATACCTTAAGGCATAACACGTTATTCTGAGCAATTCCTGACCATACAAAGGGCTTCGCAAATGAGAAATCCACTACAAAAGTATTCTTTTATGCGGCGCTTTAAATGTCTTTTCTCCCTCCTGCGTTGTCTGAATACGTTGAAGTATTAATCAGTTGCATATCTCAACCCTTTCTTCCTTTCATGTCGTTTTAAATTTCGTCAGATCATTCCTTACTCGAATTGCAATTTTAATGGCCAGAATAGTTTTTAAGCAAACCTTGTATTTGCATGATATATTTCATTTACATTGCAAAATATATTTTTTTTTGTTGTGTACTTTAGTAAACTATTTTATCTGCATTTATATTTATATTTTAACTTTTTGTTTTTGATTAAATTTTCATTTCTCAGAAACTGTTCAATACTAAAATAATAGAAAGATAAAAACTGCAAGTTCTTAAAGTTTTACAAATTCTTTCAAAATATAGTAATTAATCATAGCATGAATACTAAAAGAAAATCTTCTAATTCCAAAGCAGGATACACAGAGAACTTTATACTTTTCAATTTGTTTAGTCTAATAGCCGAATTTGATAGCGCGAAAAAGATACGAATGATGATAACTTAAATGACATTCCTTTCTGACCTCAGAGATAAATATGACTGCAGATATTACAGATTTCAGATATTACATATGACGCTCTGAACAGCATTTCTAAAAGAAATGCAGCAACATCCTTCTCATCAAAAATTTTAATTTATACAGTTAAGCACATTATTTATTTGAAATCGGCATTTTTTAATATTTTTAAATTAGATTTTAAATGTTTCTTTTTTAAAGGGTAAAAATGTTATAAAAAAATTTTAGGATTAAAAGGACTTGATACCCTATGACCTATTTTCTTTCTTTTTATGTATTTAAAAATAAGATTTTAACATTTTATATAATATTTCTATTCCAAAAAATAATACGAGATGAAATTTTTCACATATTATTTGCACAATTTGAAAAATTAAAAATTTTTTGAAGAAAAATTAGAAAATTTGAAAATCCTACTCCTTTTGTAATTAATAATTTTTTTCACCTGAAATTTTGTGTAATATTCTTATGGGTGTTATATAAAAACTTTAGGGGTCGATTTTACAATAACTTAAATTCCTTTTTGAGAAAAATAAAATGTTGATATACATGCTAAAAATCAACGAAAAGCCAATACCTCTTACATTTTAATTTTTAAAAAATTATTCAGTTTACAGCAAATTGTTCCCTGATTTTTTACATGCTTTTTATATGCAAAACACAAAAAAAAAGGAAGTGGTGGTAAATAGTTGTGGAAGGAAGTAGCATTTTGAATGCACTAATGTTTCGAAAACACAAACTGACTAACACTTTATAGATCTGAAAAAAATTATAATAAGCTTCAATAAACTTAAATACAACTTTAAGGTATTAGTTATACATTTTTCTTTGAAAATATATATTGCGTTTTCTTATTTTTCAACCCACACATTTTTATAAATGATCAATTTTTAGAAGATATTAATTGCACAAGAAAAATTTAAGAAAATGTTTAAAAAATATTTTCTTTTTTCTTTTCACGATAGAAAATTTCATTTTTTTCTTCACATTTATTGAAGTATTACATTTGTATGAAAACATATCCGGAATAAGAAATTATTAATATAAAAATACCTTCATTCTCTCAAAAAATTTTACATGCAAACATTTCACAAAGAAAAAATTACATTATTGTATTGCCTCGAAAAATATATTCTGCTTTATATTTACGCATTCCTTTTTTTGCAGTTATTTCTCTATATGAAATAATTTTTTTATCATAACGCCTTTTTTTCTAAAAAGGGAATGGCCGAATTTCCTAATTTGTTTTCAAATGAAGTTTTCTTCAACTTCTAACTTTCCGACTTGCACAAATAATATATCAATCGAAAGATAATTATGCAAAGAATAAATAAATAAAAAATAAAAAAACGATAGATAGGACATTTTGGGGTACCAAGTCGTCTTAATGAGGAACTTTTAAAAGGGATTGAGGGAGAGGTGCCCTAAATCTTTGGTGTCCGTGATATCTGACTGATATATAAATAGGGGCATGACGAATGAAGATTTAAAAACCGCTGACTATAGAGATTTTTCGTTTTAAATTTTGCAGCACCAGAACATATAATTAATGAAACTCACATGGGAGTACAAATCAATTCTTGTATTTTCAATTGGATTTCTTGTGGTTCAATTTATTTACTATATTTAAAAGCCCTAATCGAATATATGTGGGGAGTGAGTGAATGTCTATTTCCGTCGCATTGTTCAGCTACTCGAGCGCTATTGGTGACGGACCTAGTAATTTTGAATCATGGTCAAGTGACGAGGACGACATCTGAGCTGTCACTCTATCTCCTAACTACCACACCACACCAATGGGAGGACGTTTGAGATCTCGACAGGTTAAACGTTTATCGCTCCCCCACACGGCGTGTCTTCAGCGGCACTAATCTCGAATTCACTTCACTTCATTTTTCGATACTTTAGCCATGAGTTCGTTACCTTGACCTTTAGGCTACCGTAAAAGGGAATTCCGTGTTTTTTTCCAATGAGCTGTATCTCATTAGAGCCGGTTGGTTGTCGTAGGCGCTGGCTTTATACCCCCAAGTTTGCAGGTTCGACACCAGCCCAAGTCGAAAGACTTTCATAATACTAAAAACCAAAAGCCTCCGTGTCGTATGATTAATCGGCATGGTAAAAATCTAGAGTGCCGGTTTAGCTTGGGTGCTTTCGGCAGAATTAATCATAATGAACTTTTGCTTTTTCAGAGCTCAGATTCCTCCCTTTATGGAGGAACCTGGGTGTCAAAATTACATTTTGGAAATTGGTATTCACTTATATGGAACCGCGCTAGAAATATGATACTAGCTCTTGGTGATTATAATATGTCTACAATGGTAATTACCATTTCGTAAAAAAATCTTTTTGGATAAGCTCATATACCACGGCCATTATTTTCGGGGAAATAGTGTGGCCTAAGTAGCCTAGCGGTCAAGGTAACGGACTGGAGCATGACTGGTTCAACGTGACTGGCATGTCATGAGTTTGACCCTGGTACCGCTGAAGATTTGCCGGACAGAGGGAACCGTTGAGCGTAACATATGTCGAGGCTCAAATGACCTCTCGTGGGTGTGGTGTGAAAGTTATGAGAAGGGATTGCTAGCTCAGGTGTTGTCCTCTTCACTTGACCATGTTCACACTTACGAACCCCGTCGCCAAAAGCGATTAAGTAGTGGAATAGAGCGACGCTATTATTCACTTACTCTAAAAAGTAGGAGAGCTGTTTTGTTCACAAATGAAGGGAAAATTCAACTACACCAAGGGAATGTTCTCTTGCTCTTATCACGTCCCAACATCATATAAAAGAGCTTGTAAATGCATATATAAAGTAAACTACCGTTAATTTAACATCAAGAACGCTCCTGACGTGTCATTTTTCTCCATTTTGTGAAGGGGCAAACGCCATTTGTAATTAAATCAGTATGAAGTTTTCTTATGCTAAACTGCTTTTTGCAAAAATTAAAAGCATATTTATAAGATTAACTTTCACGAAATTCACGTAAAGTTTGAGACTACTCCATAGGATGAATACTATTTGAATCACTCATACTATATTTATTAATCTAAACGAATTATCGTAGGCACGTTAGCCTTGTTGTTATGATCCCAAAAGTTGTGACCGTCTTGTTATGAATTAGAGCTCTATTGTCACTGAAGAAACGCCGTATAGAGAAGCTGATGCACGTTGAATCTGTCGAGGTTTAAGTCCTCCAGTAGGCGTGGTGTGATAATTTGGAGTGGTGGTCCTCCCCGCTAAACCTTTTAAAATTAAGATGACCGTCATCAATGCCCATTTATAGTGTGGTTTTATTAAAACACTTACTCCTGCTGGAAAAATTATCCCACCATTATATATCGAACTTCACAAGCTTTGGTTTTTGCTTAACAATTGGGTCCTTACGATCACGCTGCAAGTACTCAGTTGAATTTTGCAAGTGACAAATATTAGTAGCCTTTTCTTCAAGGTAACGGACTCGTGGCAGACGTGTCATGAGTTTGAGTCTAGTAACGCTGAAGACCCTCCTTGAAGAAGAAGCCGATACGCGTGAAATATGTCGTGGCTGAAATGTCCTCTCGTTGATTTAGTGTAGAACTTAGGAGAGGAGCTGGTATTTGGATAACAAGAAAAAAAATACCGTTAAATCCGGTAGATAACGCGCACTCCTGGTTTTGCTAAGTAATATCAAATTCGCGTATGCAGAGCTCTTATGTTTTGAAGTCATTTATTCCAGGTGTTTGAAAAAAAATAGTATACTTCTAGAATAACAGCTCTTGAAGTTCATAAAGTATGCTATTTCTCTAAACAGTGATGATGAACCTATGACCCGTGGGTCAGACTCTGACCCACTCAAGCTTTTTAACTGCCCCATGATTATTAGACAACAACTTATTTCTTTACGCGGGTTTATTTAGATTTTCTAATTTGTGTGTGGGTTATTTATATTCTTTTTGTATTTTTTCAAGCACTGCATTGACGCAAAAGCAATTTAAATGCTCTCTTTAACCTTCAGTTTGATCATTACAGTTCCAAAGTTGCCCAAATGAGAACAAATGTGTATGAAAGTATGCAGTATTTGAAAAAAAGCAAAATTGTTTACAAAATATCAAATAAAGTGCATAATTTTACACTTTTTGCTTGTTGAAAAAAATCGACAATTCACCCTATTTAAAGCACGTTCTTCAGCTAGAATGCACTTTTGGAACGTTATGTTCAGTTATGTATGTAGAAAGAGTCTTTCATAGCAGAATGTTTTTAAAAACGTGATGAGAATGAAAGGAACAAAATGGTTATAAAAAATGTAATTTGTAATAAAAAAAGTAACTTCGTGTACATATAATGTAAAAACACATTTTGAAACTTTGCAATCTAATCTCGGCATGTCAACAGATGAAGAAACAACGGCATTTTTTACAAAAGAGAAAAGGTAAGTTTTCTCAAAGTAGTGTTTTAAAAAGTTTTTTGGTTCCAAAAAAATAACGTTACAGCTGCTAGTTCCCAAGTCCCCCATTGTATTGCTCGCCACGGGAAATATACGGGAGAATTTGTTCGGGATTCGGGAGAAGGAGAACGGGAGAAAAAACCCGTTCTCAGAATGTAGTCCTACATCGTTAGTTAATTTTAAAGAAAAAGTCTGGATTATAAAGCATATAAATAAGTTACCAATAATTCGCAATATAATTAAAGATAAAGTAATAGAATTCGAAAAAAATATGTTTTCGCAAATACACATGACTTAAATTATGCTGAAATAAGTTCAATTGCTTAAGATGAAAGTAACGATGCAAATAGCTATGCACAATCAACAGTATGCTCGGTATAAGTAATGAAATACAATGAAAGATGAGTTAAAAAACTAATAAAGTTGAAAGGAAAGTGTACTGGTTTTGATATTTTCAAAGAATTTGATATTGCCTTTTTAGAGAAATGGATATTGACCTTCATAGGAAATAGTTTCTGTAACAGGTGGTGCACCTAGTATGGTATGGAAAAACATTTGATTTATTCAATATATTAAGCAAAATATTTCACATTCTCTGACTGAATTTCATTGTGTAATATAGACCAATAAATTTTATATGCGAAGCATGGTTTAAAAACCTTTTCAGTGTAATGCCAGTTGTAAAAAAAATAATCAACGTTATAAACGGCAATTGTGTGGCACAATTCTTAGAAGAAATTCAATGCCAATATTCAGGGATTTTGACATAAAATAATGTGCAATGGAATAGTCTCGGTCAAGTCCTTAATCACCTTGTAACGTTATTAGAAGAAATTAAGTTCATTTTTAATTGAAAAAAAATAATTTCGATGAATTATACAGTATACATTAGTTAAAGGATTTAATGTTTTTATGCGGTATAATTCTACGCATTTTAATGAACTGAATGAAAAAATTCAAGGGCATGTACTAATTGTTTTAACGATGTACGAAAATATTAAAATATTTATGACGAGACATCTTTACTACGGATTTGGAAATGAAAATCATGAAGTATTTTCCTCAATTACAAAAACATTTTTAAAACACAATAGTTTTTGAAAACTCTGTTGACATTTTTAAAAAATGCAATTCTAAAATACTTAATGATAATGCAGGAAATAAAATAAGCTTTTGAGGAGATAGTCGATTAATTTTAAAGTTCGAAAAATAGATTTCACTTTATTTACATCTATACAAAAAAGAATTTTAAACAGTGGAGTTAACCGAATTTTTGTGGCTAGATATCAATAATTAAAAATTGAAATTAGATGAATTTCGAAGCAACGTCATGTGGAAAACAAAATTGGAAGACTTTATTTCTAAAGTAGAATTAAAACTATGCGAAATTAGCGTAAATAAGATTAATCCCACAGTAAAATTTGAAAATATTGTATTAAATGTAAGGCAGTGCTTCTCAAACTTTCAATACTGGCACCCCCTTTTCAATCACAATTTTATCGCGCCCCCTTATACATTAATAATGTACTGAATGTAATAATAATGCACTTTGACGCTAAAGCTACTATACGCGATCTTAATTATAAAGCATACCAATTAATAGCATAAGTATTACAGTTTGTATACTACTTTTTGCAAAATAAATAAATTAAGTAAGTAAGACAGTGCTTCTCAAACTTTCACTACTGGCGACCCAATTTTCAATTATAATTTTCATCGCCCCCCAATAATAATGTATTAAATGCAATAATAATGCACTTTGAGTATTAAATTTTTTATACGTTACTTTTATATAATATATATTTTAAGCAAATTACTTTTAAGTAATTATAATGTTATGTTATTTTTCCTTTCTCATTTTTTAAATTGGGACAGATTGCAAAATGACATTTAATTAAAAATTTATTTCGTCCATCATGCATTTCTAAAAGTACAAATGTCATTAGAACAAGTAATATAAAAAATAAATTTAAGTCAATTCCTACTTAGGCCAACAAAGAAAAACTTATTTTAGTTACTTTCTATTAAATAGTTTCAATTAATACAAATATGTAATACATATGACAGAATCACAATGTTAAGCGACAAAAGAGAAAGCGATTTTCCTTGCAATTTTTCCTTTTCTTTTCTATATATGGGGTATTGGAATATATTCTTTTTTTTTTACTATTTATTCATTAATTAAATTTAATTAGTGTAAGAAAATAGTAAAGTAGAGAAGAAATCACACACATTCTTATAGAAGTTAGGCCATCTCGGGGATGGAATTCGAACTACCGTCCTTCAGATTAGAAGCCCAGCGCGCTATCCATTGCGTTATAGGGGACAGCACGAAAAGTTTTCCTTTCTATAAATGCTTTTGGACTATAATTTTTGTTTGTTACTATTTATTCATTTTTTAAATTTAATTAATGAATTAAAATTTGAAAGAACTGTATTAACATGAAGTGTCACCCACTACAAGTTTTTAAAAATGTATTTGAACTTCAATGAATGAATAGAAAGTATTTTATCAACGATTGAAAATTTGGACAAGATATATATGAGAGAGTGAACTTATAGTAGAAATTGAAAGATAGTCTACTTTATGTTGCGCTCTCTCATATCCATCACATCTGACATTCTCGCGGGCGTATGCGTGAGTCTGGCCAAACTATCGGACGTCTGCGCAAAACATGTAATAATGCTGTACCTCGTACAATTCCAATCAGTCTTGGTCCATTCGATGCTTCTATAGCTACCAAATCTATCTTGAATGTACATTTTATAATTTGCGCGTTAGTTGTAATTCACACTATTAAGTATTACTGCAGAAAATTGGAACAAAAAAGTCATGGATAAATTTTAAGTCGTAAGCGAACATTCGACGATAATAAAAAGCATCAACAAGTGCACAGACGTGCATAGTTCCGAAAATTAAATCAAGGAAATATTCTCAAGAATACTTGAATTTTGGATTCACCATTACTGAAGTAAATGGAGAAGAAAAGCCTCTGTTTTATTTGCTCAAAAATATTGGCAGCAGACAATATGAAACCTAATAAACTTAAAAGACATTTCGAAACGCTTCATGGTGAGTACATTAACAAACCTCGAGAGTTCTTTGAATCAAAATTAAAATCATATGGAAAACAAAAAACATTTTTAAAAAAAACTTTGTCAGTGAATGAAAAGCTTTACTTACTTCTTACAAAGTATCATATAAAATAGCCAGGTGTAAAAAGCCTCACACTATTGCCGAAGAGCTTATTTTGCCTGCAGCAATTGAGATTGTAGAAACTATGTTTGGAGACAATTTTGCCAAAGAGTTGCAGTCCATACCCCTATCAAATGATACTGTTTCCCGTCGAATTGATGATATCGCTGAAGATGTAGAGCAACAGCTTTTCGGTAAGTTGCGTGATAAATTGTTTTCAATTCAGCTTGACGAGGCCACAGATAGCAATAAAGATGCTCATTTCATTGCGTATGTTCGATTTTGGGATGGTATGTCAGCAGTAGAAGAACTACTTTTTTGTAAACCAATAAAACTTAAAGCAACAGCAATAGCATTATTTGATATTTTAAATAATTTTATAAACGAGGCAAATATAGAGTGGAAAAATTGTGTCGGAATATGCACCGATGGTGCTCGTACAATGTCAGGAAGATTTAAAAGTATACAAGCACTTGTGAAACAAAAATCTCCACTGTGCATCTGGACACATTGTATGATCCACAGAGAAGCTCTGGCTTCCAAAAGAAATTAATCCTGGCCAGAATATTGTGCTAATGACAGTTGTTACTGTAGTAAATTACATAAAAATGAGACCCCCCCTAAAATCACGAATCTTTTCTGGACTTTGCAAAGACATGGGCGCAGTGCATTCATCGTTGCTATTTTATTGTGAAGCAAGATGGTTATCACGCGAGAAATTTTTACAACGTGTTTATGAATTAAGAAATGAAATTACCATTTTTCTAGAAGAGGAAAACCTACCGGAAGCTGAGAAATTTCGAGATGGTTTATTTCTGATGAAGTTGAGCTACTTAGTCGATATATTTGAGAAATTAAATATATTGAATCTTCAACTTCAAGGATCAAATGTACATATGTTTGACACGAGTGATAAAATTAATGCTTTTTTGTAGAAAATTAGAATTATGGAGCCGAAATTTAAAGCAAAAAAACCTAGAAATGTTTGAAAATGCGGATAAATGTGTAAAAACTTACAAAACTGAAGAACATGTGGAAGTTGTTTATAAAACTATTGAATATCATTTAGCTATGTTAGCAAAAAATTTTAAAAAATATTTTTTGCTGAGGACAACTTGATAGCAAGTTACGAATGGGTGAGAGATCCATTTCAAAATACCCCAGAAGGGCTCTCCACTACCGAAGAAGAAAAGTTTTCATAGATTTCACATCTAGTGGCGAAATTAAAAGACAATTTTGTAATAAAACTATCTTTCAATTTTGGGCAGAAGTAGATGATGAATTTTCTGAACTGAAAACAAAAGCATTTCGTATACTTTTACCGTTTTCAACATCGTACCTTTGTGAAACCGGATTTTCTGCGGTGGCTGCTTTGAAGACAAAATATAGATCTCAGCTAAATATAGAAAAAGAACTCAGAGTGTCAATTTCTAATATTAAGCCTTCATTTGAAAACCTTTGCTCTGCAAGACAAGCCCATGGAAGTCACTAATAATAATTAAACTTGCTCTTAAATTAGTATTAATAAATTAGTTATAAAATACATTGTGCAGTACTGATACATTTATAAGTACACTGGCTGAAGTACCCGTTCTGCCATTATTTTTTTAAAAAATAATACATTATTCTTGATATAATAGCTTAATTGTAAGAAGAGTAAAACCAAGTGCACAACAATGCATACAAAAATATAAAATGATTTTTTAAATGAATGTTCCTATTATAAATAGTTTAAAACGAACTGTAATTTTAAGCCTCACAGAATTAGCATTTAGAATTAATATTAAATAAGGAAAACGAATGAAAAAATTCCAATGAAGAATAATTGTGTTATTTTTAATATTTAAAGCGAGAAACCTTCAGAATGTTTTAACCCGGAAGCATGCGCCCACTCCACACTAGCGTTAATGGTCGCGCGATCACTTCACCAAGTCACCCCAATCCTTTTTTTTATATAATTATTTTTTCTGTGCTCGATAAAAATCACAATTGCAGTGAATAATTTAACTAAGAGAAAATATACTTACCTATTTTAAAGGACTTTTAATTTTTCTTTGATGATTTGAGAAAAATCCAATAAAACTAAAGAAACTGTTCCAAATGTGCGTGACCTTAATAAAGAACATAAATCACAGACACTTTTCACTAACAATACAAGAACGTTATTTGCAATCAAAACTGTCATATTTTGCTCACGTTATTGTAATTTTTCTATTCTTTGATGATCTACAAATAGCATGTGTAACCTTTTCTTGCTTGTGTCTTTTTGACAAGGCGAAGTGTTACATGTATGTGGCTTCTTAGTTTTCTTGATATCTTAATTTTCTTGATAGAGTTCTTTAGGCAGCATTTGAAAATTACAATTCAACTCAAACGTGTCATGTCTATCACTTTTGTCATATTTACTTTCGATATCACGATTAATATGCATTATTACATCAGGTTCTTCAATTGCTTGATCAGTTTCATCTTCCTTCAATAGAGAGATCACAGATGCCCATTTTTTTATATATTCTGCTCATTTACATTTATAAACCATAATAAGTTGTACAACACAGCAATTAAAACCACAAAGTTAATCGTAGAGGAAAGGATAGCATATTCATAGAAAATATTTCTGAACAAAAGTGGTCGTGAAGGGAACTCAATCAAAACAAGTACCTTGATTGTAAAAAACCGTTTGCCACTCTCAAAAAAGAGGCATAAATGTGACAAATTCATTTTAGTTTCCATTAAGACTGTCATATCGGAGGAAAGACTGTCTTATCGGAGGATACTGTCAAGAAACTGTTAACGAATAAACAGTTTTACCAGAATTTGGAGTGATTCAGCGCCTCATGCGACCGCTCCCATGAAAAAAATGTATTCGATACAAAAACATCGATGTCAGTTATAAAAAAGTAATTGTGTAAAACGTTTTTTATAAAGCAATTTCAGATTACTCATAAAAATACATCTTGGCCAATTAATCCTTCAAAGTGCTCAATATGCTTATCCATACATCATAAAACTAATTTACATGGGGGAAAAAGCAACAGAAAAATATTATTTACAACTTTCCCAAAGAAAAGTAGACGGAGTTAAGCATACCAGTAAGTTTGAAGGTCAAAGAGATGATAATCAAAAGTACTATTCTAGAGGTTACAAGAAACTTAATAAAAAATCTCTCATCGCGGGATTACAGCAAAGCAAACAAAATATCTTTTTTATTTGGTTTTGGGATCAAAGATAGCTAATGAGCGTTTGAAGTGGAATCTTTTAAAAGTGGAAAACCAGATGATATATATAATTTATATCAGTGTAAATGTGTATTTTATTTTGTCAGAAAGCATTTTTGTTTTACTTCATTCCAAAAATAATTTTTTAATCCTTTTTTATTTTCAAGATGCTCGCGCCCCCCTCGAAGGGTTATCGCGCGCCCCACAGTTTGAGAAGCACTGGTGTAAGGGATACTTTACCAAATAACTTTATATCAATGGAAAAAAACTAGTTAATGCTCCTTTAATGATGTATGAATCCACATATTCACGTGAAAACTTTTTTTCTTTCATAAACTTTGTAAACTCTTTTAATAGAAATAGATTTGATAGGGAATTAACTGCGAAATGCGCTAAACTAATGAATACGGAATATGAACCTCATATTAAAAAACTATCTGAAAGTAAACAGTAAGAGATTTCTCATTAGATACTTTATAATCAATTTTTTTATACTTATATATGTAAACATACTAATAAATAATATTTTATAATATATACTCTTTTGCAAAAAGAAAATCGAAGCACCATGAAGGAAATGATTGATTTTAATGATATTAAATGTGTACAGCTTATACACAGATAATAAAATGATAAAAATATCAAGACCATAGGGCCCACCCACGGCTCTCTATTGCAGCTTTAATGTTCAAATCAGTAGTTGGTGGAACCACCTTTGACGGTGATACATGCTTGTATATGTCTAGGCAAGGAGTGATAGAGGTTCCTGATGTCATTCTGCGATACATTCTGCGCGAGGTATTCACCAGTTGTTAATCCAGATCTGCGATATTTTGGGGTGACCGAATCTGGCATCCTACTATGTCCCAGACCTGTTTGATTGGGAAAAGTTCTGGTGACCTTGCTGGTCAAGGAAGTGTATTAACGGCACACAGGCAGTCGAGAGATATGCTAGCGGTATGGGGCTTGGCATTATCTTGCTGGAAACTGGCTCCCGGATGACGTATCATGAAGGCTAATCCAACCGGCCGCAGGATGAAATCAACATGTTATTGAGCTGTTAAAGATGTATGGAGGATGTCTAGAGATGACCTACTTTCGTTTGAGATAGAGCCCCACGCTATCACACCAAGGGTTATGGCTGTATGCCTTTGTAAAACAAAGGCTGATTGAAACCGCTGGCTTGTGTCTCTTCAGACAGAGACAATAATCATCTGCTTCAAGAGTAAATAGTTATTAATTGTTGAACACCGTGAGATTCTAGTTCAATGGCAACCATGACAATTGGCTGCGAAACCCCTCCAGATGATTCCTCTAATGTTTTGGGGTCGAAGATAAACGTCTTAATAACCTCTGTGAGCGTAACCCCTCCTCAGGCAAGCTGAGTGAAATGATAGAAGATACCATAGAGGTAGTAAAGAGGCTGGATTCTGTAAATAGTAGAAAATGATACCGTTGGAGCAATTTGAGCCTGTGGAATAATCATCCAATCTTGCCTCGCATTTGTGTATCTTGGCTCTCCAGAGCTTCCATTTCGTCGATAAGTTCCTCACAGCAAACATTGTTGTCATCACTTGTGCACAGCAGTGTCTGTAAGTTGCGACGACCTATTGCTGGGCATGACCATCCAACTTTCCACATTCCAACAATGGGACCTCATTCGAAGTCGTTCAGTGGCCTATAAGGCCTTCAAAGACGTCGTGACGGCATCATTCGTTTTTCCTCCAGGAAATCACAAGGGTGAAAACGAAAAGAGATAAATTTTCCGCCTCTATTACCTGTTTTATATTTTACGAGTTGCTCAGCAGAAATGCGCATTACGATCGCAATTCATGTTCACTAGCCTTGAAAATTGGATCATTTACACGTCGATTAGGATGTTTTTTTCCTACGAAGTTTCATCACAATCGGACAAATCATTCTTGGTGCTGCGATGTTTTTTCAAAAGATGATTCGATTTTTTTGAAGTGAAACTTTTTGGGGGGGCTCGAGAGTGAATGAGAAAATTGCCCAGTTTTGCGTAACAGTGAAAAAGCGAACGGAAGTAGCATTTCCCCATCCCCCGAATCGTCGCCATGTTAAGGAGAGGACCAGAGTAGAAGTGCCCTTGAAACCGCCGTAATCACAACAAAAATACTTAATTGCTACACTTCACAACATTCAAATGCATTTGCCTCTCATCAGAACTGGGATCAGTGTTAAAGCTGGCTCCAGCTTCGTTACACCTGCTGTGGCGTCAGTAAGTTTCTCTTGCAGACTCTTTTCTTTTTCATTTCGGCTGCACAAAAAAAATGCAGCATTTTCCTTCCCACTGCGTTCTTGGTGCTCCTGGAACGCGTTTTGAGGCTGATAAGCCCCCCTTCCTGCGGTCTTCCATTCTCGACCTGGTGACGTACTCTTGTTTCGTCCTCGTTCGGCCGTTCTCTTCCTCCAGCCTCCCCCTGCGGGGGTGTGATTTCAGATATTGGTCTTTCTTTCATCCTTTTCTCCGCGATTCTGGGTATAAGCTATTTATTTCGCTTGCACCCGCCTCATCTAATTTTCGTTTCGTTTTCGTTAGAGCCAGAGTAGAAGGGAGCAGCGAGGACACCGTGTGACATGAGTCATATCGGTGAAAAAGTTGGATAATTGCACACGTC
Source organism: Trichonephila clavipes (assembly GCA_019973935.1). Taxonomy (NCBI): domain Eukaryota; kingdom Metazoa; phylum Arthropoda; class Arachnida; order Araneae; family Nephilidae; genus Trichonephila; species Trichonephila clavipes. Next base: position 59,028 of record BMAU01019051.1, read on the forward strand.
TCCGACTGGTCAACTTGCTCACCTTCCGTTTAGGTGTTCTTTTCCCTAGACCCGGGAACATTTTCAACGGTTGTATCAGTTGCAGTGTGAGCATTACGGTGTAGACAAAATAGCGTTCGCAGAAAAGCGTGCCTTTTTGAAATTTTCTTTAGATTGTTGGCTACATGGCAATGTGTTCGGTGGCTAATTTATTTCTTTAATTTTCATTTGCGGTGAATTATTATTAATTCTAGTCAGAATGTCTAAATAAAATGCACAAAGAGGAAAAGAATTTCGTGAAAGAAAACTAGAAGTCCAGTCGAAAAAGTGACAAAAAAACCCCAGAAAAATAGAGCAAATTCATCAAGTGCTAATGCCAAATGTCCATCAGAGTACACATGAGAGAATATCGAGCATGGGGAAAAAAACATTGCAAAATACTCTCTTAATGCCGAATTTAAGGCATGGGAATGCTATTGAGACTCTTCTTATGACAGCAAAGATTAATACGGACTTCGTGAACCACCCTGAGCCGTCAACTACAGAACCCTCAACAAGTTTAGTGCGTGTTGAAACTGATGCATGTGAAGGGATAATTAATTCTATCTTACGTTACAAAGACTATGATTGGAATAAAAATGCGTGGCCATGGTAGCCTAGTGGTCAAAGTATCAGATCGTGGCTGGCGTGTCATGAGTTCGAGCCGAGTACCACTTAAAACCCGCCGTATACGGAAGCGATTCACGTTAAATCTGTTGAGAGCTCAAACGTCCTCCCGTTGGTGTGGTAGTTAGGAGGGGAGAGTACCAGCTGAGGTGACGTCCTCGTCACTTGACCATGGTTCAAAATTATGAAGTCCGTCGCCAAAAGCCCTCGTGCAGCTGAACAGTGCGCCGTTAATATTCATTCACCGATAAAAATGCTCACAAATATTTTCAAAAGCTATTCATTGATAACCCTTTCGGTCACAGGTGTTCGATTTGTGATAGATTATGGTTTAGAGATGATTTGAGAACGCCTGTTACTGAGCAGAAAAATATTTTACTGGAAATTAATTTAGAAGACATTAAGAATGTTACAATTGCCGACACAAAGTTTAAGTAGGAAAAGTATACCAAATTTATCAATAGTTTTGTATACTTAGAAATTCCAGCATATCTTCCTACTTCGGATTAGGTATCAGAAAGACTCAATTCGCCACGAATACCTTCATGCAAATTAGGCGATTGAGACATGTACACTGTCAATTTTGAATATTAGAGCAAATAATCAATGTTCCAACGTCACCAAAAAGTTTCACTTCTATCGCGTGGCGTTCCACACGCCATTTGTTTTTTGTTACTCCTTGTTCATTCAAACACTTATTGCCATTTGCGTTAAACACTTAAAAATCTTCGACTCTACTAAACATTTTTAAATCGTCAAACCACGCCGATTTTTACCCGTTAAGCCAATTGAATTTGAAAGATGTTTTGTTTTAAAAATAGCCAGTTAAAATTTTTTTTAACTTAACTCCGCTGCAAATGGGTATTAGTGACCCACGAGCTAGTACTAAAAAAATTTGAACAAAATTTGACCCACTTTTTTAAAAAGGTTCGCTATCCCTGCTCTAAAATAAACACTATTTCGATATATCTAGAAGTCTAATTTTCTATATGCTCATTTGTTTATTATTATTATTATTATTTAAGCTATTGTTTTTGTACCTGACGAGGTATAATGCACCCCTGTAAATTTCAATATATGTTTTTGTGTTAAAAGCGCACATTATACGCCGGATTTTACTGTATATATTTTTAAGAATTTTGTGTATATAATGAATTCTTAAAATTGTAAAAATAATGTATTTTAGGATGTGTAATACATTAATATTACTCTCTGTTGTATTGATTTTATGCTAAAATTGTAATATTCGCAAACAACGCTTACATTTTAATGACGATTCAACGGAAACTTGGCGAAATCTTGGCGAGAGCCAAATTGGCATCATTTCTTACGACCATTTTGGCGACTTGGTGACGATGTGGGAGACTAAAAATATGCTTATGGAAATTACTGAAAATTTTACCAATATCGAGATCTATGACGTGAACGGATCTTTCTCGGAAGATCCGTGAGGCCAATAAATAATAATTTTCTCGCCAAAACTGAGTTATTATTGTCTTGAGCTGTTGAAGAGTTGCTTCAATCGAACGATTGCTTTCGAATACATTGCGTATTTGTATTTCTAGACATTCATAATTGTGTCTGAGTGCTGTAGAAGACTTTCTGGAATTTATTTTGAAAATTTTACTGTTGTATTCTGTGTTATGAATAAGAATAAGAATCAATTTAGAATTATAATAATGAATATATAATTAGAACCCATCATGTTAATTAGATGTCAATGTATTCCGAATTACCGCGATCTTGCTTCCATGCTGGACTCCCTAAACACATTTTATATAGAAGCTCGAGGAAAAAATAATTGGTTAAGATGAGTCATTGAGAAACACGCAAAGAACTTTTCCAGTCTGTATTTTACAAAAAACACACACCGTTACATTTAGAAAAACATTGCACAACACAATCACAAAAAAAAACGATGCTTCCATCACACACGAATACGAATCGAATGGCTTTTTCTTGCCAATAAAAAATCATTCTAGAATTTAAAAAAGTCCCAGTCCATGGCGCCATCTCTGGACGGCGAAAGGAGTCAACTGTTCTTAACATTCTGCATTTCTATGTATTGCTTTTAGACAACAAATTTTCATCCCTCTTGAGGAATAGTCTTGTTCTGAGAATAATAGCGTAAAATCCTTGAACCCCGATCTACATAACAATATTCATACATCAATAAATACCCAAAGAAGCTCTCTCTCTCTCTCTCTGTTGAGTATATTAGTTAGTTTTTAATATTCATTCAACACTTTTTCAAAGAAGGTTTCAGCACAGTTCTGATGGGTTTTTTTTTCATAGGAAGGAATAAAAGTCTGTATACTTAAAAAATTATATTTTACTTAATGTAATATTTTTTGAATACTTGAGACTTATAAGAGTCCTCGGTACGCCAAAAAATGACCACAGTATCATTTTTTAATTTTTATTTAATCATAATTTTTGAATTATTATCTTTCGATTGATATATCATTTGTCTATGTCGGAAAATTATAAGTTCGAAACACTTTAAACAAGCAAATTAGACAATCTCATCACGCCCCCTTTTTCGTTAAAAACAGCTTAAGAAAACATTTTGATTAAAAAAAAATCTATTTTAAAAAGAGCAAAAATAATTTTAAAAAAGGAAGGTGTTATATACAGAATAGGATATTTCTGAGGCATTGCAATAATGTAATTTTTTTTTCTGTGTGAAATGTGTTCTTGTAAAATTTTTGATTAAAGGCATTTTATACTAATAATTTCATAATTTAAGTTCTTATTCTTCATACTTTTTTTAGAAATATAATATTTCTATATGATGTGATGAAAAAAATTAAGTAAAACTTAAAAGTATTAATAATTAAAAGAAAGTGTTAACATTTTCTTTTAATATTCTTGTGCAATTAATATTCTTAAAATTGATAATTTATAAAAAGTACAGTCTCAAAAAACATGAAAATGCAATTATTTTAAAGAAAAGTATATAGCTGATGTCCTAAAAGGGTACTTTAAGTTTATTTAAACATTTTAATTATTTTTTGAATTATAAACTTTAAAGTGGTCTTTCTCATTTTGTGTGCTTCGAGTGTGCATTTAAATGCTACTCCTTTCACAGTTATTTACCAACCACTTGCACTTTTTTTCCTGTGTGTTATATATATTTCCTGTAAAAAATTTAGGATTCATTTGGCAGTACACCAAATACTTTTTTTTTTATTTAAATGTTGGATATGTTAGCTTTTTATTCGAAATTTAGCTTTTTATTCGAAATTTAGCTTGTTATTCGAAATTTAGCATAAATATTGACTTTCATTTTTTCCCCTCCAAAACTGATTAAGTTGTTGAATAATCGATCTCTAAAGCTGTTTAAAACAACCTTAAGAATATTACAAAAAATTTCAGACAAAAAAAATAATAATTACAAAAAGAGTAAAATTTTAAAATTTTCCAAATTTTCTAAAAAAAAAATTTATTTTTAAAATTGTGTGAATAAATATGTGCAAAATTTCCTCCAGTATCATTTTCTTGAATAGAAACATTATATGAAATGAACAAGTATAATTTTTAAATACATAAATAGGAAAAATGTTTAAAAATTACCGAGTTACCTCACATAAAAACTTCAGCAGTAAAATGAAAAACCCATTAAAAACAATATATTTTATTATAGTAAGATTTTTTTTAAAAATGTGTAGCTCCCCCATCCTTATTAAATAACTTGCATTTATAATCAATATTTTTGACAATGTTTAAAGAACTCATTGGTATTTTTCTGTTGACGTCGCTGTGTAATATTGTGGATTTTTTTATTAACACCCTTTTATGAGGTTCACTTGTACGTAACGGACTCTTTGAACTCAATTGTTGCACCCTTTAAAAGGTCAGAATAATTCGAAATTTTGCTCACTTGTCCAGGACTTATAACAATACAATAATTCAATAATTTTGTTCCATTGGCCTAATATGATCATTAGGATTAACGATTTCCCATTTTCAGATCCCGTCCCGCATCTGGCGACTAGATTCACAGATCCCATTTCCAGATTTGGCGATAAAAAGATTTAATTACAACTTAGTTCAATTAACTATAAAAGGGTGTTTTTTTAGTTTTTTTTATTTGTAAATAACATCATTCAATGTTGTTTATGTGCAAATATATTCCGCGCAGAGTTCTGAAGAAATTTCCAAAAAAAGTTACAATAGTGGAGACGCACCTCTAGCTCTTATGAACAAATCAACATTCCAGCAGCATGAATTCCAGATGCTCCTGAAAAATACTTTTTGTAGCATATTTTTTTAATTCGTCATTATTTTTCCAATAAGTTATCTCATTACCTTACATCAGTGCTTCTCAAAGTTTCAATACTTGCAACCCAATATCCAATCATAATTTTCATCGCACCCCCTACACATAAATATAATGCATTGAATTCAAAAATACTATACTTTGACGCTAAAGCTGCAATACGACTTTAACCTCTTAAGTGTCATCAGCGTATATAAACGTCTCACTCAGCCAAAGCGTTAATTGTCCCAGACGTATATATATATGTCTTTTCGAAGTATGATCTTTTCTCTGTACTGCTATCCATAAAATTATGCCGAAGGCTTTGGAATGCAATAATAGGACCTTGACGATGTTTGCTAAGGATTTACTTAATTCAAAGGATTTGATTATTTATTACTTTCCTCTCCCCCAATGCACCACTTGCACTCGGCTACGTGTTGAAAAATGATGGCATTGCGGAGCGAATCGTACAACTTTTAGTCAGCATCTAAGGGATAAATTATAAACTGTACAAATTATCAAGATAAGTGTTAATTTTTGCATATAATTTTATGTATGACAAGCCCATGGGCTCACTGGTATTTATTAAACTTGTTCTTAACTTAGTATCGTTAAATTAGTAAAAATGTAACAGTACTGTATAACGTATTTTATAAGTGTTTTAATACAATATAAATCTGTATTTCTTTTTTATTATGTCAGAATGTATTTCGTTTCCTAACTTCCTGTAAATAAAAAATTTGTTTCAAACTAATCTCTTGTTTTCGACTTTCCAATACGCTCGCGCCCCCTCCTAGAGTTATCACGCTCCCCTAAAGGGGCGCACCCCACAGTTTGAGAAGCTCTGCCTTACATCAGAAATCGAATATTTTAACATAATGAAGATGGTATGCAATGAAAAGTACACTGCCAAATCATAAAGAGTTTTTGTTTTCCATGCAAGGGATTTCACGATGTGAAATGTAGACATGGTGGTCTAGGGTTAATGATCTGATCCCGTGGCCGGTGTGTCATGAATTCGAGTCCTTGTCAACTGAAGACTTTCCGTGTAGTGGTGATAATGTACCGGGTATCCATAATTAAACTTGAAATTTAGGCAGTCTGTAACAAACCCTATGCGGCAGAATTTCATGAAAATTGAGTAGTTGCAAAATGAAATGATGGGAATTTCATCGAGGGAAAAAACAATGTGTTTCAAAATTACCACTAGATGGCGTTGTGCAATGTAATCTATTGGCATATGCAAATGTAGTAACCATAGTAATTCTGTGCTCGCGCAACTTACTTCTTGTACTCCTGGATCACCCAACATGAATATTTTCCACTTTCGGCTGTAGGGATAGCACAAAGCCATGATCTACCGGGATCCCATCACATCGCTGTACAAGCTTGAAAAAAGCCAATAATTCCATGTGCGTAACTTTCCGCAGTTCGTGCTGCTTTCAACAGTCGAACATGCTATTTTACGCTTCCAGTTGGTAGCAGACTATGGAGGACAGGATATCGAACATGTTTTGTAAACTGTCTCAGATTACTTACATGTTCTTAATAAAGCTATGATATGCCACTTGGGAATGGTTTTTGAAACTCATCTTTTTCTTTTCGCTCAATAAAGTTCAATAAATTTCGTTCTGTCGTTACACAATTTTCATGCAATTCCGCAGTATAGTTTTTGCAACAGATTGCTCGCAAATTTCAAGTTTCATTATGGACACCCGGTACATTTAATTTGTCATAGATAAAAATCTCTCCACACCCCGTTGGCGTGATGGGAAAGTTTGAAGAGGTGGGTGCCGCCTCAGGTGTCGTCTCGTCACTTAAGACGTTTACAAATAGCGAATTTCTTCGTCAACAGCCAACATTCATGTTAACATTCGCTCACTCCATTTGAAATTAATTAAGGTATCCTACAACGATCGGAACCGTGATTTTTGAAAGGCGCATAAATGGTTAATTTTCATGATATTTAGTGTCACTTAGATTAGAACACATATATAAAATTGTTTTAAGGACATTTTGACAAAAAAATTATTTAAATACAATATTTTGGTAAAAAATTCACTTGGAATAACCTTTTTTCAAGATGTTCTCCTTTTGTGTGAAAAATGCTTCAGTTATATAAATATTAGTCCTGTTTATAGCTCAGACCTCTGTACAGAGGCTCAACTAAGAGTTTTAAAAAATTCACATTATTTTCAGAGTTACAACCATTTGAAATAATTTTTGCCGTTTTTTTTTTCTTAAAATTTCTATCCTCTGTTGTCGTAAAACCCACTTCTAAGTTATATATTTCAAAAATTCTAGTTGAGACTCTGTACAAATGTCTGAGCTATATACAGGCCAAATATTATTATAATAGAAGCATTTTTCACAAAGGAGAATATTTTGTAAACTGGTCATTCTATGTTAATTTTTTGTCAAAATATTGTACTTAAATAGTTTTTTATTGTAATACTATTCTTAAAACAGTTTTATATTCATTTTCTAATCTAAGTGACACTAAATATCATAAATATTATCCATTTATACGCTTTTGCAAAAACACGGATCCGAACGTAGTCGGATGCATTAACATACTGAAGCCTGTGTCCAGTGAAATGTTTATAGCTTGTACTCCCGTATATTTTTTGTAAACCCTGCCAGAATATTGCAAATGATGTTGTGACGTCTGCTTCTATTAATTCTTCAGAGGATTGATGCTGAAGATAAATCGTTTCTGAAAACAATAAGCACATGGTGTGCTGTCAGTGAAAATAACAAACCATTTCTTCTTCGTTCTAATGCACATCATGTAAATAATGTACTAATTTGAATTTTCCCACGTCCAATTTTTTACCACATTCCTGATTTTTATTTCAAATACATGTTCTTTTTGATAATCAAAATGATATTTCAAATACATGTTGTTTTTTGATAATCAAAATGATATTTCAAATACATGTTGTTTTTTTGATAATCAAAATGATATTTCAAATACGTGTTTTTTTATAATCAAAATGATATTTCAAATGCATGTGTTTTTAATAAGCACATATATCGGCATTTTATAGGTTGCTTTGTTTTTACTTCATCTTGCAGACCTAAAGCAGTAATGCATTAAACAGTGTCTCTAATGCATTTAGAAATTCTCCCCTTAGGTTGTCTAGTGTTATAAAGTGTAATAGAAAATAAAAGTGTGTTTGAATTACTACAGATGACATTTACTCACCCCCCCCCAACACCCGCATCCACCGGGACGTTACAATGGCGCCCTACCGGGCTTACTCCTGGTCTAGCATTTGCATCAAATTTGAGGTTCCTGCACGTACTTTTTTTTCCGGCCAGGAAAATATTCATGAATTTTTGAAGAGTATAGGAAATAACATAACCATACCTGCACCATGACAAACCAGCAAATTTGGCTTGTGCCAACTTAAAGGGTCATGTCCTGGGTAGGGCCCACGATTGGTTTGAGGTCATAGGATATACCTACGTGACTGTTATTTTACACTTCTAAAGAAGGCATTGACTGACAGCTTTCCTGCGGTGAGAAATAGATCGGAGTTAGAGGCCGAATCTTATGGGTCTAAGCAAGTTCGGGGGTCAGACTTTGTATACATAAACTGTTCAAACTCCAAAAGTTGTATTTAGGAATGACGGAAGAATGATTGAGATAAATCATGTGGTGATGAGATCGTCTCTGCAGGCGATTGACCATGTGGAGGTTTGAAACCCAATGAATAAGGTTCAGCTTTTGCACTTTTAGGCGAAGTATGAAGAAAGGCACGTGGGTGGGAAATGTTAGATTAACCCGCAGGAATTTAAACTATTGAGCGATCAACGTGAGGGAGGTAATCATCCGCAGGTTGAAGGAAACCTCCAATTCTGATCGGGGCCTTACGGTTAAGTCCCGTAGACATACCGTATATATCGATATTATTGTACAATACTTTTATCAAAGCTTTGTGGGAAACCAGGGCTGAAAGATTATTTATTTTCGCTGAAGTTGTGACGGACTCATCGCGCTTTCTATTAATTTTCCTCTTGGGTTCTTTGGGGCCGAAAAAGGCAAATTCTTTCCAACCAAATCCAGAAACGAAGCGTGTTATGCAAATTAGGAACCTTTTAAATAGCAGAAGTTAAAGCGTAAGCGGTGTGGCCTTTTAAGAAGTAATTATGCTAGTCTGAGTTTAAACGCGTAAGCTGAAGTAAGCCGATGTTCCAAAACTCAGGCCAAGGTGGATACCGTTCCACGCGAGATAAAGAAATGAAATTGAGGACTCGAGAGCGTTGCTGCTAACTAGGATATAGAGGTAGGACCGTTATACTAATTATTGGGAACTGTGTATAAACAGAGGTTAGGTGTAAGCGGTAAAATAATTATAGTGGTCAGGATCGCGCTTATTTGGTAATACGTATTGTGTGTGTGGCTCTTCGCCTAATATCCTCTAAGTTAAAATGTAAATATTATCATTGTATAGTGTTTAAATTAATATCTTAATAAAAGATATTAAAATGATGGCAGCGCCTGGTTCTTCATTCACTCCCACACCCCTAGGTCACGGGGATAACTTAGAAGTAAGGCATCATCCACAGGCGAATGCCTTACAAAGTATTTAAGTCATATTTTTTAGTATATTTATTTTTCAGTATTTAGTCAGATGCAGCGATAAAATCAAAGCGCAGAGTGCAAAGTGCGTAAATTTGGGGATCGTTGAGTAGCAAGTAAGGATTCGAGAATTTACAAAGCATTGGAGTTTCCACGTCATTGAGAGTATGCGGTATAATTGCGTGTTAGAGGTGGGTTTAATGAAGGCCACGAAAATATCTTTGGATTTTGATTAAGCTGAGCATATAGAGGCTGATCTATCTCACACAAATTTGGATGAAAATCAGAAGCAGAAATTGCATGCCTTATTTAGGAGTTTTGGAGGACTATTTTCGGATAAGCCGGTGCTTATCCATGTTTGGTATCATGAGATTGATACGGGTGATAATCCACCAGTGGCGTCGAGGCCGTATAGATATGACAGGGTGAAACAGAAAATGATCGATTATCATGTCAACAAGATGCTGTAAAAAGGAACGATTATCTCTATTCAGTCCACATATACATCACTAGTAGTGTTGTGCCTCAAAAATAAAGGGCTGCCTCCAGAATCGCCTAAGCCTTATCGTTTCGCAATAGGTTACCGCAAGTTAAACGTGTAATTAAATATTGTCAGTTTCTCCTGACAGCCATAGAGGATTTAATTACGAATATTCCTCATAAAAGGGTTATGTCAACGCTAGATCTTAGGTCGAGATATTTGCAGCTAGCGGTGAATCACCGGAATATCTCGAAAACAGCCTTTGTTACATAGAGGGGTAAGTATGCATTTACGAGGATGCCATTTTATCTCTCCAAAGTGGCTCCGAAAAAAAATCAGAAAACTATTGAAATTATCCTTAAGCTTGTAATTGGGAACTTTGGTAGTATATACACGGATGACTTATAATAGCGTCCCCATCGTTTGAGCAGAATGTTGAGCATTTAACGGACGTTTTTCGGTTGTTTCAGCAGGCCGGTTTGACGCTTAACCAGCAAAAGTGTCACCTCGAGTGTGAGGAGTTGAAGTATTTGGATACTGTGATCAGTCATGAAGGTGTCAGATCTAATGACTCCAAAATGAAGGTGATTGCGGAGATGAAACTTCCAAAGAATGCACGCGAGATAGCAAAGTTTCTTGGCCTGATGAGTTGGTACCAAAAGTTTATTAAGGGTTATGCAGAGATGTGTGAGCCTTTGTATGAATTAAAAGGACAGAGAGAATTAAATTTGTGGGGTTCACTGAAGTGCAGACAGCCTTTGAGGCGATAAAGAGGGCAGTAATGGAGGCACCAGATTTGAAATTGCCATATGTTGATAGTCAGTTTCAATTGTATATGAATGTGAGCGCATGTGTTGGGGTGCGAGGTTGATGCAGGAAATTAGACTTATTGCACCCCAGACGTTGAATAAATTGGACAGGAATTATTCGGTTATCAAAAAAGAGTGCTTGGCGGTCATTTGGCCATTAAATAAGTTTCGGACGTATTTAGGGAAATTTCTGATCAAGGTAATTACGGACTACGCAGCATTGACAAAGCTTCCACATGGAAAACAATTTCCCGGCAGGATGGTGCGTTGAACACTTAAGTTGCAGAGAATAATGCGGTATTTGAACATCGACCAGGGACTCAAAATGAGATGGCAGTTTTGTTGTCTAGAAATCTGGTGGAAAGTATCGCAGAATCAAAAATACCATGTGCAGTTATTCGATCGTTAGTGATGTCGTCTGGGGAACAGCTTATTGAATGACAAATGATGGATCCTGAGATAAGTCATATTAACCGAAATTTGGAAAATCTCGAGGATAGTTCAGTTAATGTGGTGGTTTGTGAGAATTGGTCTCTAGACTTTTAACTTATAGGCGGATTGCTATTTTATGCTAAATATTTTTCGACTCTTAAAGAACTTAGATTTTATATACCAAAATCTCTAAGATTAGATATTTTACAAGAGTTCCACGATAATCTTATGTCCGAATACCTAGGTAAGAGAAATACTTACTTGAGGATGAGGGGCTATTTTCCTTATATGCGGAAAATTATTCATGAATATGTTTCCACATGCGGTATATGCCTGAGATATAATTATGAAAACACATTACCAGCAGGTTGTTTAATTCCGATTTTGGCTAATTATCCGAATGGAATAATTTCTTTAGATTTGTTAGACCCATATCCATTATCTAAAAAGATAGATACTGATTTCATTTAGTGATAACGGACGCTTTCCCCAAATAGGTGGAAACTGTTCCTTTAAGGAAAGCCTCGCCTTAGGCCATAACCCTTGTAGAAAATTTTATTTTGCGTTATGGAGCTCTAATACAAATGCTTAACGATAATGGTCCTTAATTTATATCTGTGATTTTTGAAGGAATATGTCGCAGATTTTGAACATACGACATAAAAACGACCACATATAGACCGCAATCTAACCAGACAGAGAGGGTGAATCGTACCTTTCTCCAAATGATTGACAGTTATGTTAAGGAAAATCTCGAAGCTTGCAATCAATTTCTCAAAGAATTCGCCTACGCCATATGTACATCAGTGCATGAAGCAACAAGAAACAACGCCGGAAGTTGATCATCTCATTTTAAAAGTTGGTAATGATGTCGGATGGAGCAGAGTTAGTGTGCGGAAATATAGAAAAATTGTTTGAGGAGGCGAGACAGAGAACAAAGATCCAGCAGGATAAGTGGATAAAATATTACAAAAGACGAAGAAGAGAAACAAAGGGTAAGGCGATAGATTAGGTGTTGTTCGGTGAGCAAAAAATTAGTTAAGAATTTTCAGCATTTGTTTGAATTTCCATACAAGGTTATACGTATAGAGAAAAATAATGTAGTCATATGGAAAGAGTATAAACCTCTAACCATTAGTGTTGACCAGGTGCGAATTTATCACCCGAGAGATAGAGGTGAGGGTGATGATGAGACGGTCAGGTTCCCACAGAAATGCTGGTTTTCGAGAAGCACATGGGATATTTGAGGTGAGAGAGGATCAGACCAGGGAGAAAGCCATTAACGGGGAGCAATCGCAGGGTGAAAGGAAGAGGTAGATTTATTTCACATCTTCTACACTCTCTAGAGACTTTGAGTGACATGAATTGGGAAGGAACGTAAAAAGAAAACCATCTGATAAAGTCAACTTTAAGAAGAGAGTACCACTGTCTTCGCTACGGGATGGAAGGAGCATAAAAAGACGATCACCTGAACAAGTCAACTGGAAGAAAAGGACATCAACACCTTCACTGCAATGCACACCACAGATCAAGAGGAATCCAAGGGGATGTCGAAGTAGGGAAGGTATGACAACCAAAAGAGAATTATCTACAGCGGGATCCAGGAGGAGGCAAGGAGAGGAGCCAGCAACGACAAGCAAGGAGATACGAGCAAAGACCTACAACTTACGCAGTCGAGCGGACTCCAGGAGAGCAGGGGTTTCCTCGCCGGCCGAGGGGGCCTTTTTCCTGAAAGTTCGCTAGGAGGAGCAGACAAAGATTATTCAACGTACAGACAATAAGCAGCGACTCAACAGGGATTCTTTACAGAAAATGCCAGGATGTATTTTTTTTTCACTATTATTTCTTCTGACAAGCTGTCAGGCCATTTTTGCAGAAAGCCAAATCCAGTTTGATAATTATTTTTTTTAGCAAAAGTTGGTCACCAAGATGGATGCATTTTTCTACAAGTTTAAAACTGAGCTTTTGTGTTAAATATCTTACAAATTTTGGAAAACATGTATTAACAATTGTTTTCCTATGAATGAGACTTAGGTCATTAGACTCTAGTAATCTAGGATTATTTGAACTGTTTGCTTATTGTATATTATATTTGAAAAATTGTATGTATTCATTGTATGTATGTATGTAGTATCTGGTTTGGGACGCAGGGTAAGTAGGGACAAATAACCATAACACTAACTGCGCAGGGCGAAAGGAAGGGGAGTATTTTTTTTAGAAAAACCAGTTTGTGGTTATAAGTCGAAATGTGTATTTAGAATTGATTATAGTATTAGAGAGAAGTATAAGTATAATTGATTAGTGTTAAAAAATGTATGTATTTACGGTTAGTTAATATTTCAAATGTATGTATTGATGCTTGATTAATATTAAATGTAAAAATGCAGAATAATGTTTTGATTCGTTAGGGATCTTTTTTCCATTTCTAAGTTGTAAAAGAAAAAGATCGTAGAGCTGAGAAACAAATACTATTGTAGGTATACATAGTACAGCAGCAAAACAGAAACTTTTTTCAACATAGTTTCTGTAGGGTCATTAAGACCCACAAAAAAATCCCATTTTCTTTTCGGAGGAAGTTGTGACGAATCTATACGCGTCCTCACACTAATCCTCTTGGAGAATCTTTGGGATAGCATTCGCGTTTATTTCACAGCCATCCCTCTCAAGAAGAAATCATAATATTCAGATTAGTTCGACTATATAAATTCAGAGTTTTGTAATTATAGAGAAGGAGGTAGGGAGCAGCTATATTTGCTACGCAGGTAAGATTGAATAAGGTTTACTTTCACGTGTAAAGATTAAGAGGGGTGTTTTACCACTGAGTTGAATTAGTAGATTTTTGTTTAGGAATCAACGATAGACTACGTGGAGTTAACTAAGTTGATTTTATATATTTGTTTCATAATCATTGCTTTCTCCATGCTACTCGTTTGACCTTCAATTTGTGAATACTTTGTTGTTAGTTAGTTTGTTTAACTAAATAAAAAATTGTGATTATGGAATTCTCTGGTTCTGCTTTCAATCCTCTCACACACTTAGGTAAGCAAGACAGTGAGAGAAAAAAAACGGGAAGAAGCTTCTCACGGAACAAATTTAGAATCTCTGGCAATTTCCTGATCAATAATGATCAGGAAATCAGTATCAGATCAGTATTGTGAGATTATTGAGACCATCTACAAATTACATCTTCATTACGGAGGGGGGGAGCGGGAATGTAACGGGTCTATCCGCGATTCTACTAATAATCCACTTGGTAAAATTAACCTTTTAAACTGTGATTTCAGTTGATAATCTCTGTATGTAAAAAAGACGGGATTTATGCAAATATTAGCTTCTATTTCAGTGCTGGTGGTAGAGAAGAGAGGAAATGGTTAAAAGTGGGTATAGAAATGTGAATAAGATAATGACCGTAGATTGTATAGTTAGTCAAGTTGTGATGTACCTCCCGTTGGAAGTACATCCCTCGAAGTATCAGCGTGAGCTAGAGGTGTAGGGTTAGTGAAAGAACTCGGATCAAACATTATCTTAATATGACTTCATTAAGATATTCAACTTAAGCTTTTAACAAATATAATTATAATAATTAATATGAGAGAATCTACGATGACGTAATACGCAACACACAATATATGTATATTTATAATAAGACCGAACTCAATTCAGAGCAATCTCAATAAGCAAACCGACTAATCCTCGATTATAATACTAAATTAATCAATCCTACCTTATTTTATCTCGTAGTAATTTTAATCTTTATCTGCAATGGGATGCAGCTTGACGGATAACTTCTAGTCGAACACCAATATGTTTATCCACGACACGTAGAACTTAATCAATCTTGAGCTACGAACTGTAATAATCATCAACTGCCCTCAACACACCTCAATTGTCTAACATTTTTTTACATTGCCATCACGCTTACTCTAAGATCCCATATTTATCCTATATTATTTGCATCTCTTCACTTGTCGTTTCTTGGATTTGGTTGGAAAAGAGTTGCCATTAATTCTGGCCCAAAGAACCCAAAGGACTTGTTAAAGAAAAGATGCGTAAGACGTCACAATCCCTCCAAGAAACAAAACGTGATTTTTTCGAGGGTCTTAATGGCCCTTAAGAAATTACGTGCCTAAATTTTATTCTAACCGTTAATTTCTAATGCTTCACTTAAATTTTAATTTTCACTATTCATCTTAAGTTTAATTTTTAATATTTCTCCTTAATTTAAATTTCCACTGTTTCAATAAATTTTACTTACTTAACTAGACTAATATTCATAGTCATGTATTTTAATCACGGTAGATTCTCACATGTACAGAATAAATAGACGTATCCCATCTGGGTAACAGAGCTGGGGAAAAACCATACATGACTTAAATGGTAGAAAAAACGAGGCCCACACGTCTCTTAAGTAACTTAATTCTACCTAAATGTTTACTTAAATTCTAACAATTTTTCTTCTGTATAGCTTCTCTTTAGCTCCGTTCTTTGTATAGAGATAGATAAATCTTTCATCAATTTCTTATAGACTTCAGGGTCTGTCACCCTGAAACAAAAATCTCTTAAGTGATTTGAAAAAAAAAAAAGTTTTACACATTATGATTACATTTCACAATTTTTATACAGTACATATCACTTTTAGATTGCAACTAATTTCTATAAATATATTCCATCTGGTTCTTTCCAAAACTTCCCCTCAAATCGCGTAGCGCTGGTTAAATGTTATGTTAGTATGCTAACTACGCCGCGTTTCCCAAAACCAGATGTTCATTAATATGAAAGAATATAACACATATATACACTATACAATTACAAACATTTTTCAATAAACAAAACAAACAACCAAAAGAATTGTCGCATCTTAGCGAAGTCATAACAGAAGTAAACAAATGCATTTTTACAGTTGTTTTCTCCAAAATTATACAAAACATTTACAAGACAAAAGCTTTTTTCTTTTCTAGAAAAACACACTCATTTTAGTGTCCACTTTTGCTTGGCTTCTAAAATTTTAATTATCCGACCGTGACTAGGCTTTATTGCAAAAATTCTTCCGACCACTTGTTCTAAAGAATATAAACAGAAACGATACAACCTGGTTCTTATGACTTGTACTTGGCGTTTCCTACCAAGACCTCCAGTGACAAGGATTTCTTTGTACACGTTCCTCTCCTTTCCTGGTCTTGTCATTGTTGATCACCTCCTCGTCTGTCATTCTTGTTGCTTGATCTTGTTCGCTCTTCGATGTATGGACTATCGTTCCTTTCTGTGCCTTTTCTGGATCGAACTGGTCCTCCTGACCTAGATTCATTTGATCTTTTATATCCTAACCTTTCATTTTTGCTTTTTTTAATCATTCTACCTTTCTCAGACCAAGAACTAGGTATTGATCTGATAAGTGGTCCGCGCTTATTGGTCTTATTTGTGTGTTTCTCACTTTGATTATTTCTAAAACTTAACCCTTTTTCCTCCAACTCACGCTTTACTTCTCACCCTTTCTTTTTACCATCTCGCGAGTCATTTGATCTCCGTTGTACTCTGTCAAACCACTTGATTCATCGCGCAAATTACCGTTATCCGAACTACCAGTTCCTATCTCCGTCTCGTCACATTTCCTATGACGATATATTCGAACCTGATCTACATTAATCGTTAACATTTTTCCCGCTTTCCATATCACTACGTTGTTATTCTTAACATCTAATATTCTATACGGACCTTCAAATTTTGGTTTAAACTTAGCTACCACTTTTCTTGTTGCCGAATTTAAAGGATGTGTTGCTACCAAAACCCAATCATTCACCTTAATTTGCACTTTACGCCTACGTCTATTATAATATTTCTCCCATTTTTCATGTTTAGTTTTTGTGTTTCGTCTAGCCTCCTCAAACAATCTTTCAATATCTCCTACTGCAAATTCCGTTCCGTCTCATACAATCACTAATTTCTGAAAAGGCATAATCAACTTTTTACCTAAGAATAATTTTGCAGGGGTATTCCCCGTTGTTTCGTTTACAGCCGTACGAATAGCATAAGCAAACTCACGTAAGAATTGGTCCCTTGTGTCATGTTGCTCATTGACACAATTTGCAATCATTTGCACCAGATCGTGATTCACGCATTCTGTTCTATTTCCTTGAGGTCTATAAACAACAGTCTTCACATACCTTATGCCTAATCTTTCACTTAAATTCTCAAAAATATCGGAAATAAATTGGGGACCGTTATCACTAATTAATTTTATTGGAGCTCCAAAACGCGATATATAATTATCTAAAAAATTATCTGCTATAACTCGAGCAGAGGCTTTTTTAAGGGGTATGATTTCAGCCCACTTGCTGAAATGATCCGTAATTTCTAATACATATCGGTTGCGTCTTACTCTCGACACGGGATACGGACCTAACAAATCTAACGTAACTATTTCATTTGGATAATTTTATACAATTGGTATTAACCGACCAGCTGGCAACGCGTTCTTATAATTATTAATTTGGCACATATGGCATGTAGAGACATTGATCAATAAATTTTCTCATATACGGGAAATAACAAACATCCCTTATTTTATGGTAAGTTTTAAAACGTCCAAAATGACCTGCTAATGGTTTGTCATGAAATTCTCTCATAATTTTTTTTTCATTCCTTAAAGATTTTGGAATGTATACTCGCATTTCTCTCTCTCCTAATGACGTTGCATATTTCGCATAAAATAACAAGCCTTCTACTAGCCTAAAATCACGAGACCAATTCTCACATATTGCCGCATTAACCGAGCTATCTTCTGGGTTTTCTAGATATCTATAGATATGACCTAATTCTGTGTCTGTGCTTTTTGTTCTTCTATTAACTGATCTCGTGACGAAAGTACCAAATCCCTTATTATTGCACAATTAACTTTCTCTCCTATTATATTTTCAATTGGGTTTCTGCACAAAACGTCAGCTATAGTATTCTGAGTTCAAGGACGATGCTCCCATTCTATATTAAATTCTGCTAATTTTAATGCCCATCTGATCATTCTATTTGACAAATTTTTACCAGTCGTTAAATGTGTTAACACAGCGTGTGTGTGATCTGTAATAACCTTAATAGGCAAAGAACCTAAATATGTTCTGAATTTATTCAGAGCCCAAACCACAGCTAAACATTCTCTCTCTGTTACCGTGTAATTCCTATCCGCAGCACTAAGCGTACGAGAAGCAAATACTACTGGTCTCTGCTCTTGGTTTAGAACCGCTCCTACCCACATTGAGCTTGCATCCGTAAATAATTCAAAATGTTTTTTGAAATCTGGGAGTTTTAAAACTGGCGCTTTTGTTATGACCGCCTTGACCGCGTCGAATGCTTTCTGCGCCTCAATCAAACAAATGAATTTATTCAATTTTCGTTTAAGATTATTAAGAGGTTCGCAAATATCGGCATAATTTTTAATAAATTTTGCGTACCATTGGGACATTCCTAAAAATTTTGACACCTCCTTGGAGTTACGCGGAGGTTTCATTTCAACTATAGCTTGAACTTTTGTTTCATCAGTTTTAATTCCCTCCGTATTAATAATAAAACCCAAATATTTTAACTCTTCACAACCAAATTTACACTTATCTTTATTAATCGTTAACCCCGCCTCATGTAATAATCGAAAAACTTCTTTGAAATGCTTAACATGTTGGGGAAATGATGGAGATGATATAATCACATCGTCCATATAGACATTAACAAACTTGCCTATCACGGGTTTGAGAATTATATCTATTGCTTTCTGAAAATTGGGAGCTGCCTCTGACAAGCCAAATGGCATTCTGCGGAAGGCGTACGTACCATTTTTCGTGACAAACGCGGTTTTAACTATATCACTAGGGTTCACAACCATCTGAAAATATACCGACCGAAGGTCCAGGGCAGCCATTATGTCTGTGTGGGGTATGTTCAATATTAAATCGTCTATTAAGGGTAAAGGATACCTAGGGTACTTCGTGATTGCATTTAGTTTTCGATAATCAACAACAAATCTATATGCTTCCGGATTATCCGGCGGTGTGTAACCCATTATTCTTTCTACATAACACAGCTGGTGACGCGTATGGGGATTGAATGGGAATTATAGTTCCTTCTTTCAACATTTTGTCAACGTGATAATCGAGAATCTCCTGCTTCCCCCTATCATATCTGTACGGCCGGGAAATAACCGGTGGATTATCTCCCGTGTCAATCTCGTGATATAATAAACATGTATAAGCCCTGGTTTATCTGAAAACAATCCTTGAAAACTATCAAACAAATCTTGTAATTCCCGTTACTGTTTTTCTTCTAATTTTGTCTTAGAAAGATCTATTTCTACTTTTTTTTTCTATTTCAACCGTTTTAACCACCTTATTAATCCGCGAATCTGGAATCTATAAAGATTTTCGATCAAAGTCTAAAATAATCTTTGATCCACCTATGAAGTCTATTCCAAGAATACATGGGTATTCCAAATTTGCTAACACATGGAACAACCAAGGCTTTTCGAAATCCCTTATTCGAATATTTAATTCTACAACTCCCATATTTCGACATTTAGCTTCCTGTGCCGTGATCACCTGAGTACTCGATTTCTTTACTTGCTTATAAAAAAAATATTTTTGGTATGTCTCCTCCGATATAAATGACTTCTCCGCTCCAATGTCCCATAACGCTTTCGTAAAAGTCTCATCTAATAAAATAGGAACATACGGAAGTTCTACCGGAGACATACATATTGCTGAAAGTTTAATCGGTGACTGATTTATCGACTGCGTCTGATCACCTTTAACCCTCTAACCGGATAGCACAGAAAATTCCGTCAGTGTAAAAATGCTTCGAAAATGGACTGCACGGATTTTTCTGCCTTCAAGTAACGTTTTCAAAAGCGGATTAGCCGCACTTTTCTGAAATCCTTTCCCCCTTTTAAGGTTTAACATCTTGAAAGAAAATGAGGGACGGAGGAAGCAACACAGCAGGAATTTTATGGCTCGCAGGGAACCCCGTGTTTTGACCCTGGGGCAATCATAAAAAATCGAGGGGAAATTTCTTTAGGCCCAGGAAGTGTTAATTTGTTACCTCGTTTTTTTAAAGTTTTGTAAAGTCCCAACGCATAAGTAAAATATGTTACAATTCCCTTTTGGTTTCATTTTAATTTGAAACTGTAACAAGTTGGGGCGTTTCAGTGCAATCTGCTATTTTATATAGTTAGACAAATTATCTTTTTTTAAGTATATTCTTTCGCTTCATTTTTCTTATTTTAATCAAAGCTTTCAGTTTTTGAAACATGATTATTTTATTATAAGATACCGAAAAAATTAATAAAACACCAAACTCTTTAAAATTTGAAACCTTTTCAATTTTCCAACCACTTAAAATGAATAAATTTAAACTTCATCAAATCATTTGAAACATTTTCTTACACTTTGATAAAAATAATAACGAAAAAAAAACTAATTAAGATTTATTAGTTTTTTTTTTAGATTTCAAAGCCTAAGTGTTCAGGGAAGTTTAAGTACAGTACCTGGTTATATATTGTTAAAATACACCGAATTATATTTGAATTTTAAATGCTTGAACTTCAGTTTACATCAAAGACAACATGAATGAAGATTTTCACACACATTTTTTTTTATAACTTGAATGTTTGAATAAATGGTAATCAAAAATATACGGAAACATTTACAGTAGACATTTATGCATATAAATAAACATAAAAATCAATTTTTAATTCGAGCTATTGAAAAACATTCGAATTATATATTGTTCAAAAATATCTATTTATACAAAATACCTCTCAACATTTATTTTTTTAAAGGCTAACTGAATAAGTAATTAAAATCTGGATATTTTTTGAAATCTCGACCTTATAAAGCTAGAAATTTTATGTTAGAAATTCCATTTGAAATTTCGAAAAAAAAATGCATCGCGCAGTTAAAAATTATTTACCATAAGTTTTAGCAATTGTTTGAGTATAATAAAAATTGCAAATTTTTTATTATATAGCTTCTTTGGTATCTTTTAATATATTTCGGCCGCGGTAGCCGAGTGGTATAGGTATCGGAATGTGGCTTGCTTTGTCACGAGTTCGAGCCCAGTACCACTAAAGACCCGCCGTGTAGGGCAGCGATGCATGTTAAATCTGTCGAGAGCTGAAACGTCCTCCCGTTGGTGTGGTGTGGTAGTTAGGAGAGGGGGTGCCAGCTCAGGTGTCGTCCACGTCACTTGACCATGGTTCAAAACTACGTTGTCCGTCGCCAAAAGCCCTCGTGTAGCTGAACAGTGCGACGTTAATATTCAATCATTCATTTAATATATTTTGAAGATTTCATACAATTCAGTTGAAAACCGCATGCTAAGTGCAAAAAATATACTAAAAAAATTGATGAATATACAATTACAATAAATTCTTACATAGAAGCAAAACTGAGAAGCTAAAGCGTAGGAATAAAAAATTTTGAGTATATCTGAAGTAGTTTTCGAAATATTTATTTTAAAGTTTAGAAAATTTGTGTGCGTTATGTTATACTTAATATTAATTAAATGGTTAAAATAATGTGTTAATATTAGTCATGTAATCGTTTGATGACACATTCATATACTAATAAAAATTATCATGGTCATTGATGCGAATGTCAAGAATTTTATGTAATTTTAAATTCAGACATTAAGATATTGATGTAGAAAATATAAAACGACCATCTAAAATACATGAAAAATGCAGTCTGCTATAAAATGATCTTGACAAACAAAATCCGGCATTTTCACTTACTATGGCAGAGCCGGCTTAGTCAGGGGTGATCTGGAAAAACAGAGAGAGAACCGCGGTTTTGATGGATGCCGCTCTAGCTTTTAAAGCTCCCTGGAAAAGTTATATATATATAAATTACAAATGCAAAAATAAATTTTGTAATTTTCCATACATTTTTATAACAACGAATTGTGGAATTGGCTTCCAATACATTGTTGTGTTTGACAATATTTAAGGTAACCAACCCTACTTTAGATAGATTTGTACTACTTTTTCGTAACCGTATTCCTTTTAAAATTAATTCGTGCAGCCGAAATACACCTTTTGTAGCCTTAAAAATTTATGTAAACTATAACGGTTAATTTTAATTTATGCAACTTGTGAAATGTTCATAATTAACCATTTCCGTCTAAACAGTTTACATGAAAAAAAGTTTGGACTCCTTCATTCATTAGGGATTTATATAAGATTCTAACATTAAATTTTATTTTTAACCGAATAGGATTGAGTGAAAGTGTATAGTGCTTCCACACCACAGGTCTGGGGTTCTATTAACGGGCTGCGCAAGGTCGACTCTGCCTTTCATCCCCGCTACATTGGGTCGATAAATGAGTACCAAGCTTGCTTCGGGTCTTAAACACTGAAGGTCTCTCTTCAGACAGACCACCAAATCGGGACATCTGTTCATGCACCTCAGCGTCCAATGGTCACGTGTATTATGATGGGCACAGTAGTTCCTGGCCCTGATGGATTGTTGTGCTTCTGAGTTTGAGTCTTAAGTTTGAGGATTACCTCACTTTGGGGATACCCCTTAGATATAAACATGTATTTCCACTCATTTGCAATTAAACATTTTTCTTTCAATTACGTTTATTTCAGAAGGAAGCTTGATTTTTCAAATGTATTTGCTTAATAACATGTATATTTGTGTATTATATTAAACATTTTATCAATCCAAAATTACATGTTTTTTGCTCCTCTAAAAGCTTTTAGGATTTTACGACTGATCTTACAATCCATATACGTTTTATAGTAGTGTATTTAAAAATGATAAAGACATTTTTACGACTGTGTGAGCTTTTATGCCTCGTTTATAAATATAAAAAATTGCATTCAGCTACAGTTTTTAAAATGTACTGAAATAAATGGAGGAATAGGATATTTACATATTATGAATATTTTTGACTGCAGTAAGATATATTGATATATATATATATTTCAGTTTCTTTACAATTTGAATAGAAGTTGTAAGCCATTTTGCGAATAGTTTGATGTTGAGTATAAACCCATAGGCTGTTTAATATTGTAAAGTGTTTTACTTTGATACCAGCACACACTAAAATAAGGCTCATTTGCAGTTATATGATCAGCTTCAGTGATATTTAATTTTCAAAAATAGTCTACTCGTACGAAAACATTCTTTCACACAACCGCACACCAATCTCATACTATATCTTTCCTACAGCAGGAAATATTTGTGTATACTGAAAAATTTAATACAGGATACATTTTCAAGTGTTAAATTTGTTTTTAAAATTTGGTATGAATACATTGTTGAACTGTCGGTTAACTTCACTGAACAAAATTGTTTTAAGTGTACTGTTTTGAAAGACAAAATTAATTAGGGAGAACTTTTCTCACAATAGAATTTGTAATGACTGAATTGTGTGAAAATGTAGCTATCGATGTGTGACATTTTTCCTTGTAATAAAAGAAACAGAAAGATAAGAAATTTAACTTGAGTAGAAAATGGTTAGAAGTACTGTCATGCGCATTTGAAGAAGTATATCCCCCATTAAAATTAAAAATTATTGACTGAATGTGTGTTATGTCCATTACAAATGCCGATGTAGAAAAGGAATTTTTATTTAATACAAGAAGTTCGAAAAAGAGAACACTAGGAAGGAAAATTAAAATTTTTTCCGAAAAATATTCAGTTAACATAAAAATATCTTTAATACGATTTTAATTAAAATAAATTAAAAGTATTGAAATCCTTTTTTATGCTATTTTAAATTAAAAATATAACTGAATATAGAGAAAAATCAGTTTTTTTTCATAAATATAATCATCGTATGTAATATTTATTGTGTTATTGTTTAAAAATGAGATAGGGCCTTTGCTCTTTTTACCTCATTACTTTTTAAAAAACAGGAAAGTGAGCGCGTTTTCTTACTCTCATATTTAAAAATGAATACAGGATGCTTTTTTCTGGTTTAAATCGCAATACCAAAAAAATATTTTTTTTTTAATTTTTAAAAAATGACAGAAAAATAAATTTTCTTTGAAGAAAATATAATTATTTTTTCAACTTCTAACATACTATTTATTTCATTTTTTCCTTTTTTTTTTTACTTTTCATTTCGTTTTAATTTTACTGTGACTGAACATATAGGAGAAAGAAACACCGAATTCCACTACGCTTTCAAAGAAGATTGCCCAAGGCAACTTAACAGCTAGCTGTAAACGATTGATCTCTTGGTTCTTACTTTACAAAGGGACCAAACTGGGTCGTAAAATTGTCCCCGTTCGACCTCCCAAGTTCTAAATGGGGGAAAGGAAAGAAGTCTGTTGCATTTTTGAAGGGAATCGCAAAATAAGAGTTAAACGCTTTCGGAATAACTTTTCAGGAGGAAGGTATCCAGTTAGAGGGTTAATATCACTCACTTTCAAAACATTTAATCGTCCCATTTGGTTTCTACTGCCTCGACTAAAATATTCACTCGAACCCCTATTTCTTTGATCCCCTCTACTAAAATTCCCCTCTACTTGACCTCGATTTCTAAATTCATATCCCCTATCCTTAAATCTGCGATCATCGTTTTGAAACCTATTTCTGCTCTCGAATCACTGATTTCCTTGACGGTTGTTTTGATAGTTACCCCTATAATCATTTCTACCATTATTCGGTCTACGCACTACTTCAGATTTCTCTAATTTCCTCGATTATTACCAATATTAGACATCCTACGCTGATTCCAACCTCGTCCTTCCACGTTATTACTATTTCTCGAACTCAATGTTGCCTTGCACGAATATCTTTCCTCAAACTTAGCTAAGACTTCTAATAATTGGATCGCGTTTTGTGGATTACGCACTTCCACATAGTCCTGAACTTGCGGCTCAAGTCTAACGAAAATAGTATCTACAAGGGCTTTCTCAGACAGCCCCAGTTCTAACTTCTTGTTTAGCTTCAGCAAATCGTAAACAAAATCTGTCGGCTCCTGGTTCTGTCTTTGCTGAGACTCGTAATAACGTGTTTATAACTCCTTTTTATTTTGGATGACAGGGAATGCTTTCGACAATGCTGCTTTCAGCTGTGCGAAGTGCGTGGCGGTATTTTGCACTAACGTCGATCCTAATATTTGGTACCAATCCAGGGCTCTACCCAGGAGATGACCCTTTAAATAAGCACATGATAAGTCACTGGGTATTTCAAGTAATTTAATTTGGTTATCTATACCCTCTAAAAATTCGGTGACGTTCTCCGACCCAGAAAAATATACTTCTGGCCAAACATTAAATCCTCTCTCGTTTCTCATGTCAGGGTCATATAGATTTAACCTAGTTGGGCGCCATTGTGATGTACCTCCCCTTCGAAGTACATCCCTCGAAGTATCAGCGTGAGCTAGAGGTGTAGGGTTAGTGAAAGAACTCGGATCAAACATTATCTTAATATGACTTCATTAAGATATTCAACTTAAGCTTTTAACAAATATAATTATAATAATTAATATGAGAGAATCTACGATGACGTAATACGCAACACACAATATATGTATATTTATAATAAGACCGAACTCACACACAATTCAGAGCAATCTCAATAAGCGAACCGACTAATCCACGATTATAATATTAAATTAATCAATCCTACCTCTTTTTATCTCGTAGTAACTTTAATCTTTATCTGCAATGGGATGCAGCTTGACGGATAACTTCCAGTCGAACACCAATATGTTTATCCACGACACGTAGAACTTAAATCTTGAAAGACGAACTTCAATAATCTTCAACTGCCACAACGCACGTCAATTGTCTAACATTCCTTTACATGCCCTTACATTGCCATCACGCTTACTCTAAGATCCTATATTTATCCTATATTATTTGTATCTCTTCACTTCTCGTTTCTTGGATTTTTTTGGAAAAGAGTTGCCATTAATTCTGGCCCAAAGAACCCAAAGGACTTGTTAAAGAAAAGATGCGTAAGACGTCACAAAGTTATCCAAAGGTTATCCTTGTACTTGAATCAAGAGTACTCGAGCAATAAAATAAGTGTGGTTATTTCTATGATACGTAAATTAATAAAACGTGATTAAATTAGTTTAATGTTTTCAGTGTATTCTCCCCTTAGGTTGTCTAGTGTTATTAGTTGAAATAGATAATAAACGTGTGTTAGAATTACTATGGCCGATCTTTTCTCAAACCCCCAACACCAGCGTTCAAAGGGACATTACAAAGGTTCATCAATATCTGATAATTATTAATTTTTTAAAAAAATTTAATGAGCAATAAGAGTTTAATACACTGATGGTCATTAATATTGCTACACCAAGAAGTTGACGTGCTACTGACATGAAATATAAAAGACAGGAAGAAGATGTGGTGATATGCAAATGATTAGCTTTTCAGCGCATTCGGACAGAGCAGATGCCGGCAGCGACACCTACAACGTGTTTAAATGAGGAAATTGTTCATCCGGTTCCTCATACACAAATTGTATTTAGGTATTATTACCTGGTGAAAAGTTTTTGTGATGCCTTGTGTAAGAAGCAGAAATGCGTACCAGCACGTTTCTGACATTGGTAAAGGTCAAATTGTAGTGTTCCGGAATTGAGGTTTATCGTATCACAGTATTGCTGCTCGCGTTCGTAAAGATCCAATAACTGTTTGCAGAATATGGAATCGAGGGGTTCAGGACGGTAATACGGAACGCCGTGCTGGATCTCAACGCCCCCCTATCAGTAGCAGCCAAAATGAGAGGCATGTTACCCGCAGGGCAACAATAGGTCGTGAAGCCTCGTCATGAGCAAGCCCTAAGTCTAAAATTGAGGTCGTTTGCAAGACAACAATTGTCTGCACGAACAGTTCAACGACATTTGCTGTAGCGTGGACTCTCAGCTCGGAGACCACGGCTGCGGCTACCCTTGAAGCTGCATCACAGACAGGCGCGTCTTCAATGGTGTAATCAACGACTAACCTGGGCTCACGAATGGGGAGACCATTTTTTCAGATGAATCCAGTTCCTGTTTAGAGCATCAAGATGGTCGCATCCATGTTCGGCGACATCGGGATCAACGCACATTGGCATCGTGCATTCATCATCGTCATACTAGCCCATCACCTGGTATGATGGATAGTTCGGTCACCTCTTGTTCGCATTGACGGCACTTTGAATAGTGCACGTTACATTTCTGCTGTGTTATGAACCGTTACTCTAAACTTTTTTCGAGTCCTGCGAAACTACATTTAAGCAGGAGAATGCATGACGCATGTTGCCCGTATTGTACGGATTATCCTTAATACGGAAAATGATTGACTGTTTCCCTAGCTTGCACGTTCACCAAATCTTTTGCCAGTAGAAAACGTCTTGTCTATGGTTGCCAAGCGACAGGCTCGTCACCTTACACCAGTCACTACAGTGGATGAGCTGTGGTATCATGTTGAAGCTGCATGGTCATCTGTACCTGTCCATGCCATCCAATCTCGTTTGACTCAATGCCCAGGCGTATAAGTGCTGTTATTAATGCCAGAGGTTGTTGTGTTTGGTACTGATTTCTCAGGATTTGTGTACCCAAATTTCTTGAAAATTTAATCACTTGTTATTTCTAGAATAATTAATATACTTGTCCAATAAATATCATTTTGTTATCTGCATTTCTTTTTGGTGTAGAAAGTTTAATGATCAGTATAATTAGTTTAATTTACTAGTACTAATAACTTTCAAATACATGAACCAACAATTAAGCTAACCGTCAGTATCATGTTAGGAAAACGATTCATCACTTCCACTGTCGCAGCTTACTTCGAAATTGACGTCAGTGTCGCCACTTTCCCACACGATGTGTCGTCTCCCGTGCCATTTTATGCATTTGTTATGCGACATTTTTACAAAAAATAATGGATTATAGAAGAATGTAAGACTATTGTACATTTTTTGTTTTACAGTATTGCAAAAATTAATTACTTTGCTTTCAACATCAACGTATATTTGTTTCATTTGTGTCAAATATTCAGTGGCAGCTACTCTGTTTCCGTTTTGTTTTCTGCATGTAAAATTGCCATCTTTTTCTTCCTTGCGTCATAGTAAACTCGTCTTGGAGCTTTTACCGATATTTTTTGTTTAGGAGATGAAATAAACCGAATAAAAAATAATTTCCTTTTAATATGAGCCAACAACGATGTGTAGGATAGACTGAATTAATGGAGATGACCTGCAGAATGAGATAAGTCATCGATGCCAGTGGCCAGAATGGAGGGTTACATTTTTCTTTTTGAAAAGGGAGGGAACTCAATTTCCCCCCTACAACGAATGTTTTGCCTTCGATTCTAAGCCGCGCCCGACTTTCATTTGCATTATGAATGGAAAAATGATGCGGTTTATATTCGAGTAAGTACAGTATATATATTCATACATATACATATAGATATATACATATAGATATATACATATAGATATATACATATAGATATATACATATAGATATATACATATAGATATATACATAGATATATACATATAGATATATACATATAGATATATACATATAGATATAGATATATACATATAGATATATATAGATATAGATATATAGATATAGATATATATATATAGATATATACATATATATATATACATATATATATAGATAGATATATATACATATAGATATATAGATAGATATATATACATATAGATATATATATATAAATATATACATATATATATATATATATATATATATATATATATATATATATATATATATATATATATATATATATATACATATATACATATACATATACATATATACATATACATATATACGTATGCACATATACATATACATATATACGTATGCACATATACATATATACATATACATATATACGTATGCACATATACATAGACACATCTATACATATAAATAAAAATGAAGTGTCTGTTTGTAATTTGAAATTAACAGCTTTTTACTAAATGCACTTAAAAGTATGTACGGTACTTACATGAAAAAAATAAATTTTTAAAATTTTTGTCTGTCTGTCTATCTGTCTCTCTGTCTGTCTGTTTGTTCCGGCTAATCTCTGAAACGGCTGGACCAATTTTGACGAAAATTTCACTGGCAGATAGCTAATGTTATAAGGAATAGCTTAAGTTACTTTTATTTTAGAAAAATAATTAGGATTCGTAGAAAATAAAATTAAAACCAATGAAATAGTGAGCAATATCCGATTCAAATAGGGCTTATTTATTTCAATAGGGACTATTTTTATTCAATAGGGATTATTTTTATTTAATAGGGATTTTTATTTAATAAGGATTATTTTATGTCGCAAGCCTTCTGTCTCAACGATTGCTAGCAGTTATATCAAACTTTCTTCTTTGATTAGGTTGCTGCCATTCGCGACATTTCCCGTTCATGTCTTAATCCTAATGATTTTGCAGTCCTTAACTGCATTGTCAAAGGTCATGCGTCCCTTTCACCCCTTCCTTGCGGCTTCGTTTGTGTTCGCGTTTCACCCTACTTGCTACTTAGACCTATTTTGATCCCAAACATTTTAGTCCCCCATCGACAGTGTCAAAGGTCATGCTTCCCTTTCACCCCTTGCTCAACAAAAAGCAAAGAAAAAAAAACAAAAAAGAAACATAGATTCACAAAGTAGAAGAAAAGTTTTCGTAAACTCTGTGAAGTGAATAAACACTTTTTTTGTGTGTTAAATTCCACGTGGACGAAGTCGCGGTTAACACCTATTTATCATAAAATAAATGCATCAGAACGTAATGTTAACGTATTACACATCCAGATAAAAATTATTTACACTATTTTTAGCATTTGTTACACAAAATTTGTAACAATGTGTTACTTTTGCTGAGCAGGTAAGTGTTTTCAAAAATCGACCCACAAGAAAGTTACGGGGCATCATAAATAATAATAACAATAATAAAAAAATCAGCAATTATATCTAAAGACTTCAAATTTAGCAAACATGGTTTTTTTGTTCAGCTGAGTTATGTAAAAAGCTTTTTTTTTGTTTAATTTATGCAATTCACGTAAAATTAACTCATTAAAAACTTCTTTATCCTTCAGTCTGTATTTTTTACTCTTTAAATTCACCCGTGCGAAGAACGAGTATACTAGCTAGTATACATATATACATATACATATACATATATACATATACATATACATATACATATATACATATACGTATATACATATACGTATATATACATACGTATATACACATACGTATATACACATACGTATATACACATACGTATATACATATACATATATGCATATACATATACACATATACATATACACATATACATATACACATATACATATACACATATACATATACATATATACATATACATATATACACATATACATATATTCATATACATATACATATATACATACACACGCACACATACATACACGTACACATACACATATACATATATACATCTATACATATATATATATACATACATATATATACATATATATATATATATATATATGTATATATATATATATATACCGGGTGGGCAAAAAGTCCGTAAAAACTTTAAAAATTTATAAAATCCAGAGAAATGAACGAAAAAAAAACTGTTTGCAGGATCAGCATTAGTATGTCACGGGATTTTTTTTAAGCTAGAAAAAAATAATTCGAAAATCATCCGGTAGGTGGCGCTGTTACAAGCGTCTGTGGTGGAAATATGCAAATTAGACGGCTATAAAAACCTTTGCTCTCAATGAATCCACATTTATTTCACCATTACAAACAGTGAATGTGAACGAGGATGCTCAGTGCACCGGATAAAGCTTTGTTGGTGAAGTTATTTTACATGAACGAGGAATCAGCGACCATTGCCTTGCGTAAATTCCGAGTTCAGAAAATGTGAAGAGTGGAAAAGGCCCTTTAACACCTGCAGGTCTCTTAAAGCTTGTTAAACGTTTTGAGGAAACTGGAAAGCTGGAGGATCGAGCACGAGCCGGACGACCATGCTTGAAAGAAGCACGTGCACCCTGCATTGCTGTCGAAATGGAAGCGATTGCGTCCGAAGATGCTTCAGGGACCAGCAGTGCTCGTGAAGCTGCCAGACGATTGGGCTTACCACCATCATCTGTCCGCAATATTCTTCGTCGAATCCTCCCGCTGTACCCATACAAATTGCAATCGTGCCATGAACTTTTACCAGCAGATACCGCACAGAGGGAAGCATTTGCGAAGTGGGCCTTCTCTAAAATGGAACAGGATCCCACATGGGTTTTTAACATCTTGTGGACAGATGAAGCTCCTTTCTCGCTTCATGGTGACGTTAACAACAATAACTGTCGCATTTGGTCGACCTCTAATCCACAGAAGCCATTGCATTCCCCAAAAGTGACAGCATGGTGTGGTTTCATTTATCATAGGACCTCGGGTTCATTTATCATAGGACCCTTCTTCTTTGAAACGCACTGCCCAGTAAATAGATGGATAAAACGGAAATGGTAAATGCTCAACGTTATCTAACGCTTCTGTGGGAGACTGTCGTGCCATGTTTAATTCAACGAGGTCAGATTTCGAATGTCACGTTCATGCAGGATGGAGCAACCAGTCACACTGCTAACCCGGTTAAGGCATTCCTGATACAGACGTTCGGGGAAGACAGAATTGTTAGCAGGCACTGCAGGTACCCATGGCCTCCTCGGTCCCTAGATTTAACACCGGCAGACTTCTGGTTGTGGGGATATTTGAAATCTCGCGTGTATCTATCCGGTCCATCAAGTCTGTCGGAACTGAAAGATGCGATCCGCAGAGAAGTATCCTCCATACATCCGGACATATTGCACTCTGCCTTTGCTGGATTTGTCACCCGTCTGGAGTGTCTTCTCCCCTGTGGTGGTGGTCATGTGGAACATATTCTGGTGTAATAAAGTTGTGAAAGTTTTCTGTTCATTATTTATGCATTGTTTCTTTGATTTGCGTACATCAGCGCCACCTACCGGATGATTTTCGAATTATTTTTTTTTAGCTTAAAAAAATCCCGTGACATACTAATGCTGATCCTGCAAACAGTTTTTTCGTTCATTTCTCCGGATTTTATGAATTTTTAAAATTTTTACGGACTTTTTGCCCACCCGGTATATATATATATATGCACTAGAGGACCCGACAGACGTTGTCCTATACACACATCTTAAATTCAAAAATTCCAAATTTTTATGAATAAGCTTTAACAATCTGGACCGTTTTGAATAAAAATTGTATTAAAATGTTATTATAATGTCTAACGTCATGACACATGTACGGTTATCACAATTCAATCAATCGATACTGTATGAGTATGTGTATACTATGAGCGAAGTTAAATGTAAAGGCTGTGTGAATAAAAACTTAAACTTGTTTTAATTAAAGGTGGAAAAGTAGAGACTCAAACTATTACCAAATTACATTGATTTTTTAAGCTGAAAAAGACACATGACACAATCAAATCAATTTCCAGAAATGGTTTTAAATAATCAAATTGAATATAAGAAAAACAAAAATGACTGTTGCCAAAATAACAAATTAAAATCCAGTTGTTGAAAAATAAATGGGAAAATCACTTAAAAATTTAATTTAAAAAAGATCTAAAGTGAATTTCGAAAAAAACGCTTCGTAGTGCATGCACATCATTAGGACGTATAGTAATAATGTGCCAAGTTTTATACTTCTGGGTTTCTTAGAAGTGAAACACACACAAACTATTTCCGATAAGAAATAATTTTAAATAAAAAAAAAGTTTAATAATGTGTAATCAATTAGCTACACAAATAGATTTGAAGGTTAGGATAATTGTTGTCGACGCACGTGTAAATTTAATATAAAATCATGTAAAATACTCACTTCAATTGCATACTAAATTTGGAGAATGTATAGTTTTTTATGCACACTTCAAAACTCTTCAAACACTAATTACATCTGAATGTAATAATTTAATTAACACACGATTTATTTCAACAAAGTAATAACACGAAGTGACAAAATATTTTCCTGAAATGATCACATCACCAACTGTCGGGACCAACTTGAATTATAATAAAAGATTTTTGAATATTCAATACTGTGATCGTAGCGCAGTCTGCCGGATCCAATGTAAAACATTCCAAGATCAACAATTTATAAATAAAAAAATAATTAAATAAACATTTCTAAGCTGAATTATAAATCTAAACCATTTCCGAGTCCACTGGAACAGACAAAAACTTTCATCAAAATCGGTCCAGCCGTTTAGGAGGAGTTCGGTTACATACACGCGCACAGAATAATTACATATATAAAGATTATTTGAAAAGATATTAAAAACTCTAAAAAGCGTGAATCGCCTGCATTTTCGTAACAATAAAGACCGAGTTTGGCCAGTTTGGCTGAAATTCGACGCCAACTTACGTCTTTTTCAATTCCTACTATTAGCTCACGATCTTTATACATATTTTATTTTTTTGTTTATTTATTTATCTTGGTGGAATTTTCAATCGTTAATAAAATACATTTTAAAGGGCTCAATTGAACTGAAATGTAATGTACATGATTATTTTGGATGACAATACAATAATTTAATTATAATTAATAAAAATTAATTTTTTGATTAAAACTAATTATTTAAAAAATTACAAATACAGCCACGTTGGCGACTTAGCGACCCTTTTGGCGACTTATGTCAAAATTTGAAAAGGTTTTTTTCTCACGTGTTAAAGTATTCAGTCGAAAGGAAATCTTATATACACGATTGTTTTGGATGACAATACGATACTTAAATGAAAATTATTAAAAATTAGTTACCACTTAATGTTGTGATTCTGTCATATGTATTTACATTTTTGTATTAATTGCAACTATTTAATAAAAAGTAGCTAAAATAAATTTTTTCTTGGTTGATCTAAGTAGGAATTGATTTAAAAAAATTTTTTATATTATACTTGTTTGTAACAATAGCGTTGTTACAACAGTGCAGGTGAATGTTGAGTTGTATTTTTTGAATGTTTTTAATTAATATCTTTTTAACTAATTGCGATATTGGACCGAATTGTGAATGTAAACCATTCTCGAATTTACTTGAACCCACACAAAAAATTTCATCGAAATCGGTCCATCCGTTTAGGTGGAGTTTAGTGACAAACACACGCACAGAAGATTTTTATATATAATATATATATATATATATATATATATATATATATATATATATATTCACAGCAATTTTTGTTGTTTATACTTTTTAACAAAAAAAAGAGACATGTTAAGATGTTATAAAATTCTTTATTTCAAAGTGCAAATTCAAATAAATAATTTTTTGATTTCATCAAATCAAATCAATAAACGTTAATCATATCTAACACTTGTACAGTTGTTTGATCCTGTAGAGATCTGTTTGAGTGAAACCGGGTTTCTCATAGGGTTCATACAGCCTTACTCCAGTCTTGGCTACCATAGTTGGCAATCGGTTGGGCTGTCTAGAAAAGGCGTAGTTGCCGTAGTGCATAATGGACGCGTACTCATACGGAGCGTAAATTATTTCCTTATCTGGATCAGTCAATACGAAGTTGTGCATTTGATCTAAATACACCAAAAAAGTATAGTTAGTTATATTTTATTATTAGCAATTCAACTGTGTAGAACTAAGAGAATGTTTTATTGGAGATTTTGTTACTGTGCAAGGAACATACACACGGAGCACCTGCAACTCGATATTATTATAATTGTTAATCATTTACAATGAGGTATTTATTTCAAATTTAATAAAGTTCCATTTGCCAAGGCCTCAAAATCAAAGTGAGATAGACAAGAATTTAATATGGGCCTTAATAGCATCGTCTTAGTGGATGTTAATATCCGGTAAGACTATGAGACTAAGACTTAAGACCATTTTAATATCCTTGCTTTCTTCAGATCTAGAAAGAAGTCTTTAAAATGATTCATATGAATAAATCAATAAAATATTTTTATTATATTGTAATAGTTAAAAAAAATTTATTAAAAAATAAAACTGTATTTGCCCTTATTTTAATAAAAGAACTGAAACAGACCAGAAATATATGTTGTTGTTTTTTTAAATTTTTGTAGCAATACTCAAAATTTTTAAATCATATCTGGTTTTAACAAAATTTGAGTCAAATGGAAAATAAGCCAGTCTAACACCGGACCAGTGCATGTATCTCGAACATAACAGTATTCAATTCAATAAATAATAATAAAGCTGAGTATGGTAAGCTTTAATTCTTCTCTATGGATAATGGCTTTTTTTAAAAAATAAACAAAATACCATTCATTTACTCAATGAATAAAGAAGTTGGTTTGATGAATATTATTTGCCTCCTTGAAAAAGGAATTATCTAGTATAAGAAACAATGATTAAGTCACGTTTCTAAATGAGAGGAAAAAATAAAGTTCTGGCTCTCTGCAATAGTTTAATGTCGATCTTTTAAAATGCAGCTGGGCCAGTATCCTGCGGAATATGAAATATGCATTCATTTACAAGGAGTGTCTTCAGAACGTTTTTTTACGTTTAGATTATAGGAATAACTGTATACGCTTTAGCTTTAATATAATGATTATATTATCATCCAAAGTAATTAAAATTATATTGAACTTTAAAATAATTAGAGCGTGTATTTTTCAATGTTATGTTAATTGACAGAGCACGTCGTAAATGAATAAAAAGATTTCAGATTTATTTATGTTCTGTTACTGCACATTGTGTTATTGTTAAACTAATATTTTAAAACTTTATTGCATCTTCAATTGCTTCTTTGAGCTTATTTTATTTTTTAATCATTTTATAAATTTTTTTCGGGGATAGGGGAGATTCTTTAATGCCATACCGTTTTCCTCTTTCTTCAAGTACAGTCAACTCTCGGTAATTCAAACCTTCAATAATATGAAGATCTCGCTAATTCAAAGTACCGGGTGTCCATAACTAAACGACCCTACTTGAAAATTGTGTACAGACGAAATTATTGTTCAGAAAGTTGTAAAATTATGTGTACGACATAAAGAAGGGATGGGAATTTGTTTGAGCGAATAAAAAAATTAGTTCAAAATTTCGCCACTAGAGGGCGTTTTTAATGGAGATCATATTTAGCATACATTATAATACTTAGCATACATTTATAACAGTTAACAAATTTTGTTACAACAATAAATGCTCAACATGATGACCCTCATTTTCATCTACTATTTGAAATCGTATGATAGCATGTTCCACCGTTGACCGTAGTGTAATCTGGAAAATGTTAAGAACATGTCGTGAAATACTGTCTTTGAGATCCGTTAAAGTTCTTGATTGATCACAACTTACTAGCTGTTTTAAATGGCCCTAAAGTCAAAAATCGCTTGGATCGAATTTGGCGGCTGATCACACCTTCTTCTGTGAAGTGATGTTTGAAAACGACCTTAACACAACGTGTAATGTGTGTAGGAGCTCCATCTTGCATAAAAATTATGCGTGAAAGGCACTGACGTGCTTGCAGATCCGGAATAAATTTTTTCCGCAATAACGATGCATATAGCTGTCCAGTGATAGAACATGTTACTGGACCTCCAGCACCTAATTCCTTGAAAAAATATGGGTCAAGAATAAAAGACGCGGAAAACCCACACCCCACCGTTACTTTTGGTGAGAGTAGCGGAACTTGTAAGGTGGAATACAGATTCTCAGTTTCCCAAATTCGGCAGTTGTGAGTATTCACCGAACCGTCCAAATGAAAGTGTGCTTCGTCTGTCCAGAGGATATACCAAGGCCATTCTGGATCAACTTCCAAACGAGCTAGAAACCGCAGTGAGAACAGATGTCGAGTCTCGAAATCATGTGGAAGCAATTCCTGCATAACTTGAAGCTTGTATGGATAGTAACGATCCAACAGATCCAATGCTTCTGCCACACGGCAAACATTTGTAATAAGCCTGCACGTTGGATGCTTTGTCCTCTTCCACCTGAAGTGCAACTTCCTCTATTGCTTCCGCAGAAACAGGTTTTCTTCCTGTTCCAGAACGAACATTCAACGATCCTGTTTCTTCAAATTTGGTTACCATTAATCAAAGATTTTTAGCAGTCAATGGACCTTTTCGCATCCCCTTTAAAGTCCGAAGTTTCCGTAGAGCAACTATTGCGGAATTATCGTTTTGATAGAATAACTTTACTAACAACGCTCGATCTGGTAAACGTAATAGCATTCTGATGAGCAATACCGAGCACGCTGAAAATAAACTAATCTCCCGTGAAAGTGTATTGCTTTTATAACAGTTGCTGTGTGACGTCGAAAAGATTTGCATATTTCCGTCTTCCTTCGTGTAAATCCTTTGAAAATTAGTCATCCAAGAACTTTAATTAAAGTTTGCAGCTCATTTTAGAGATCGTGTTTTTTAATGAGTATCAGTATTGTGTTACCCTGTCCCATGGATAAAAAAGCGTTAAAATACAAATAGAAAACCGGTAATAAATGTGGCCTTCATTCAAAAGCGCCCTCTAGAGGCAACATTTTGCATTTTTTATTCGCTCAAACAAATTCCCGTCCCTTCTTTATGTCGTACGCAGAATTTTACAATAACAATAGTTTCGTCTGTAGACAATTTTGAAGTAGGGTCGTTTAATGATGGCCACCCGGTATATATTCAGTCTCTACAAAAACTCTTGATATTTCGAACTAAAGCAATACGTTTAGGTACACTCAATATTTTTCCATTTAAAATCTGCAGTTGGACAGACCACAGCACGCGATAATTCGAAGTTTTCTTATAAAACATTCGACACACAATTCGAACACTCACTATCATATAAAATCCTGTAGTAAATAGGTTGGGGCTTACAAGTTTTGTGTTGTGTTGTCTCAGCGTGCCTCCCCTGTAACCTAGACCCTTTGATGACCATCTGTCTGCTACCCCTTCCTATTGTTTTCCTGTTCCTCAGGCATTGCTTTCTTTCTTCAAGTGCACGACAGACTTACCGCACCTGTTGTCAGCCGTGTATTTCGTTTCACGTGGCCTTACTACACATGTATTCAGAAAGAATAGTCCGCAATTGTGAAGAAGAGACTGTAAGACTGTGTGTTTTCGTTCGACTGACTTGACGATTTAGGGCTCGTTTGTGTGACTTAAAGTATGTGGCACCACAAATATAGCATAAGCCAGACTGAAGTGTGCCTTGAAGCACCAATAGTGTTGGAAACAGTGTCTGAAGAAACTGGGTGCGAAACGATTTATTCCCTGTCCTTTTAATTCCTGCTTCAAATTTAAGTGTGTTAGAAAACAAATTATCTTCGTGCATTTCGATCTTTTTTCTACCCTCTTGATAATTCGAACTCTGGGAAATTCGAAGTTTTCCATTGGTTCCTCCAACTTAGAATTATCGAAACTCGACTGTATATTTATTCAATTCAAATTTGAAATCATTCTGACTAATGGATCTTTTATCACAGCATTTTGAAAGTAGGCCTTTAATTATAATCGACCTGTATATTACTTATATGAAATAGGCAAAGGGATTTACTTTAAACTGAAAATATTCAGAACCACCTGTAACTCGATATGAGAAAAGAAATGTCACCAATCGGTAGGGAGACTGATAATAATATAAATAATATGATTCCATAAAAAGAAGAAGCAATAAGTCTAAAAATTATTGATAGGGGTGTTGATAGCGTGGTTATCGCACATGAGAGCATAAATTTGGATTTCGTTATCATACGCGAATTTGAGGGTGATTCTCAGTTTGGAAAGTTACAATATCATCAGAAGTACCCCTACTCGCAATTTTCACAGCTAAAATTTTTTTTCATGGAATCTTGTTTTTCCTATCATGATTCGTCTTCATACGAAAACTGTTGACATAGTGGTTGTTAGATCAAGCTTTCGGTGGTCAGTTTAAAAATACCCTTTGTGTATATAATTTATATTTGCTTTAAGTAAGTACACTATATAGTGTATCCCAATGCTGCTTTTTTTGTACACATAGAGATTAAAGTCAATCTACAAGATATCTAAATAATTAAAATTTAATAGTTTTGAAAACTTCCCGGATATCAAAGAAACTATGTGGTTTTATCTTAAAACATTACCTGGTATAACATTGTTTCTGTAAACTGTAATGTAATTGTCCCTGTCAGATCGCTGATGCTCGTGGTAGAGACCAATAGCATGTCCAAGTTCATGTATGACCAATCCTACCCACGCACAACCATTCCCGAGCGACAAATTCTGCATACCTCCATTTCTGCCAATGACGGACCAGCAGCTGTATCAAAAAAAAGGAAATGGTAAAGTATTGATTACTATTGTAAGTTAATTGCTTGCTGCTCATCTTACATACACGTATAATATCAGAATGAGTGAGATTTACACTCATTGCCATAAAAATTGGTGCACCAAGAAGTAATTGTGGAATCGGTACAAAATTTGGCATGAAGGTACACGTCAAGTAACTATGCAAATGATAGAAATGCAGCATGATTGAGTTTTGCAAATGTCGCCAGAAGGCGTTGAAATTCGTTCTCTTTAGAGTATAGAAGAGGCGAGTAGACCTTGTTTGAGTGTACTTAATCTTATGCAATGGAAACTATGAACTCACATTTTGTTGCGCTGGCATAGAAAACAATATGAGCAGCTGTCAGGGTTTGAGAGGGGAAGAAACATTGGAATATGCGAAAGGTGGTTGGCCACCTTGGCGAGTAGGCCGTTCTGATTTGACTGTGATGAAGTGTTTGGACCAGGGGACAAAATAGACCTCATTTACACGGTGACCAGACTCAGGACGCCCTCGATAGACCAGTCGTTGAGAAGACCTTCACATTACACGACACGCACGCGTAGAGCCAATTGCCTCATTGGCCGCTGTCCAGACACAGGCCGCACCTTCACTACGGGCCCTTGGGTCTTTCCGAACTATTGCAAGGCACCTGGCTGAAGAACATCTGGTATTTCGGCGCCCATGACGTTTGCTACCAATCACACCCGCCAACGACTGATAAAACGGCAAACATAACAAATCTGCACGCTGGCATGTAAATTATATTTAGGCGCTATTATGTGGCATAATGTAGATAAAACACAAGCAATGTAAAAAAATGTTAAGTCAATTCCTACTTAGATAATCAAAGAAACATTTCATTTTAGCTACTTTTTATTAAACAGTTAATATAATTAATATATATATATATATATATATATATATATATATATATATATATATATATATGACAAATTTACAACCTTAAGGGATGATTAATTTTTATGAATTATCATTAAAGTATAGTTTTGTCATCCAAAACAATCATGTGTCATGCATTAAAACGTCAGAAAAAACCTTTGCAAATTTTGACGCAAGTCGCCAAAAATGACGCCAACGTCGCTGTATTTGTAATTCTTTAAATAATTAGTTTTAATCAATAAATTTTTATTAATTATAATTAAATTATTGTATTGTCATCCAAAGTAGTCATGTACATAAAATTTCAACTCAATTTAGCGCTTTAAAATGTATTTTATTAAGATTGAAAATTCCACCAATATAAATAATGTGCGAGCTAATAGTAGGAATTGAAAAAGATACGTTGTCGTGATCTTGAAAGGAATTATGATATTATGGGTGCCTTAATAAAATAGTTGTTATATTATTATATTAGTTTTTTTCAAGTGTACGTGTTTGTTTTTAAAATATTTAATTTAATGTTTCTTAAGTTTCATTAAGTTATTGGTCCCCGTGCTGATACGGAAGGGATATGCCCAGAAAAATTTCTTTCCTTGTGTGAGCGGAAACGAGATAAATTCATTCGACGACGTTTTTTGATTTGACGGTGTCTTTTGAATTGATCATGTCTTTTGACTTACGAAATTAGTCGACGGTGTGATATGTAGATTGTCGGAAAGTTACTTTTTTATAAATCCCCCTTTACATAGAATTTTTAATTATATTTTAGAAAATTGGGGGGCTCTTTAATGAAATAAAATATCTCTGAATTAAATCCAATATTTCGAAATTATTAATATCTATTGATGAATATCTTTTAAAAAAAGCTTCTGATATTTACAAGAGCCTAAATATTTATTTCTATTTGTTCAATGATAATCAGATGTTAAAGTAAAGATTCATAGTTCTTTTCGAAGCTTCCCTTCATTATAAACTTACCCGACTCCATAAAAGATCCTAATAAAATCCCTTTCATTCGTTCTTTCCTTAAATCGAATGCAGGTAGATCTATGATAGTGTTCCATACCTTGATAAATGACATTCCTGATTCCATCTGAAAAAAGAGCACAAATATTTTTCCAAACCTAATTAATAATTGAGGGGTTTTTAGGTTAAGACTGTACAGTACTCTGCAAAATTATTTAAAAACTTTTTTTTCATTTTCTTGTGGCACATATCATTGGGAAGCTTACCACCAAATTTCAGATCCATTAGCAAATTATATTCTAATATATTTGAAGTTTTCTGGGCTATGGTTTTTGGTTTCTTTTTCATTTTAAAGCATTTTTCTACTCTTAAATTGATTTCATTAAAAATAATTTTGACCGCAATCATCTCTTTTAGAGTGAATGTTTATTAATTACAATTTTCATTACTAAAATTATTTCTGCTTGAATTTTTTTTGAGTTCTCATAATTAATTAATTAAGAATAATTTCAAGGCCAATTTTTGCTTTAATAATAGTTTATATAAGTTAGAAGTTTTATCATTAATTTTTCCTGTTGAGAAAATGTCGTGGCTAAAACGTTCTCAGGTTACTGAGAGAAATATTATTTGGAAGAGCTAAAATACTACTGCAATGATGTATCTAAAAATCAGTTCTCAGCTGTTACTGCAATTAGACTTCCGAATACAAGTATTCTGAATTCCAGTATTGCAGATAAAACTGAATATTTATTTGATGTATCAAACTACTTTATGCTAAACGTATTGTAGTACTATATTTTAGTATTTTAAAGTAGTACAACAATTCAAACTTCCTAGACTGCCCCGTTTTAAATCTGAAAAAATTAAATTTTATGAACGAACCTGGCTATTTTTAGCTTAAAAAAGTATCGTTATTATTTTGTATATAGATGTTTTGTGTTTAAAATTTTTTGTGAAAACATTAGTTTAAGATTAAGCTGAATAAACTGTCGTCGTAACAAATGCTATCAAAATTATGCAAAAAATATTTTAAATTAAAATAGTCTTTTCAGTTATATGTAATTAAAGTGCTTTAATGTAGAACATGGATTGGAAAAACATAAAAAAATTAGAGCCTTACGGGCTTTATAAGTTTTTGTTTTATGCCTTTCAAAACTTTAAATGCCTTTTTCTCAGACTAAATAATTGAAGTGTGAGTGTTTTCTAATCCCTGTAAAGTTTTTTTCTGTTCCAGATGGAGTCTTGAAATTTTTTTTGTGTACTTCTAAACGTATTTTCTATAAAGTTTAGAATGGATTTAGAGCTCAGAGAGATCTCCACTTATTTTTTTAAAAATAGCTTAAGACCATTGAAAGATTTTCGTGTTTTTCCCAGGTGTAGCTAGAAAAATAGTTATTAAAAATCAATAAGCGACTAATAAATTTTGATATTCATAGAACCTTTTGTTCGCAATAATCAAATAAACACAAATTCCTTAAAATGATTAAAATATTTTAAAAATTGAGCATTTTATAAAAGTGTGAAAAAACTATAATGCATGTATTTTTAAATAAAATCATTTTGTATTACTACGTGCGTTAATATCGTTAACAAATATGTACCTTGTAAGAGAAAGTATCTGTAAAAAGAGTAAATATTAGCAACAGTGAAGTGCATGAACTGATTAGCTGGAAACACATGATTATTTCTATGGTGTGACTATGATGTTCAGCGAGTTTTTAAACTGATTGGTAGAAACACGTGGTTGTCATAATCATGTGAGTATGACGTAACATGAATTTAGATAATTGTTGTTTAGAAATAAAAATCCTGTAATTTTCAAATATGGGTAATATGAGAGCGAATGCTGCCAACAGGGTACAATAGGTGAAATATTTTCAAATGAAATTAATGTAAAGTATGATGCCAACGATTATAGTTTTATTTCTGTTAATCTTATATGATACTGTGTGTGCGTGTGTGTGTGTGTGCGTGCGTGTGTGTGTGTGTGTGTGTGTGTGTGTATGTGTGTGTGTGTGTGTGTGTGTGTGTGTGTGTGTGTGTGTGTGTGTGTGTGTGTGTGTGTGTGTGTGTGTGTGTGTGTGTGTGTGTGTGTGTGTGTGTGTGTGTGTGTGTGTGTGTGTGTGTGTGTGTGTGTGTGTGTGTGTGTGTGTGTGTGTGTGTGTGTGTGTGTGTGTGTGTGTGTGTGTGTGTGTGTGTGTGTGTGTGTGTGTGTGTGTGTGTGTGTGTGTGTGTGTGTGTGAAGCACTTGTTCTATTCAATTGTAATCTTTTGTACTATCTGTGTTATCGTCAACCTGTTTCATGCTCTGGAGGGAAAAACTCGTTACATGATTATCACATACATTCAAACA
Source organism: Trichonephila clavipes (assembly GCA_019973935.1). NCBI lineage: Eukaryota > Metazoa > Arthropoda > Arachnida > Araneae > Nephilidae > Trichonephila > Trichonephila clavipes. The sequence continues at coordinate 102,722 of BMAU01019051.1, forward strand.
TCCCAATGGGTGAATGTAAATTTTAAGAATTCTTCGGATATTCGGATTCTAACACTAATTCTGAAAGATTTATGCAAGTTCCTTTTGGAATAAAAATTCCCAAAGAACTAAAAGATTGAAATTATTTGCATACGACTAACAGAATATATGTATATTTTTTAAGGAAATAATCCTCTGAATAATCTTTCGTCTTAAAAAATATTTTGGTTAAATTTGGTGAATAGTATCAAGTTGATATGATTAATCTTAGAAACCTCAAGGAACAGAAATGATTTCAGAAATATTCTAGGAAAAACAAGAAAACTATACTTTTGGAATACATATTAGAAAATCAAGGAATGTGTACTTAAGCAGAGAGAAAAAGAATTTTTTTTATTTTAGAATTACCAAGAGAGTAATTTTAAAGTAAAATCATTTCATATATTTATAAAAGATCAGAGAAATACTCTGAAGTGTCACTTAATTAGGAGTATCTATCTAGTAACGAATTGGACCTCCTCAGGCATTGACAATGGCTGCCACATGACGAGGCATAGATTCAACAAGTTTCTGGAAACGTTCGACGGCAATAGCTTGCAAATATTGACTAAAACTGTCCATAATTTATTAAGGATCGTTGGTGCTGTGGGATGGCCTTTCATGCCTTGTTCCAAAGCATCCCAAAGATGATTAATAGAATTTAAGTCCAGACTTCTAGGTGGCCAATTTATGACAAAAAAAGTCAGAGAAAGGCTCGTCCAACCAGCTAGCAGCCACCCGAGGCACAATTGAATTACTAGAAAACTTCATCACCATGCCGATAACAGAACAGCATAAACGGATGGAGGTGATCACCCAAAAATCTCTACGTACCGAATCGCATTGAGGGAGGTTTGTACACGCATCAAAAATAACAAGTAGTGCCATGAAAAAACACTCCAGATCTTGATTGAGCCACTATGACCTTGTATAGTTCCAACCTGGCATGAAGGACCATGGTTTCATGAGCTTGGCGCCATATACTCTCAGCCTATCGTCAGTGTTAAGTAGTTGGAATCAAGACTCATCACTTCATGTTACTCGTTTCCAGGCCTCTACACTCCAGTTTCTGTGTTCTCTTACCCAGGCAAGATGGCGAGCATTGAGCAATAGTACTGTCATAGATCAACGGCTCCCGAAACCCATACTATTAAGCGAGCGTTGCACAGTCCGTTTACTGACTCTACGACTGGCACCGTCATTCAACTAGGTGGTAATTTGAGCTAATGTTTGGCTTCGCTGGATACGTACTGAAGGATGGCTCGTTCTGGGTACCTTCCGTTCCGAATGAAAATGCGAGTACTTAATCGTTCACGCCAAAACGATCGTCTTCGCGTGATGTCGGTACTAATTCATATAGCTGCTATCACACCGCCACAGTACTATACGCTTGAGCCATCTCTCACCACATACTTTCAAGGCTAATTGTCCTTTGCAGTTTGCCCGATCGCTAGTTTTTTTGTCCACCATCCATGTATTTTTGGTGTACTCTTGACACTGTCGACCTTAAAGATAATAGCTGTCTGACAATTTCGGAAATTGAATGGCTCATGCGTCGAACACCTACGATTTGTCGCGATCGAAGGCGTCTAAATCAGGCAGTTTACCCATACAAGAAATTCCAACAACTAATTCAGAGGAACAACACAATGCGCTATATATCCAGTTACCCCAGCGCCCTCACTTGTGCATAAATGATGCACAGTGCTACACAATATGCATAGTCTTTGTTATCCATAATTCAGTGGCACTTCGGTGTATATAACGGGCTTATTAATTTATTATTAGAAACACTGAAATGCAGTTTAGTGTATTGTGTATCGCTTAAATTGTTTTGTGCCATCGTTATAGAAAGTCGTTGAATAAATTTCGCTTTAGAACAAGAGGAAATGGCTTCAATAGCTACTTCAATTTTGGATCACTGCGATATACAGTATTAAGCGCCAGAAATGTCCATACAATGTTTTAGAATGTTTATTAATTTCTAAACACTACATGAGATTATTTAGCATTGAAAGGATCATCTAATTTGTTTTTGTAGTTAAAAAATCTCAAGAAGTTTTAATTTTTTTTAAATGCATTGTTTAAAATACCTTTAAGTTGCAATAAACATAGTAGGATTCAAAAGTTCCCGAACTGAGTCTTTAAGTAAAAAAAATATTACTAATTAAATTACTGAAACATATCCTCCTTCAGAATAAGACCCTTGAGCAACAACAGTTATTTGGCATCGCTTTTAAAGTTCATCATAACATTTCTGGGATCCAGTTTTAGCCATTTCCTTTAATTCAGCCTGTGATGCACTTTCAACTTTATCTGCAGATTAAAATCGACGAGCCTGCAAGTGACGTGCCAGTTAAAGAAATATTCTGCAGTTTCAGGGGCGAAATTGGGGGAGTAGGGAGGATGTGGCAAAGCAGTTGTTTTCGGTTTTCCCCGTCATTTCACACCGTCGTTGCTTGAAGCATGTTCTTACGTAGCGCCGCGGAAAACTCTTCTATGTTATCAGCAGTGCGGGAAGTCTGGGGACGCCCAGAGCGTTCGTCGTCTTCGACACTTTCCCGGCAACTTCTCTGAACCGTCGACGCCACTCAAAATCCTGCGTTCACGATAATATATCCCTGCATTAAACATAATTAACATTTCGTAAGTCTCTGTAGATCTCCGCCAAGCCAACATAAAATTTCATATTATTCTCTGCTAAAGAAAAGGCCATTTCCTTCAATCGCCGGCTACTAAATGCAGCCACCTACAAAATACGACACCGGGCAAGCCACCCACCATGTGATTTGGGACAAACTTTTTTTAGAAAAGGAGAATAATGCAATGACACAGAAATGTTATCCTAGTCGCTCTAAAATGTTATCCTAGTCGCTCTACTGCAAAAGGTTTTTATGTTACAGACTCAGTCCGGAAGCTTTTGAATAATACCACGTATATTTGTTTTTTAGGTAATTATTCTATGAATAATTCGAATCATATTGTATTAAGATATGCCTTTCTTGTAGAAATTGTATTTTTCTATTAAATGTATAGAAAAAACCGTTGGGGACAAATGTTGGTTAATGCTATGGGAGTTAAAATTGGTACATTTTTATATTATTGAAAAAGCCCTATTGAAACCATTTTTTAGACTGTTTTCACTTAGTTTATTATCCTACGCAATGTTTGTTGTTGTTAAAAATGGGTTTTCCCCCCTCTCATTCATAAATATTTGTTACCATCATTTTAGATTTCTATGTAGAAGTAGATCACTAATTTTAAATGGAAATTTATGAAATAATATTCATGCAATTCTAAAATTATATGTCTTAAAGGATTTTTCTTTAAGTTTAATTTTTTCATTTGAACGAAAGTAAAGATTTTTGAACACTTACAAACAGATCGATCTAGGACAAAAGGAATAACAGCACGGCCTGGATACCCTGGCCAACGGAACCTTTCATCCCGCATGCCAGCCTAGAACATAAGAAAATGTTTAATCTTACAAGAAGTTTGTTTCTTTCTTGTACTTTCTTAATAACGCTTCTGTTATATATTCTGTAATTTTGGTTCTAATAAATCCTTTAATCTAAAACAGCTTTATACACAAATAGTAATATAATGTGTACACCAAAGATATCGATTAACAAACTTAAGTAACGAAAAGATATTTTTTAAAACAAGTATACTAAAATTAAAAATGTGTTCTTCTAGACATCTATTAAAAGCCAACCCTTAGACCCATTAGAAATTTTTTTAAAAAAACTTTTTGTGAACTACTGGTATATATACGAAGAGATCCATAAATGAGGACACAAACTCTAAAAATTAATAATTTACGGACGAATGAAAAAAAGCTATTTTTACTCAAATAAATAGAAAATATTTTGGTCTTTCATTTGTTTTGACAAAATAAAAAAAGTCATGAATATATATATATTTATTTGGTTTATTTGGTTAATAGATGGTGCTGTCAGATTTCAGATGTAGTAGTATGCAAAGTAATAAGACGATATAACAAGTAATATAAAAAAATTAAGTTACTTTTTATTAAATAGTTACAATTAATATGCATACATATATACATATGACAGAATCACAATATTAAGAGACAAAATGGAAAGCGATTTTCCTCGCAATTTTTCATTTTCCTTTCTATATAGGGTTTCGGACTATTTTTGTTTGTTTGTTACTATTTATTCATGAATTAAATTTAATTATTCTAATTAAAAACATAGTAAAAAAGAAATCACACTCTCAGAAATTAGGCCTTCCAAGGTGCGATTCGAACCCATGACCATCGGATTAGAAGTCCAACGTGCTAACCATTGCACTACGGGACACAAGAAACGATTTTTCTTTCTATATATCCCGTTGGGCTATTCTTTTTGGTACTATTTATTCATTTTTTAATTTAATTAATGAATTAATATTTAAAATAATGCATTAACATCAAGTGTCTTCCACTAAAAGTTTAAGAAAATGTATTTGAACTTGAATGGATGAATAAGAAGTATTTTATTAATGATTGAAAATTTGAGCAAGATATATATTTATAGAGAGAGAAGGAAGGAGTGAATTCTGTAAGTAGGAATTGAAAAAAAAGTGCTGTATCACATAACTGTAATCGAAGACCTGTGCTTAAAAATGTTACCTTTAGAGATGAAGTCCTATATTAATGAGATTGTTTTGTAAGAATTCGAAGAATTCTTTTGTGCTATACGATTATATCATTGGATCCATGGTACACGAAATGGTAAAAGACCAAAGACATATTTATCATCGAGCAAAATAATGCATAAATTTGATGCTACTTGTTGTTTGGCTTATTGTCCGAGAAATGGCGAGCCTCCTGTATCCTCTAGTGTTGCATGCTTTAGTAAAGGACGATACACTGAACAGTTGTTAGTTGCTTAATACCTTCGAACAGACCGCGGAATTCGAGATGGTGGTCTCTACATATGATGAATAAAGTGCGCAAGAAGTTTCCAGACTGGTTTTGTTACAGGAGGGTGTCTGGAAAGCCCTTCGGATTACCTTGAAACGATATCCTTTCCAGCTGCAACATAATTATGAACTGAAACCTTGTAATAGCAGCACTTTTCAAAACTTTGTGCATTCAGTAATTAGTAACATGGATCAAATACACAACCAACTTCATATTGAGTTTTGGAAGAGTAAACACAATTTCACACTGACTGACAGTGCTGACACATATGATTGTTGTTTGTGGAGCTGTATAAGCCATTGTATAAGAGCCCCTGTATAAGCCAAATGTTACCATCTGGTGTAGCTTCATCGTCAGTTTTTTTTATCGGTCCCTAGTGTTCGAGGAAGCCACAATAACTGGTGAACTCTATGCAGCATTGTTACTGAACAATATCATTCCAGACTGACCTACACAGTCTACTTTGTGCAAGATAATTTAATCCCATCTTCACTCAACGTTTTGGGAGGATCGTGTTGTAAGTCGGATGTACCCCAAACATGACCTTCCAGTAGTCCTCAAGTAGTAGATATGTCAATGACTCATGTCTGAAATAATGTTCTATTGGCAGTAGCATTAACTATCGCATTGACTATTCAAGTGTTTAATAGAACTTCAGTAAAGGTAAGTTTTTATTAGAAAATTAATCTCCCCTGATAATTTAAATCAGCAATACTCAACCTGCCGGGCCGCATGCGGCCCATCAGACCTATCTGAGTGGCCCGGTCATGGCCCGTTGCACTAATTATTTAAATGCAATATATTAAACATTTTGCGAGAAATTCTAACAATAAACCAATCACATATATCAATTCTGCAATCTTTGCAGTACTGGTACGAATTGCGAAATGCATTTTCTGTCTTTTTGAAACTGTAAAGGTTCGTGCTAATAAATAACAGTGGCAACCATTTTATGGTTGAAATTAATTTTTAACTAACCCGCATCATATCTTCCAAGCGAAAAATATCAGCTTCAGGACGATTGGGATCTTGACTCATACGTAGAAAAAAACACGGATCAACAACTTGTTTGATTTGTCGTGAAAATGTTGTATTTAAAATATATATACTTGCTCGTCACTATATATGCCACTAAATGCAAAGAAATCTTTCAATCCCTCTTTTTGAGAGTCTCTTTCAAGACGAAATAAATTGGCTTTTTAATAGCATACTTTGCTTATGGCTTTGCGATAGCAACAAAATATTTTGTGGGAGGAGATGGCATGAGATTATTGATTAATGGAAATCTAAATTATCCCCAGAGTAAAAAATGCTTAAAAACTGTTTTTAAGAGTTGAGTTTGATAGAGTTTAATATAAAATTAAAATAAAATTCAAAATTATATATATAACTTTTAATATTTCGATATTTTTTTTGCATTTGAAATGTCTTTTACCTTATAAACCTTTACCTTACTCACTACCACCACCACCAACATTAATTCTCAATTTGAGTCCTCCGTGAAAAACTGTCATAGATATGTGGCCCGGCGGAAAAAAAGTTGAGTATCCCTGATTTAAATGAATATTACATGAACCTATTTAGATAAGATTGTCTGTCTTCCAAACACTAATACTCTTATGCTGCCGAAACAAAGGGAACTCTGGAGAAGAGTCAGAAAAAGAATATCCTTAATCCTATATTGTTAGTATTTAAATTTAGAGTTGATAAATACTTATTAATGCAGCAAGACGCATTTATGGAGTTTAATGCACGTAATATTAATGTATTGCTTTTACTTATTTTCTGACTAAAAAAGTTCCTTCTTTTACTTTTTCGAGTACATACTACACAGATAAAAATATAAAGTTTTTACTTGAATTTAAGCCGCAATCAATTCTAAGCCGCACCCCCAATTCTCTACACGCTTTTGAGAAAAAAATTTTAAAAATGTGCAAAAGGTTCATCGATAACCAATAACAATTTATTTATTTATTTTATCAGTTTTAAAAGCTTTCAAATACATTTGTGAACCTATTACTCTAACCCTCAGTGTCATGTTTTGAAGATGGTTCGTCTCTTCCTTTGTCACAGCTGATTTCGAAATTGGTGCGGGCGTCGCTATTTTCCCACACGGTCCAATGCCTTTGTTATGCAACATTTTTTAAAAGAATGCAGAATGCAAAAGAACTATACAGAGCAGTTGAATATTAACAAGCAAAAAAATTATGTTATTTTGTTAACGCTATATCTCTTTCATCCATGTCAAATTTTCAGCGGCACAGCTCCGTTTCCGGAAGCGGGAATTTTTTTTTTTTGGCATGTGAAAGATATTTCGAAATACGAGCAGACAATGATGTTTAGGATAGATTGAATACTGGAGATAAACTGTGGAATGGGATAAGTCATCGATGCGAATGGCCAGAATGGACGGTTACATTTTTCCCTTTGAAAGGGGTGGAAGCTCAATTTTCCCTATCCAACAAATGTTTTGCCTTCGATTCTAAGCCACACCCTATTTTCAGTAGCATTAGCACTGGAAAAATAGTGGGGCTTAGATTCGAGTAAAAGCAGTATATATATATATATATATATATATATATATATATATATATATACAGAGAGAGAGAGAGAAATAAAATAGTGTCAAATTAAATATCCCTCACAACAGAAGACGAAAATCTGAAACCAAACAACAACAAACCAATGTATTTTTATTAAGTCATTTGACCAAAACGGAAAATTTTTTAGTTTTCTTAAGATGTCACCGACTCAAGAAAGTAAATTAGGGTTAAGTTCTCATTTATGTATGTATATATATATATATGTCAGGTTTGAAAAGTTTAGATTCAAAATTAAAGAAGTAATAAATGAAAATAGAGCGAACTCTTTACCATCGCGTAAGGATTTGTGGGTAAATAAGCCTATTTAAAGGTGCAACGAGCGCTGCAAAGGGCCGCCATGTTAGATTTTATGTGATGGAAGCGAAATAAAGAAGTATTTTGAAGTTGATGCCCTCCTCATTTTACCAGCAGGCCTGGGGCCTGACATATTATATATATATATATATATATATATATATATATATATATATATTATATATTATTATATATATATATTATATATATATATTATATATTATTATATATTATATATATATATATATATTATATATATATTATATATATATTATATATATATATATATATTATATATACATACATGTGCATAGTGAAGTGTATTTATATATATGTATTGCACTATTTTTGTCACAGCAATTAAAGGTTCAAATATCTCATTTAAAATTAAGAGTTTAATTTCCTTCAAATGTGAAAGGTGTTCAGTTTCCTAATATTGAAACTATACTTGCATCAGTTTCATTCCATCCGTCAGGGAATTTAATGTCACCTCCGTATAAATTGTTGTTATGAAGAGCAGCTCTTGCAATTTCTAAGAAAAGAAAAAAGCAGTCAATTAATTGTTTTATTCATAAGTTAAGAAATCATGCATCATTTAAAGTAACAAGATTGTCTAAGATTGCATGTCCATATCAATTGGAGTATTTTTTCCCTCCATTTCATATATTTTAATAAAGGTTTGGCTGGAATGGACAAATACCTCTTTCCTGCATGAATGCCTGTTTAATTTGCAAGCATAATATTTTAAATCATAAAGGATGACACACACATCTGAGCTAAGAAACTGTACGCTAAATTTCTGCAACGCGAGAGAACTTTGTGTCTCAACAGTTTTAAAATGCCTTTTTTCCTGCAAGTAAAGGGAGTTCAAATTGTTTAACGACTTTTTCCATATCTGCCACTTACACTTATGATCTTCTCCGAAGAAACAGATTACAACGAAAAGTACGAAGAGTAAAACTAACGAATAATATTTTTCCAGGTATTTAAGTAATATGACTTTCACCAATGCTGTTAATTCCGATTAAATGTATTTTTTTCAAATATTCCAAAGGATAATTGATTCGTCTTGAATCTGCAAAGTGGCAAGAAGTAAAAACATTTTCAAACTGAGGTGATCGAGATTTTTACCTCCTTACCGCCTTGTACTAAAATTTCCAAATGGTTAAACAATCTCAATTTTACGCCTTTGTAAGAAGAATGAAGCTTAATCCCTTGCGAGTCATGTAACCACTATTGGATACATGCTTTGTATAGGGCAAAATAACAATGTAATCTCATGTAGATGCATGGTATTTTTAAGCATACAATCAGTTTAATCAGTACAGGAAACATTATAAGGTACATTTTCTTTCATTGGGATTGTAAAAAATTACAAAGTTAAGTTATACAAAACATCTGGGTGACAAAAATTTGAAAAAAACAGGAAAATTAAAATTACAAATTTTTATGAAATTGCTTGCAATGTTCCTTGTAACAATAAGCTTTTACATACGCATTATGTACCGGTTGATTCAAAATAAGTGTGACCAATTTTAAGGTATCTGAATACGTTCGGAACTGTGATTTAAATAAAAGCGCATAAATGGATAATTTTCATGATATTTAGTGTCACTTAGATTAGAATGTATGCATAAAATTGTTCTAAGGAGATTTTGACAAAAAAAACTAATTTAGATACAATATTTCGGCAAAAAATTAACAGAATAACCTTTTTTCAAAATGTTCTCCTTTTCTGAAAAATGCTTCTATTATAATAATATTTTGCCTGTATATCGCTCAGACTTCTGTACAGAGGCTCAACTATGAGTTTTGAAAAACTCACATTATTTTCCGAATTACAACCAATTGAAATAATTATCGGCGTTTTTTCTTAAAATTTCTCCCCTCTGTTGTCGTAAAATATGGATAAACCGACTTCTAAGTTATATATTTCAAAAATTCTAGTTGAGCCTCTGTACAAAGGTCTGAGCTATATACAGGCAAAATATTACTATAAAAGAAGCATTTTTTCACAAAAGGAGAATATTTAAAAAATTGGTCATTCTATATTCGTGTTTTTGTCAAAATATTGTACTTAAATAATTTTTTATTGTGATACTATTCTTAAAACAATTTTATATACATTTTCTAAACTAAGTGACACTAAATATCATACATATTACCCATTTATAAGCTTTTGCAAAATCAAGGTTCCGAACGTAGTCGGATACCTTAAAAGCCTATAACTATTTATGATGTATTTCTACCGTTTTACTACTAGTTTTATTTAAAAAATGAAACACTTAAATTACCATTCTAACCATTTTCATTAGTGGGAGTAAAATTACAATACTGAAATTTGATCCTCAAACTCGGAAAGAAATTTTACAACTTTTGAAGGATGGTTGTTTATATTCCGTTAATAATAAGGCATTTAAAAATCAAAAAAGACAACTTTCTATTGTATCGCTATCTAAACTTCAAAAAGAAATAAAATTTGGCTCGCAATCAAAAGCTTCAGGCAAAAAAATGTGAACGAAAGGAAGTCCTTAATGAAAGAGAAAAAAAGAAGTTGAAAAGAATTATATCGCTATAGAAAATTCTTTACCTCAAAAATCTATGGCAAAGAAACTATAGATATAGCAACTTCAATTTATCGTCAGATATAGAAAATTTGCTATAAAAAAGTAAATTTTCCAGTCTGTCATCAAATGTCTGTTAAGACCCTAGAAAAACGGAGAAAACGTTCTTGTGTGGTCTTTATATTTAATGTTACGCAAATGTAGATACAAAGAATGGATAACTGCTGGCAAAGCACTGTTTCATCTATCATTCACAAGTGGGCAAAATGGAGATTCAATATATTTCAAGCAAAAAACATCATGAAGACGCAGCTGTTTCGAAAAATGCAACTTGGCCATCAGGTGTTTTAGTATGTAAGAAAATGTCCTCTCAGGCTTAAAAAACCATTTTTTGTAGAACCAGACTCTAAAATTTGTGTTAAATACTATGAGAATAAAGTTTTGAAATACTTGATCAGAAAAGGTAAGCGTCTTTACCCTCAAGGAAACTGTTTTTCAACAAGATTATGCACTCATTCATACTATAAAATGGCTGAATGATTAAAAAATAAATTTTCTGCCTAAGGATAAATGACGATCACTATCCCCTGTCTGTGTTCCTTGCGATTACTTTTTTATGGGGATACTAAAAAAAAACAACTAAACAGACATGAAGCAAGAGCATTGCAAGGTCTTCAAAAAGCAATTTAACAGGAAGTTGGGAAAATACATCAAAAATGATCGAAAAAACTCTTTTGGCTCAGCCAAAACACTTACGAAAACTGTACTGTGCTAGAATAAACCACATTGAAAATTCTGTGTGTAAATAACTTTAATCAATAAAAATTTTTGATCCTCTGAATTTGGTCACACTATTTATAAATCAACCGGTAAGTGAATTGTCCATTTTTTGTATTTCTTCCCATCTTCTTAGAGATAGATGAAACCTTATCAGAGTCACTGACATATTCATCAGTTTCTGGCAAATATTCTTATTCAGTATCTCTTTCGTTGAAATCCAACGACGGTTCCATATTGGCCAGAAAAAGTAAAAATAAACAACAGAAATAGAAAAGAACGCTGCACTACTAAAATGGCTCTCCCATCGGGGGATTTGTTACACTGCAGAAGCTCAACTGCCAAAATTTAGCCCATTTGAAAGAAGAAAAAAATTGTTATGTCTTATTAAAATACGAGTAACAGTCATTCTCATGTAGCGCTTCCACATTGAAGAGGTTTTAAATCTTGTTCGATTATTTGTATATATATATATATATATATATATATATATATATATATATATATAGATCAGAAATAGATTTCGGGTAAGACTTTTATCATTTCATCTTCCAACGTTGAAAATTCTGTCTTATAAATTGTTTCTTTAAAGATAAATAAATCCCTTATTTAAAATAAAGGTAATAAAATGTTATAAATTCTCAGTTTCTCTCTTTAAAAAATCGAATGCTGTCAATCTCTTTGTACATATCGAATTAATTAGTTCATACGGATCTAAAAACTAATTTATTTTCTGATGAAATATCTCTGCATTGATATAATTCGGAACAAAGCCACTTAAGATGGCAAAACATTCATTGAAACAGAAGTATTAATACTTTCTTTTATACATAGGGATTATTTTCAGGAGGGGAGGGGGACATTTTTAAAATTCACATCAGATTTGTCAGTAAGTTAAAACGCAAATTAAATAATCGCTAAATTTCTCAGGATAATTAATAAGATTAAGCATGGTATCCTGTACAAAAATGATAGCTGGTTCATTTTCATATTTTGCATGTTTTACGTAATTTGCATTAGCGATACAACAGTGGGAAAACAAAGAGGAGATTGAAAAGTGAAACCATGCTATATATTTTTGCATAAATTATTTCATTTAAAAAAAAGAATATGATCATTTTACTAAATATTAATTTTTAATTCAAAATAATATTAATAATGTTATATCTTTATTTACACTTGAGGCTGAACATAATTCGTATAACAACGGTACATGTAAGATTTAAGTATGAATGTGGGAAGGATGTTTTTGATTATTTTTCAATTATGTTTTTAAATCTTGGAATAATAATCGACACCTTCAAACGAAGTATGTCCTCAATATTCTTTAGATGTGTATCGATACTATAGTAAGAATCTAAATAAATAATTAAATTATTATTATTAATAATGGCCAACAAGTTGTTTTATGCAAAAGGATGCATTAAAAATATCAAAATATTTAGCAATTCCCTAATATACGAAGCTTACCAGCTTCTTCTGCTGTCTGAGGTCCGAATTCTGTAGGAACGTATTCTGCCTCATGACTCAGTTCCGGTGATGAATTGTGCGAAAAAATCGCAGCCAAACCTAACAGTAGCTTCCACAACATGTTGGCAACCAAGTTCGATTCCTTTCGTTGTAATTGTAAGAAATCCCGAATTGCTCATAAATAGATCCACCTTATCAAAATCATCAATTTAAAACCTCAGCATTTTACAATCTCTCTCTCTCATCTTGATATCATATTATTCTACTCATTCTTTTTCCTTACTCAGTATAAAAAAACCACTTAAAATATAACTTGAAAAACTGTTGAATCTCTTGTTATATTTTATGACACACTTTGCCCTTTTTATTGATAAATCTTCTTTTTATACGATCTTCTAGAAAACTGAAAATTTAGCAAAAGTTATTGATTTTTAAATTTTTCTAGAATTTAGCCGTTTTTTGGAAGAGTGCCAATTTTTTCTAAAATTGTATGAATTTATCAGAATTAATTAGCATATTGTTTATGAAATACATTGAAGAAAATAATAATCTTTATATGCGTAAACTTCGAGAAAGAGAATTTTATAACAGAGAATTTTCTCTCATATAGTAGATCTTATTATCATACTAATTTAACATCTGTTTAGCAATTTTTCAGTGTACTGTTAAACATATACTTCATGTAAATTTATCTTATATTTTAGGAATTTCTTTGAATTAAACCAATTAAATATCAAATAGGTGTTAAAATAAATAAGTGGGTAGAGTTTTGAAAGAAAAATACTAATTATTTATTATAACTATTTAGAAACTATGAAACAACTATTAGAAAATTAAAAACCATTACGAAGCATTATTTAGGAAATTAATGTGCATTGTTAAACTTTCATATGAGGCATGCTGCTTGAAGTCTAGGCTAGTTTTCATAGATCATAGTACCTTGAGAAAGATGGTAGACCAGCCTTTCAACATTATCTGATGTTTTCAATAGGTGATACGTCTGGAGCCAACGCAAAAGTCGAACCCTCTCTGTGTTGAGGTGGATCAGGACACAACAGGCAACATGTATTCCAGCGTTATCTTTGTGAAAAATGACGTCTCCAAGCCCTCGAAAATAGGGCATGGCTCCGAGTTTCAAGATCTGAGAAATGCAACGGTAACTTTTCAGATAACCGACGACACAAACAAGATGCCCTGTACCCAATGGCTGCCTATATCAACCACATAGGTGCAAGGCTCACGTAACTACAGGGTATAACTAAACTCTGCGGCCAAACTTTAAGAGGTGATAGTACACATCAAGACAAACAATAGTAAATAGGAAACTTAGGGTCCCAAACGTCTTCCGAAGGAGATAGGTGTCATTAACGTTTAGGGTCCGAAATTTCAAATGATTATAAAAAAAGGAAAAATGGGTCGATTCGTTAGCGATTTTCGCTAAAATTATTCTATTTTTAGTATTTTCTTCAAAAATAAATTTTAAAGATAAAGCTAAAAAAATGTCGATAGAAGATGCTTTAGACTTTGGAGTAACGAGCAACTATTTTTTACCATTATTTTTTGCATTACATTAAATGCTTTCAAAAACTGAGACTTAAACTTAAATTTTGAGCTCAACATTTTAATCTTTGGGGGTGGCTAAGTAACGCAAACGGAATTGTGTTCATTAGGTTAAATTTGAAACTCCCCTCCCTCTGAACAGAATTCAGATATTCCCGATCTTGGTGTCGTAGACCAGCTAGCAACTACTATCTCCTACACGTAAAGTAAACGAGAGAGGGGTGACAAAATTTAAAAAATATTATTCATAATAGACATTAGCAACTAATCTGCTCTAAATAAAAAGAAACAATTTGATGTACGCATATGGTGCGTATGAATGAAGGTTGAATGAATGATGACACGTAGAAATTAGTCCATGCATGATTTTCTTGCGGAATCACAAAAACTGCTCGAAAAAGCACCCATCAGCAAAGATGCAGGCCTCACACCACCGACTGAGGGAATGTCGTACATTAGCAAATACCCCGGCCTTCTCCCGAATTCCGCCTACTACGACGGCAATCCTCGTTACCAGGGGCTCGTCGGAGTCGACGGGGCTTGCGTAAACAAGACTCTTCATATGGCCCCAGGGGAAGAAGTCTAGGCAGGAGAGGTCAGGCGAGCGTGCCGGCCAATTTTCCGGACTACCCCGCCGCCCAATCCATCGCCGCCCTGCATATGCTGTATCAAATGCACTTCGCCAATCTGCGCTGAAAATTGCAGGCGCTCCGTCACGTTGGAACCACATACGAGCCTTTATGTTAGCTGGAACACTTTGCAGTAGAACTTTACATCCTTACATACAATCAGCACCATACAGTTAAATCCTTGTGTACTACACTTTGCATGCAAATCGAGTGATTTACATAATCGGGTATTTTGCATAGAGAAATTGCTCATGTCTGTTATGAATAACTTTTTTATTTAAATTTGTCATCTCTGTCTCGTTTATTTTACATTTAGTGGGTAGTAGCTGCTGCCTTGTCTACGACCGAGTATCGAAGATCGTGAATAGCTTAACTGTGTCCAGGGAATGAAGTGAGTTCAAATTTCTCCTCCTGAAAACAGTTGAGTTTGCGCTATTTAACCACCCCAACTATTCAGATTTTGAGCCTAAAAGTTAAGTTGAAGTCTAAGTCTAAGTTTTTGAAAGGATTTAATATGATACAAAATATAACAGTAAAAAATATTTGTTCGTTACTCCAAAGTCTAAAGCGCCTTCTATCAACATTTTTTGAGCAACGCTAAAAAAGACTATAGTGTGGTCAAGGAACATATTAATTGGACAAATAATTAGTGATCGCAAGTTATATGGAGGGATGGAACTAAGATAGTAGTGATAGCCGAAAATATATAAGACAAAGAATAGGAGAAATGCTTACATTCTGACTGCATCTAGGCAACTGCGGAGTCCCAAAACGTTTTATGATTTGGTTATGGATATCAGCAGATGACATCGATCGCTTTCATATCTCATCGACGGGACACTGAATGCTAGAAAATACATTCGCACCAATTTAGAACCCGAAATTCTACCTTCTATCGGGTTCAATTTACTCACAATGCATCATTTATTTTTCAGCAAGATTCTTCTGCCTGCCTCACAGTTAAATATTCGAGAGACTGGTATCGTTCTAAGATCATTTAATTGTTGCCCTGGACAGGAAACAGTTCTCAATCCTATCGAAAACTTGTGTAACCGTTTGAAATCTCTTGTCCAAATGAGGCAACCATAAAGAAAAAAAAGAACTAACTGGGGATATAATTGCTTTCTTCAATCATGTAATAAGAATGAAAGAGCTTAAAACTATTTTCAGCTCAATGAAACATCGTTGTGAAGCTGTAATAAAAAAATAAGGGCTATCCTCTAAGCAATGCTATCTCACTGCTATCATCAATATGTAATGTACAGGGTGGGCAAAAAGTCCGAAAAAAATTTCAAAAATTCATAAAATCCGGAGAAATGAACGAAAAAAAACTGTTTGCAGGATCAGCATTGGTATGTCACGAGATTTTTTTAAAGCTAGAAATAAAAATAATTCGAAAATCATCCGGTAGGTGGCGCTGATGTACGTAAATCAAAGAAACAATGCATAAATAATGAACAGAAAACTTTCACAACTTTATTACACCAGAATATGTTCCACATGACCACCACCACAGGGGAGAAGACATTCCAGACGAGTGACAAATCCAGCAACGGCAGAGTGCAACATGTCCAGATGTATGGAGGATACTTCTCTGCGGATCGCATCTTTCAGTTCCGACAGACTTGATGGGACCGGATAGATACACGCGAGATTTCAAATATCCCCACAACCAGAAGTCTGCCGGTGTTAAATCTGGAGACCGAGGAGGCCATGGGTACCTGCAGCGCCTGCTAACGATTCTGTCTTCCCCGAACGTCTGTATCAGGAATGCCTTAACCGGGTTAGCAGTGTAACTGGTTGCTCCATCCTGCATGAAAGCGACATTCGAAATCTGACCTCGTTGAATTAAACATGGCACGACAGTCTCCCGCAGAAGCGTTAGATAACGCTGAGCATTTACCGTTTCCGTTATCCATCCATTTAATGGGCACTGCGTTTCAAAGAAGAACGGTCATATGATAAATGAACCCGTTAAACCACACCATGCTGCCACTTTAGGGGAATGCAATGGCTTCTGTGTGTACTCACATGGATTAGAGGTCGCCCAAATGCGACAGTTATGGTTGTTAACGTCACCATGAAGCGAGAAAAGCGCTTCATCTGTCCACAAGATGTTAAAAACCCAGGTGGGATCCTGTTCCATTTTAGAGAAGGCCCTCTTCGCAAATGCTTCCCTCCGTGCGGTATCTGCTGGCAAAAGTTCATTGCACGATTGCAATTTGTATGGGTACAGCTGGAGGATTCGACGAAGAATATTGTGGACAGATGATGGTGGTAAGCCCAATCGTCTGGCAGCTTCACGAGCACTGCTGGTCCCTGAAGCTGCTTTCGGACGCAATCGCTTCCATTTCGACAGCATGGTCGTCCGGCTCGTGCTCTATCCTCCAATTTTCCAGTTGCCTCAAAACGTTTAACAAGCTTTAAGAGACCTGCAGGTGTTAAAGGGCCTTTCCACTCTTCACATTTTTCCGAACTCGGAACTTACGCAAGGCAATGGTCGCTGATTCCTCGTTCATGTAAACTAACTTCACCAACAAAGCTTTATCCGGTGCACTGAGCATCCTTGTTCACATTCACTGTTTGTAATGGTGAACTGAATGTGGATTCATTGAGAGCAAAGGTTTTTATAGTCATCGAATTTGCATATTTACTCCACAGACGTTTGTAACAGCGCCACCTACCGGATGATTTTTGAATTATTTTTTTCTAGCTTAAAAAAAATCCCGTGACATACTAATGTTGATCCTGCAAACAGTTTTTTTTCGTTCATTTCTCCGAATTTTATGAATTTTTAAAGTTTTTACGGACTTTTTGCCCACCTGGTATATCGATAGTTATTGTAACATATAACTTTTTTGCGTTGCAAATATTTGAATTTTGTTTTATGTATTGAATTCAGCATTAAATTATCTTTAAAATGATACAAAAGAGTTTGCATTTTATGCAACGTGGAATTTTCTATAAGCATACAAAACATTAAAAACATCACAATTTTAAAAAAAAATATCCTCAATTATGGCCACCACTGTATATACACAATGTTTTGTTATCAATTTTGAATATAAATAATGTAAAGTTTCAACATTAGTTTTATTTTTTTGTAAATATAGGCCAGGGGTCACGAACCTTTATGGATGAACGCGCCTTTTTTTCTAAAGAAATGTTTAATGAGGTATAGACGTGTCGTCAAATAATTTTGACTTTTGATTATTGGGAAGATAATAAAACTAAGTACTAACAACTCAAAACCCTATTTCGAAAAAATATATTTGGCACCTTATAGTAGTAAACATTTTAGATATACGTGTGATTCAAGTTAAAGTAATAATAGTGTGATTTCTGATGCTACTGATTAGATGAAAAATAACTAATATTAGGATTGAAGATGCTACTTCTAGTAAAATGCATGCTAAATTGGAGTCATGTGTCAAACAGTTTCTAAGTGAGTCTTTAATGCTATGCATTTCTAAAAATAATGACTCGCAGGCGTGGGAAGGTGAAAAAATGGTTAAAATTCTCGACCCAGCTTCTTCAAGCAGTTAAATTTGTCTGGAATTGAATTACATGTTTCCGATATTTCATTATCAGCATTTTTACTTGTATTGCTTGTTAATCTTTGTTTCAATCAATTCCAACTTTCACCTTTTTTTCAACAAACTTTTGAATCCATATTAAACTAGACTGTAAATTAATTAGCTGCATTTCAAAATTTCAATTTCTAACCAATTCAATTGGGACAAGTTCAGTTTATTAAATGAAATCAATCAGGGTACATAAAAATACTTGAACGTTTCCGATAATTCTTTGAACTGAGAAAATCTCGCTGCAAATTGTGACCGATTACTCGTGTTTGTTCGTAATACTTCATACTGAACTTTGTTATTTTGAATTAAAATGCAAATCATTTTGATCGGTGGCATGCCGAAAATATTATGTCGCGGGTCGTCAATGGCACGCGTGCAAGTGGTTTGCCGTTCCTGATATAGGTCATGAAAACCGATTCATCATGATAGACAGCTCGTGCCGGATAACGTTTTAGCTAAGCCCTGTGCTCAAAGTCTGACTGCGTTTAAGACGTATTGGACACAAAATGGGCTGGTCTATGTTAAATTTGTCATAAATTACACTTCTCACTTTGGCTCTGTGAGGAAAACTAGGAGTGACAGTTTTTATATCACATACGTCACTCTCAGTATTTGACCTCAAAATTACGAGAATATAACCTCAATAATCATCGTGTTGCTGCTAAGTAGATTAATTGCATATTAAGTGTCACGTTAACCCCTTGCGTACCGTGTAACTACCAGTGAATACATACTAAGTTTAGCGTAGAATCTCATTGTAACCTTATGTGAATACATGGTTTATTTAGGTGTACAACCAGTGTAACTAGCACAGAAAACATTATAAGGTAGATTTTCTCCTTTTGGGATTGTATTAAATTACGAAAGTTAAGTTACAAAATTTCTGAGTTACAAAAATTTGAAAAAAAAGAAAAATTTAAGTTAAAATTATAAATTTTTGTAAAATTGCTTGAAATGTTTCTTGGTACAAAAGGCACTTCCGCACGTGTTACATAAGTGTATTGTTATTTTTGTTCCATGTCTTTATCTACTTCATCACAAATAGATAAGCGGCCGCGGTAGCCGAGTGGTATAGGTATCGGATCG
Organism: Trichonephila clavipes; assembly: GCA_019973935.1. Classification (NCBI taxonomy): domain Eukaryota; kingdom Metazoa; phylum Arthropoda; class Arachnida; order Araneae; family Nephilidae; genus Trichonephila; species Trichonephila clavipes. Next base: position 122,240 of record BMAU01019051.1, read on the forward strand.
TGGCTGGTTTTGTCACGAGTTCGAGCCCAGTTTCACTAAAGACCCACCGTGTAGGGCAGCGATGCACGCTAAATCTGTCAAGATCTGAAACGTCCTCCTGTTGGCGTGGTGTGATAGTTAGGAGAGAGTGGTGCCAGCTCAGGTGAAGTCCACGTCACTTGACTATGATTCAAAATTACGTGGTCCGTCGCTAAAAGCCCTCGTGTGGCTAAACAGTGCGACGTTAATTTTCACTCACTCACAAATAGATAAATCAGTCTCAGAGTCACTGTCGTATTCATCGGTTTCCGGCAAATATTTTCATTCAGTATCACTTTCGTTGTGTGAAATCCAATGACGATGCCGTATTGGCAAGAAAGACAAAAAACAGAAATAATTATAGTCATTAGAACGCAAACCGTGTACCTTTGACAGCGTCAAAAGAAAAAATTAAATGTGCGTCGTAACATCAAGATCAGTATTCCCAGAAATCCTAGATTTCTCGGGGTGCTAGAAAGGACAGTTCGGTACGCAAGGGGCTAATAAACAATCAGATTCCTGTAAATAATTCATTCTTGTACAAAGTTACAGTAACAAATGTCTAATTATTTGTTTTTCAAGATCCAGTAACAATAGAAAATGAGTAATTATTATATAACTGAAAAAATATGTGTAGCTACAGCAAAATAATTAATCTTCATTTACACATTCAAAAGAGAAATACGCTTGTCGTAAAACTTAAATTTTATTATTTAATCTATTTTGTGATTAAAACCTTTAAATTTTTTTTCCATTATATATTATTTTTTCCTCTCTCAATCTGTCTAAAATAGATCTGAAATCAAGACATCAGATTACACACACACAGGTTAAAAAATGCAAATTCGTAACTTCAAATCTGCTGAATTTTTATTTAAAAAAATTGTAAATTTAAGCTCTTACTTCACAGCAGTCCAAAATGATTTTTCAGTAAAAGTTCTATATATCGAAGAATCATCAATTCTTATCCTTTGAGAAGACGCTGACTGTTACAATATAGAAAGATAAGCAATATCCATATCATACTTTAATTGTCTTGGTCTTCTTGAAAACAAAAATTTAAAACCGTTAGTTATTTCTTATTGCGTACTTAATGAATTTTTTTTAATATACACAGGGTGAGTAGAAATGATGGACTCGATTTAAAAAAAACATATTTTCTGAACAACTGTACATACTGGAATAAGTGGCACGTGAACATTAAAAGAAATATACCAACTTTTATTTTCTGTTACTAATGTTTGATGTTTGACCCTCTTGTTACACGGTATGCCTTCAATCTGTAATCCAGCTCATTTCAAACATTTTGTAGCATCACTCTATCAATGGTTCGTAATGCTGCACAAATGCTTACCCGTCGTCCTCTGTTAATTGTTGTGTCGATTGCAAATGATACGACTTGAAATTTAATCTTTGTAATAAAACTTTCCTCACCATTTTCTGCGGCATTCCAAGTTAGCAGGTTGCAACTCTCGAAGACTTCCGTGTACTTCAAACAAAACTCTGCCTCGCCCTCTCCAATGCTTCTTCCGAGACGCTTGGCCGGCAGCTACTTTTCTTTTTGCACCAGCAGACTGTTTTCTTAAATTGATATCATTACAGAACGCACTTGTTGGTTGGTTGGTGCTCAAAAACTCTACTCTGACGTTGTCATCATGATTGCATTTCAATTACACCGATCTTGAATGTGATGTTGATCATAGGGAAAAGGGATAGGTAAAGAGGATGTGTCAAAGCAATTCTTTTCGATTTTCACCCTGCATATTCTTTTGCACCGCTGCAGAAACCTCTTCAATGTTTTCAGCGGTGCGAGAAGTCTGCAAACGATCAGAGCAGTGATTCCCAAAGTGGTCTATATAGACCCCCAGCGGTCTATGACGACCTGCAAGGGTGTGATGTTCCTCCCCTTGGACGTACATCTCTCAAAGTATCAGCGTGAGCTAGAGGCGTAGGATTAACGAAAGAACTAGGATCAAACATTATCTTAATATGACTTTATTAAGATATTTAACTTAAACCTTTAAGAAATTCAATTATAATAATTAATATGAGAGAATCTACGATGACGAAATACGCAATACACAATATATATATATATATATATATATATATATATATATATATATATATATATATATATATATATATATATATATATATATATATATATATATAAAGACTTAATCTAATTCAGAACAGTATCAATAAGTGAACCGCTTATAAGGGGACGGTGGACTATTAAAACTAACTTCTTAAATTTTTAACTTAATTAGCTGAAAATAGAATCAGTATAGTAAATGATTATTTTATATATATGTCAGAATTTAAAAAAAGATTTTTAAAAAAACTTTTATTAACTGACTTTTTTTTAAAAAAATTTTATTTCTTAAACTATTTTTAAAAATGCTTCTTGCGCATTAGTTTTTAAGATGTGTACATAATTTTTGTTATACGAATAGATGATTTACAACAAAATATATTTGTGCATGGATTTTAAATTCAGAATAAAATTTAGCGGAAAAAAAGATAAATTTTCTATACTTTTTGAAATATTTCACCAATGATCACCCATTCAAAGTATTTAAAACGAGACGCAAAATAGGATATGTTAAATATTTCAGAAAACTAATGCACAAATTTGTGAATTATGTCATCTTTCATAAGTTGTGAAAATTTAAAAGATGTATGATGTAATTTGAAACGCAAGGAGCATTTTACGTAAGAATGAAAAGGGATAATTTACGAACTGAAGAAAACTATAGAAAAATGCATTTTAAACATTTTAGTTAAATAAAAAAATTAATTCAGTAATTATTAATCAAAATGACAATATTCTTTGACATAATTATTCTATGAAATATAAGGACAATTATTAGTATACAGAATCGCAATCGCAATTTTGACATGAATTTAACATTGTGAAGGTCCACCATCCCCTTAATATCCGATTCTAATATTAAATAATCAATCCTACTTTATTACTGCTTGGAGAAATGATCGATCTTGTTCTATACTTAAACTTGTCTTTGTATGAATTGGTGTGCAACTTGGCCGTTTCATATATTCGATCCCTAATAACTTTTATTCACGTCACGCAAAACTCATTAAGACTTGAACCACGAACTGTAATAACCATCAACTGCCACAAACTAACATCATTTGTTAAACATTACTTTACATTGCTATATCGCTTACTCTAAGATCCGATTTTTAAAATTTTGTTCATTTGCATCTTTTATTTACACTTCACTTCTTCGATTTGGTTGGAAAAAAGTTGTCATTAATTCTGGCCCAAAGAACCCAAAGGACTTGTTAAAGAAAAGACGCGTGATACGTCACAAGGGGTCCACGACAGCAAAAAAATAATTTGGGGATTCGTGAGATGTAAATGGTGTCTACGATAGTGGTTCACATTAAACCAGATCATAACTTTAATTTTAAAAGGAAATTTAATTAAGTGGAAACCAGATTTATCTATTTGAGATATTTATTTACTAAATTGAATGAGGTTAATTTAAAGTTACAAGGCGACAGCATAAATTTTATTTAAATAAGGACCACATTTCAGCCTTTCTTGCCAGAATTAGGTTAAAGGAGTATATTAATGGACGTCGCAAATTTTCCCAATTTCTCATTTCTCACAGACAATCCACCAGGAAAAAGATATTTTAACCGACGTTCAACATTTAAATGTTCTTTTTTAAGATTTTGAAACAAGGTTTGAGAATGTTTTGACTACCGTTATACCACAGTAGACAACGAATTCATATGGTCGCTTTGAAAAAAAATGTCAGCTTACAATAATTAGGCTCTAACGAAGATCTTAAAGTAAATTTTAGAAACAAATGTCAATAATATTGGCTTTAAAAAGATATACCTGTTATTTATTCCATATTATGAAATATCTTGAGAAAGCCTTTAATTGTTTTTCCAAATGAGAAGGAGTTACAATGCGCTTGCCAATCTCCAAAACGAAAAAAGAAAGGAGAAAAGGCTGGACACTATTAACCGAGGAGATATTTAGGGTTATACCTGACAAGATTGGTGATAAAGTTTGAAAATTTTTATTGCATCCCCAAATTCATCCCTCCCATAAAAAGCATTTGTTTGTTGCTCAGTTATTTTATGTATTAATTAACATGTGTTTTCTTAACTATTAAACATTATACTCCCTACAGTTGAAATTTGAAATCTCTTAAAGGTCAAAAACACATTTAAGTTGATGAGTTTGCAAAAATGTAATATTAGGTAAGTAGGGATCTACCCCAAACCGAAAAACCTGTCAAAGGGTCTATAAGGTAAAGAAGTTTGGGAACCTCTGGTTCAGAGAGTTCGTCTTCGACACTTTCACTGCTTTGAAACGCCGATACCATGAAAACACTTGCATTCACGATAATGTATTACCGCCGCACGTTTACTTTATCATTTCGTAAGTCTCCGTAGCGCCCTTTCCCAAAGGAACATAGTATTTGATATTCCTTCTCTACTCAATCCGGAAACTTTTGAATTCTACCTCGTATGCGAAGATTCAGAAGAATTAAGTACTGCATTTTAAAAAGAACACTTATACTAAAAATATAAATGAAAAACCTAAAAATAACACCACTTGACCACCGGAAGATTCGGGTGGTCAAGTGGTAATTGCTTCAAAAGCGTTACAAATGAGTCTTCTATATGCTGGCGACGCCTCATAAATTTGCATAAGTAATAGCTCAGAGATGTTTATTGCTTCATCATTTTGGTAAACTCCAATATATTTCGAGAATTAGGCCGAATTTATGAAAATATTACGCTGCATTATCTGCAGTAGAAAACAGACTCCCAATGTTAATCATTTTCTCAACAGAATAAGAAAAAAATAATATTGTTATTTTCAAGCAATTGAGAGAATACGAGATCAAAATTATAATATTTGTACACGCGCGGAAACGGTTTATTGGGGCATGCTTCATATCGAGGCATTTTATGATATTTTTCGATTTATTCAAACTAATCGATGGCATATAACTTAAGCATCCAACATAGTAAAGGACAAAATAAGATAATTACACTAATACATAAAAACGTTTTAGATAACTAGCGTTAGAACAAAACATTGCTTCATGGTGCCAAACTTCATCTTCATTTGTAGTAAAGGTCGACTAGCAGTCGTGCTCACGATCGCGAGGCCGGCATTATATCTGTCGAATAGTAAGTTCGAGTCCTGGTAAATTAACGATGCATCGAATAGAGGGCCTAGTGCTCTTTAAATATGTCGTGACCGGAAGTTCTCACGTTGGCGTAGTGGGGAATTTTGAAGATTGCCAGTTCAGGTGTCGTACTCGTTATCTTTGTCTGCAAACGCGGTGTTATCGGACGAGTTCAACCCGTCAGCTTTCTTCAAATACTGAAACGTCATCAGGAATAGAGATATCCTTACAATCTGTTAATGGCTGCATGAAAATTAACTGTATTCCAGACGACCATCAGTTCTGGTGCCATTAATAATGTCTGACTTAACAGCTTGATTACAGAGGGCTCTGAACCACATCCATTGGACACCACAGCATTGGGGCCGTATGTTGCTCATTTATGAATCACTATTTTGTAACAAAGATTTCCGATGCATACGCATAAATAGAATCCCAGGAATATCTCAAGCTCACTAACTCTCTGAGGGACACAGTTTCAGTCATACTTATGTCATAGTTTGGGTAGAGATGTCAGATGGTTTTTCGAACTGATCTCTTCATCTTTTATCCCGGATCAGTGGGATGTAGCCCTCGAATCATAAATCCATCGATATCTTTCAGCCATAATTTTGACCAATAACGCAAGAGTACATAGTGCTCGCTTTGTCAGCTAATATGTGGGACGTGAAACATTGCTTCGAATAGAATGTCTAACACGTCCCGTTGAGTTGAACCCAATAAAGCATGCCTGGGTCATGCTTTGGAGACGTTTTTCTGTCCCATGTAATCCTCCCCTAAACTACAATGACTTGGCAATATGTATTTTCAAAAATGGGCAAAGATCCCGCAATGTGTGATTGACCACCTGCTTGCTACAAAAACATTAACGGTTTAATTTGAAAATACAAAATATTTTAACACAGCAGACAGTTTTTTACTGACTTACTTCAAGTAATTCAGCGTAGAATAAATTTTAGACATAAAAGAAAATAGAGTTGACGTGAGAACATTATTGTGCTATGATTGTCTATGATTTTAAAGCGGGATTAAATCAAGACGAATACGTTCAATGGCTACAACAATCGTTTGGTGATGAATCTCCATGCCGTGCTACTTTATTCGAATGGTTTAGAATTTTGCAGGTGTAATAATTCTCTTCTGGATGAAGCTCCCACAGGAAGGCCTTGATAGACAGTAATCCCGGATAATGTGTCTGACATACAAAAAATGCTAATGAATGATAATCGCTGTGTCTACCAAATGATACAGAAGGAACTTTGGATCCACAGCCATGCACACAATTATTCAATAAGAGTTAATTACATGTGAAAAAAGTAGTTTGCAGTTGGGTGCCCCATAATCTAATTGAAGCCCAGAAAGAGGAGCGTACCAGAATCAGTAAAGAAGCCCTTAAACTGCTAAATGATGGGAGACACTACACCATTTCTTAAATTGTAACGGGTGATGAAACGTACATACCGTTTTTTGATGTTCCAACACGTCAAGAAAGCAAAGTATGGGTTTTTGGAAATGATTCCACTCCGACAACGGTGAAAAGAAACTAGCAATGAGAAAAATGTAATGTATGTCGTTTTCTTCAAAAGTACGGGATTGTTCAAAGACATCAAGTTGGAAGGACAGAAGACATTAACAGCAAACTTGTATACTACAAATGTATTCCAGGATTTCTCCAAGAAGTGATCGTTATAGGACTAATGCTTCACCATGACAATACATCTTCCCATACGGCCGGATTAACAAATGAGATTCTTTAGAAAAAACAAATTAAAGTTGTAGAACATCCACCTTATTCTCCACGGATCTAGCTATGTGTAATGTTTGGTTATTTTTTAATCAAGAAAAGAACTTACGGAAACGTCGTATTCATTCAGAAAAAAAGGAGTGTTGTAGGTATAAATACATTTTTTTCATCAATTTCAAAAAATGAATGGTTTGAAGCATTTAATCTGCGGAAAATTTGTCCACAAATATGCATTGACACTGAGTAGACTACTTTGAACACTCCTAAAATTTTGTTAGTATAATTTTAAAAACCTAGGTGTATCTCAAAAATTTCAGAATGACCCTCGTATTTCGCACGACTTTGACTCTTCCTGTGTTTAACATCCCATGAAAATTTCATTACGTTTCAATAGTTTTCATTTTATTATCATTTTTCTGCTTTTAGACAGGGTGTAGAAAAAAATGTTATTACTTTATAAAACTAAGACTTCTTTTGTCAACACTTACGCTTCGAATACCTGGAATACGACCATGAAGGAGAAAGGACTTTTGGGTACTTTTGATAGGAAAGTCATGAGAAGTCTTTTCGGAGAAATTCAAGAAAGTTATATCTGGCGTAGAAGAAGTAATACTAAACTATGTGCCAAATATTCAAAGAAGCAAATGCTGTTCATTGCATTAATATAAGAGAATTCTGGCCATTGTGTAACTGTTTGTGGGGATGATAGTATTATTCTAAAAAAATGCGAAAATCGTAGGTACGCATGCCATATGATTATGCGACATGTAAAAGATCCCTTGGATACCAATATTTGGCTCTGGTACTCTCGACAAAATTAAATCACGGCAATATTGAGCATCCGACGAGTGAGTGAGTGAATATTAACGTCGCACTGTTCAACTACACGAGAGCTTTTGACGACGGACCTCATAATTTTGAACCATGGTCAAGTGATGAGGATGACACCCCTCAGCTGGCACCCCCTATCCTAACTACTACACTACACCAACGAGAGGACGTTTAAGCTCTGGACAGATTTAACGTGCATCGCTCCCCTACACAGCATGTCTTCAGTGGTACTGGGCATGAACTCATGATACGCCAGCCACGAGTCCGTTACCTAGTTACCAATAGGCTACCACGGCCTCAGCATCCAACGAGAGCTTGAATGAAAAATTAATTCAAGTGTCCAAATTTGATAACAAGGCCGCCACTAGATGGTGCCACCATAAAATGGCTCTCACGTTTGGGGACTTGCCGTGTCTACATAGGCTAAATTGCTTAAATGCAACCCCATTTGGGAAAAACAATTTCTAAAATTGTACATTATTTTCATGTTTATGTTGAATAGGCGTTTAATTTCGGGCGTCTGGACTGTAAACAGTCCTCAATCCCATATCGTGAGAGTCTATGATGCTGGGCATGGCAAAAGTGGTGTTTTCCATTCTGCTGAGTGGCATGACGGCGATTGGTCGAGCGATGGAATCCGGGAGGCGTGGCTATGGTTCTTCATCTGGGTGGAAAGTTTTTGAGTTTTTGGCTTGGCTGAGAGCTAAGAGATTGCTCTCTGATTGGATGCTGGGTACAGTGAACATTGACTCTGATTGGCTGCCCCGGGGGCTGTGATTTAAATTATGGGGAGGAGCATGTCCAGAGGGGAGAGCAGGAGAAAATTATTGACAAAAATTAAAAAAGTGACATTTTAGAAAATACGGTGTGCAATAAAAATTGCACGAGAAAATAGAATTACGGGGGATTATAGGAGTCAAGAAGAATTCTTCTTGGTCTCTTTGTTTTGTCATTAGGGGTATAATGTGATAAATTTTGCATATTGATATTATTGGTTGTTTCTAAATCGTTAAAAAAGTTAATTGCGATATTCTGAATATGTCATGTTTATGTTATGTTTTTTTTTCATGTTTTATAATATGGTGTTTATTAAATACACTGGTGTGCAAAACTTAAGCAACAGGTGGATTTATTGCCATAACTTCACGAAAAATCATCTGAGAGACATGAAATTCAGAAATGAGGGAGAGTATTATGTACGTAAAGGATGACGAAAGCATCGGCGCTGAAAAAGGAATACAATGCATAAGGTAGGGAATCAAACAAAAACAAGCTTTATTGAACGCATAGTATCGTGACTCATGATGGTCTATCCAACAGGAAGAACAACAAGCAGATGTTCCTTAATATTGTATATTCCCTCCCCTCACTGCAATGGTTGCTTCGCACCGTCTCCGCATACTCAGAGTCAGCTGGTGCAACATTTCTTGCGGTAGGAGTACCCATTCTTCAATCAGCATCTGTTTGAGTTGTTGGGTGTTCTCCGGATGATGTAAGCGTGCTGCAATACGTCTCCCCAAAGCATCCCACACATGTTCGATGGGATTTAAATCTGGGGAGTACGCTAGACAATCCATTCGAGTGATATCTTCACTTTCCAGCAGCTCCTCAACAGCAATAGTCCGATGTGGCCGTGCATTGTCATCCATAAAAATGAAGTTTGGGCCAATGGCACCTTGGAACAGACGCACATGGGGAAGAAGTACCTCCTCACAATAGCGATCCCTGATTACAGACCCTCTATCGAAAATGTGGAGCTCAGTTCACCCGTTCAGCATAATACCTCCCCAGACAAGAACTCCAGGACCACCGTAATGGTGTCTTTCCCTGATGTTACTGGTATAAAACCGTGTCCCGATCTCTCTCCAAATCAAAACGCGTTGAGAATCGCTTCTGGTTCTGAACCGACTCTCATGCGTAAAGAGGACACGACTCCATTGACAGTTGTCCACTTTTTATGCTCTCTGCACCACTGTAAACGGTGGCGTCCGTGGTCAACTTTAAACGGGAGGCAGCGTTCAGGACGGCGGGCGAATAGGCCCTGTTTGTGAAGGCGCCTGGCCACAGTAAACCGCGACACTTGTCACCCCGTTGCTGTAGAGAGTTGCTGAGCAATGACACTTGCTGACTGCCGTCGGCCTCTTTTCGCCTGCAGGATGATATATCGGTCATCCCCTGCAGTTGTCCTCCGCAGGCGGCCACCACCAACCTTTGTAACAGCTGTACTCGTGATTTGGAACGCTTTCCAAGCGCGCGAAACGACACACATTCGTTGATTCCTAACTCTGCAGTTACACTGGTGACGGTACGCCCCTCTTCCAGCTTTCCGATCATTCTTCCACGTGTGAAGTCGTCCAGGTGATTTCTTCTAGCCATATTTCACGAACTGACTCACTGGCACTTGCAACGAATATGTTGAATTGCGTCTCCGTCCTTCATTTTATTCTACTGTTGAGCAGCGCGCGCCGACATCCCGCGTTTTGCGTATGCTCACGTCGTTTCTGACATTTGGATCCTGATATTTGTGCATATGCATACGTTTCTACTGACTTACTTGTTCACTCTACTGATCTCCAGACCTCCTTTTCTGCAATTTCATGGCTATCTCTGCTAAATTTTTACATTGTTGCTTAAGTTTTGCACACCAGTGTACATCAAAGCAATATACAATTTTTTTAAAAAAAAAACTACTAAAAAGTTTAAAAAATCAAAATTTTAAAAAACTGGAACAAATTAACCAAATAATTATCAAAACAAATTAATTGGTAGCGATATAAATCATTAAGTATTGTAAATAAAATTTGAAAAAAAATTAAATCAAATTAGCTTTTAACAAATGTGCATTTTAAGAAATTGAATAGGGTTATCTAAAAAATATTTAATATTTATTAACTATTAGTTTTTCCTAATTTTTATTACCTTAACAATAATTACGAAACAAATAGATTAGTATAGTAATTTTGTAGATTAATATATGATTATATTTTTATTCCGAAAAGAAACATAAGCAATAATAAGGTATGTATTTTTGCATAAATATCGCTATTTAATTTAAGATCTATGTTATGTAATTGTGTATTTATAAGTATTCAGAAGAAAGAATTTTGGTTATGGTTTGTTTTAATAAAATATAAGTAAGATAAAAAGTAATCCCCACAGGGCTTTGTGAAAGTGTTTTATGCGTTGTTTCTTAATGATGTAGTTGAATATGAGAGCCTTGCTTTCCGAAGGAACAATAATCTATGCACAAATATATATATATGTAGGAATTACTATTCAAATAGATCTAAAGAAAGATAGAGTGATTAAATTACTACAAAATACCACGAAGCTTCAGAGTGTCTCTTTAAGATCCAAAATACAACCTCTGACAATAAAAATCGGTGAATGAAGTCAGAATGGCCGATCTGACAACACTGGTGAAACAAAACGCAGCACATGCGTAGTGGCAGCTGTTGACCATCTGCCACCATCGTTGTTCAGTTGAGACTCATTTGTGTTCCGTGAAAGACTTGTTTTCCAAAGTGCTTGTTTAGTACGTTGGTTCTTAACTAAGAACAGGAAAATATGAACGGACAAAAGAACATTTTAAAATTTTGTTTTAAGCTTGGCAGGACACCAAAAGAAACTTATGCGATGCTGGTACGTGTGTAGGAAGATCAAGCACTGTCGATAAAGTGTGTGCACGAGTGGTTCTCCTGATTTCCAAAAACAAAGAAAGTGTTTCTGACAACCCTCCGCAGCGGAAAACTGGCGATCGTCGTCAGTGACGAAAACATTGAAAGTGAGGAAATTAATCCCTAAAGAGATCGTCAGTTAACTGTGTGCTTAATAGCTGATAAACTGAAGATTAACCGTGAATCCGTGTGACAAATCATTACCCAGAATTTAGAGATGAGAAAAGCGTGTTATCTATATTGACGATATTCCTAACATTCAACGAAACGTGACGAGGATTTTGAACTCCATCCCAAACGAAGACATCTTGCAAAGTGTCCAGGACATGTATAGCAGATCTCAGTGAGTGAATATTAACGTCACACTGTTCAGCTATATGAGGGCTTTTGGTGACGGACCTCGTAAATTTGAACTATGGTCAAGTGACGAGGACGACACTTGAGCTGGCAACTCCTTCTCCTAACTACCACACCTCACTAATGGGAGGACGTTTGAGCTCTCTACTGATTTAACGTACATCGATCTCCTAAACGGCGGGTCTTTAATGGTACTAGGCTTGAACTCGTGACAAGCCAGCCATGATCCGATATTTTGGATCACTAAGCTACCGCGGGCACATAGAAGATCTCAGAGATGCATAGTTATGGGTGTTGACCATCTCGAAGGATAGTTAGGTAATTTTCGATAATATTTCATCTACGTTAATGTTACAGGACTATTCAACGAACTTTTTTGTCAGAGGTTGCATTTTTTATCTCTAAATATTAAGTTCTTGTGGTTATTAACACAATATTGACCCCACCAGCACTGAAAAAAATAATTAAAAAACTTCGCACCTTCCTTGGAATGTAGACCTATGATACGCTTTGAATGTAGAGCGTATTTTAAAACATGCTTCCTCAAATTCCAAAATATTACGATGCATTTTCCTTTTTGAAGCCAGCAGCCCACATAATACTAAAGAGTATTCTCAGGGATAATTGTCAACTATAATTCAACTAATAACGCTTATTTAAATTAATTTTTGATGTGTTTACTTTTTTGTTCAACAACCATATTTTAATAGAATTATTTTAAAAATATATGTATTATTATCTTTTAATGTTTCAATGTCTCGCGTGCCACTGCTACAACTTCGCTGCGCCACACTGTAACACGCGTGCTGCGGGATGACCACTGTTTCTCTAGAGCTATACAATTTTAAAATTAGTCAGTATTTCGAATGATTAAGCGAATAAAAAATAAAAACTTCTGAAAGAATTTTCTTTCTGTAGGATTGTATCAAAAACGAGAAAAGTACAAATGTTTGATTTACTAAATAACAGCAACTGTGTGTGGTTTTTAGAAACATATACCGGAACTATGTTTTGCAATAATATTCAAATAACGCTTATATGCATATTAAAAGTAATGGACTTTAAAATTGAAGTACTTACAGGAACATTTTTCAAGAACAGAATAATCATCGAATTTGCTACATTATTCAGCGGTTAGTAGAAAAAAATCAAGACTCAAGCTTTTCTTATGTCTGCATGATCAGTATAATATGGAAATCGGAGAAGGTTTTTCAAAACACTTCAGATATCAGAGATAAGTTTAGGGATATTTATGTTCGACTTTTGTAAGAATACTCAGCTCGCACTGGTACTCTTGCAAAATGCTGTGGAAACTCTTAGTGGCGTTTTTGACTTTCTTCTCTAGACCTTTCGAGGGTCCAGTGCCTTCTCATGATAGCGCAGCTTCGGGCCCCCAAACATGGGAAGATACAGGTAAGTCAATGTATCGTCTTAAGACTATCCTCGTCGAAGGTAAAAGATAGCTGTGGTGTCACTTAAAGGGGTGACATTTATAAAATAATTAATCAGCCAAAAGTACAAGAGACTCAGTCAACCTCGTAACTCATTTTCCAACAGCAAAATAACTCACTTAATGTATAATACTGCTGTTTTTAAGCATATCATAAATAAGTAATATTTCTATATAACCTGTTAAAAACCGCCTCAAGTTTGTACGTTCAGCTTTGCTCCGGACTGAATTTTTAGACTTATTTGAGCATAAATAAGGGAAAAAAATAATTTCAAAAGATTACAGTTTTTTTTTAGGAGAGTTGCAAAATGTCATGTTTTTGCAACTTTAGTCCAAAGTGGTGTAAAAAAATTATTTTGAAATATGGCTGTCTTTTAATATTTTGCCTGTAAATGGATATTGCGCTTATCACACATAGTAATTATTTGACATTTGAAATGCTTGCACTTTTTCCCCTTATTCATTCAGATTTTAGTGATTATATGGTCTAAATCAGGGATACTAAACCTTTTCATCCACTGGGCCACACACACATGATAATTGTTTCACGCAGCCTACGACATTAGGATTAATGAGGGGAGTGCTTTAAGATCAAGAATATTTAAAATGAGGAAAGTTGCTCAAAATATTAAAACTTATAATTTCGGATTTTATTTTAAAACTATATTAAACTCTATCAAACTCAAATCACACAAAATAGGTTTTACGCATTTTATATCCAGTTATGGAGAAATTTCGATTTCATTTCATCGTTGTTCCCAAGCCCCTTTTTTACATTCTACTATCGCAAAAAAAAATCTTTTCTATCTCTTTTGCCGAATCTTCACGTGTATTTATTTCAGATATTAATGTATCATGTGCAGGATGGCGGTAAGGAGTTTTTACCGAATTCCAGACTGAAATCATTATTATTTGTTTCCAATTACTTTACACACAGACTTCCTGGTTTTAAATGTATATAAATACTTATTGATGTTACTAAAAGAATATCTGAACAAATAACTCTGATTTTATCAAAGAGTGCATCGGGGGCATTTACGAAACACTCTAGCAATTTCTGTATCACATCTCGTACGTTTATCTCCTTAACAATTTCATATTTTATATATAATTTTTATAGGATGTTTTTGTTACTCTGCATTTTTTTAACATTACCACCGACAAAACATTTTGTTGTTGTAATGAAGATTTTTTTAATAAAACCACACACACACACTTTATCTCGTCTTAAATTGATCCTCAAGAAAAAGAGCCATTAAAAAATTTGTTCTTAGTGATATACTGACGAGCTGAACTATTTTTTTTAATATTACAATGTTACGACAACAATATAACAATGTTAGGACAAATCGAAGTAGTCATTGATCCTTGTTTGTTTTTCTACAAAATAGTTTAGATCTCAATCGTCTTGAAACAACACCATATTCTTTAGATATTTTTAGCTTGCAAGACATGAAGGTTAATTAAAAATTAGTCCCACTCATAAAATGGTTGCTATTTCACTGTTATTTGTTATCATGAACGGTTACAAGTACAAAAAGAAATAAGGTCTTCATTAGTATAAAATAAGTTTCCGACAATGTAAAATAATAAGAGGTGAAATGAAAGAAATTTATTACTCTTACATATTGTAAGCTCATTTCTCAATATAGTCACCACTAACAGCTACACATTTGGTTAATCGTTCGATCCATTTCTTCATACCGTTCATGAAGAAAGATTCTGGTTAGCTGCGCGTCCATTGTCATTATGGTGAGAAATGAGTTTACAAAATGCAGGAGTTATAATTTCCTTTCATTTTGATACCTCTGTTACTATTTTACCTTGTCGGGGGAACTTATATTTTATACTCCTGGAGACCTTACTTATCAATCACCACGCGTATTAAGTAATTGTATGATACCTCCAGATATGTAAACTGTAGCTTATTATTAATTATATTTTAAGAGTTTATAAATTATGTTTTCAAATGTCCCTGCAAACAATGGGAGCTACATGGATGAACTGTGCACTGCAACTGATCCCCTCCAAAAAATTAAATAAACATTAATATTCAGTCTATTTCTAATTTACATTATCATTTTAAGTTTTCATTTAACAATTTCTCTTTTAATATTCTCCCTTTAATGCTTAAAGAAAGATAATTTTACAAATAGTAAATATATTTTACTTGAGGTGACCCGCATACATAGAGCTAGGATTCAGAGAGTGAAGGGAAGGGGGTCTAGAAACAAAAAAAAAGTTGAGAAAATTTTGCATTAAACACAAACAATTGGTAGTATCTGTTAGCTTTTATAATTTTTATTTCTCGGTAACTCTGAATTTCAAACCACAATTGTTTTGTTCATCTATAAATTAAGACTTGTTTTTTATTGTTTTAATAAATTTAAAAATGCAAATTCATAATTTAAAAAAAACGGAGAGAAATCTGCGTTTTAACTTAATAGCTGATGTTGCCTATGATAGTAAAATTAAGGAATTATGCTGCTGGTGTTAAAAAAAGCATATATGTGTGATTACGAAATATATCTAATTAAAATGTTTTCTGTCTTCACGTTTCTTTTTTCCTTAACTTGTTTCTCACTTCTTTATTTTTGAGATGCATTCCTTTCAAAATATAAATCCTCAAAATAAATGCTTTCACTTTAATTCTTCTCAATCAATTCCCTATAATATGAATTAAAATTTTTCTGGCTGCATTAACTGTGTCTTGTTTTTTTTCTTAACAGTTGAAGCGATGGAAGCTCTTCACTCTGAAGAGGGTGATATGCGATTTGCGCCAGATTTTCACAAAGTAAGTTTTTTAAATTATTTCAAAATAAATTCACAAAATAAATAATCATTTATCAAATAGAAATAGGAATTTGGAATGCAATCCTTTTTTTTAGAGAAGTTTTATGCCGTTTAATATAATTCGACTTTTTACCTAATAGAGCAACGATTCCAGACACGCAACCACCGAGCATTCTAATAAGTAATAATGATGTAACATCAGTATCAATCTAATATGACTCGTGCATTGTACTATTTACCGTAACATCCGGCGTATAACGCGCACCTATACTTTCAAGCAGCATTTTTTAATGCTTAGGTATATTCGCTGTATAACGCTCACGCTCTTTTTTACAATGAAACCTGAATTGTACTCTTGCATAATACTCTTATGTTTTGAAGTAATTTATTCGAGGTATTATGTGCTTAAACCTTTTATTAAAATAGTATACTTTTAGAACTACAACTCCTTAAGTTGATAACGAACGTCACTTCTTTTAAATGAACATTATCTGGATGTCTGTGGAAAATTAATTTTTTTTTTGCGCTGAATTTTTTTTTAAGTTAACTTCTTATGGCACGGTAGGGAAAAATTTTCGTTACGCGTGACCAGTTACGGTTACGCGATGAACGTAAGGTAGGAAGGTATGAAGTTCCGAATTTCCTCACATTTTTTTAATATAGTTTGAAATGATAATGATAATAATAAATTTGTTAATTATAAATAATATTACTTTAAAAAAATAAAACTTAATTATACAATTCAATACAAATTAGCGGCAACAATTTCAATTCTTCTAAGATCGTAGATGGTTACATTTGACGATATACCTAAAGTATCTCAAAGTATGCTGCATATAATTTATAGTCGATGGTTTCACAAGCTAGTTCATATGGTGAATATGTTCTCTCTCTCTCTCTCTCTCTCTCTCTCTTTTCCTTTAAAAACAATCAAATATCAAGTTTAGGTAGTCCATTCAAATGGTGACAACCGAAAGCATATAAAAAGTGAAGAATTTCTTAAGTGAAGTATTTCGAAAAGTATTTCTCAATATGTGGTTGCCCACGAAATAGTTTATAATTGTTAATACAATATTTTGCAAAACTAAATAGTTTTCTAATGGAAAATGCACCTTTTTTTTCATTTGTGGAAAAGAAAACACCTAAAACTAATGAGAGGGAACGACTTATCGACATATCAACAGATTCGATGTTAAAATCTAAATTTAAGCAAGAACAGATCTTAAATTTTAGGTTGAAAATTAATGCATGTACACAGGATTTTTCACACAGCTACGAGAATTTTGATCACATTCCTAACAAAGATTTTAAGTGAAAATAAAAATACGCAAACGCAGAACATTTGTGAAATGCGAATGCAGATAATATCAATAGATCTAGACTTCGACAGTTTGTGTAAAAAAATGCAAGCATATATCTCAGTTACTAAATATAATGTACGGGTAGAATGGGTTAGAATCCATGGGTAGAATGCATGAGTAGAATGGTTTATGATTCTCAAATCCTTGGGGCATTTGAATCATAAATTAATATTATAAAAACGTAAATTGATTATATTAAAAAATTGCATTAAAAATTTTTACAATACTTTCATGACACAAACAAATACAATATTTTTTTTAAAAAAAAATTATATGTTCGACAAGCTCGAACTGCTCCAATGGCATCATTGTCTACTATTTTACATACTACAGCCTCTTCCATACCCTTGTGGTACCATCCACCATTTCACGACGCTTGGCTGAAGCGAGGTTACGTTCACAATGGCTTTTAAGACGTCTTCCTTTGACCCCCAACATCGGTGGAATAGTCTAGAATGGTGTCGTAGCAAATCATGAATATTTGTCATCAGACTGGCATCGAATAGTGTTCATCGATGAATACCGCTTTACTCTTGAAGCAGATAACAATCTTCTTAGAGTCTTATGAAGCCGGGCTAGGTGTCTCAATCAGTCTTTGCTTTACAAAGGCATACGGCCATAACACCTCGTGGGGTGCTATCTCATACAATAGCCGGTTATCTCTTGTCATCCTCCATATATCTTTTTTTTTTACTAATCTCGGTACTGCCCAGCAAGGCTAGACAATTCCCATGAATCCGAAAATCTGTAAAAAATCTAAAAACAGCAGTGGGTCACAAAGGACCTCGTCCTTTTTAAAACCCAAACAAAGTAAAATATGATTAGGTGAGGCCTCTCCGGAAGAACACCAGTGGCATTCCGGAAAAGTCTTTGTCCATTAGAGAACCTGAGAGCTCTTGTGTGTCCACTCAAAAATCTAGAATAAGTAGATTGGAGATATCCACTACTGAGTTTAAAGGACTCGCCCAGACATTTAGCAAAGTACCATGCATGACTGGGTGGAGTTTTAATTTGTCGGTTGAGCTCCAATTTAGAAATTGCGGAAATCTCAGAAAATGTGAGATTCCCTCTTGGACTCACACCCTCCACAGCAACAGTCCTATCCAAAAAGTTAGCTCTTTCGTTACCCTCTATGACAACATGCGAAGGGATCCACTGAAAATGTATCCAATGTCCTGAAGAATGATATGGATCTTTCACAGTTCAACGATACCTGCGGCCGTTTGTATCACCCTTCATGGCAAGTCATCCGGGAGGCAGTTTCCAACAAGATAATGCCAGGCCCCTTACCGCTCTCAAATCTCTAGACTAATTTCGTGCCATTAATACTCTTCCTTGGCCAACAAGGTCACCATGCATTTTACCAATCGAGCGTGTCTGGAACAAAGTAGGATACCAGATCCGAACACCTTAAAATATCGCAGATTTGGAGCAAGAACTGGTGAATGCTTTGCAGAATGCATCTCAGGAGGATGTGGCGGTTTGATATCTATATGAACTAGTACCAACATCACGCGAAGACGATCGTTTGGGCGTGATTGGTAAAGTACTCGCATTCGTTCGGAGCAGAAGGTACCCAGAACGAACCTTCCTTTCTTCAAGGACATCAGGAACTTCTATCACACTCTTTAACGAAGCGTATACAAGCATGTATTGCCCCCAGGGTGGTTCCACCAACTTCTGATTTGAAAATTTATTCAAGCTTTAATTGTGAGAAGTGGTCGGACCCTAGTGTCTTAATTTTTTTATCATCTGTCTATGAGCTATACGCATATTTTGGTGATTCAATTTTTTTGTAAAAGAGTGTATATATTTAAAAACCTTAAATATTGATATAAAATTCATTGTAATCAAAAGGACTTCCTAACGTACACTGTGATACTAATATAAAAAATAAGGTATTATTAATTTTATTAAACCTGTAGTGCCATTTTTAAGTAACTGTATAATTAATTAATTTTAAAAAAATACTGAATGCAAAAATATTACATTTTGCCATTTCTCTGAAAACCATTAGAAATATAATTGTAAAGAAAATTAGTTGGGTATATCCATGTTCAATACAATGACGAAAAAGTTAGTAAAATTCAAAAAGATATTAGATTTATCACCAACTAATATATTATTATACTAGTTAAAAGTAATATTTCTATATATAGAAATTGATATACTAGAATTCCAATAAGGCACTTTACGAATGTTAAAATCAAAAGCATCTCTTTTATCACAAAGCCTTAATCCTTCCTTACATATAAATAATTAGTTTTAAATGGATTATTCTTAGTTTTAACTAAGCTTAAGTAATCAGGATAAATATAAAAATTGGGGCTAAAATTATTATTTTTACCAAAAACAATTAGATCATCAAAATATCTAAAGATGTAATAGTCTGTATTCATAAAAGTGTAAAAATAAATTAGCCGAACTATTGTTAGAAGGTCCACCTTGAGCCAAAATTTAGTTTGTTTATACAGTGAAATATTAAAATTAATGTAATTTTCTTTTAACTTTAAATCTATTTGAGGGTTTTAAATTTATAGAAATTAATAGTAAGATTATAATTACAATGATTTTCTAAAATTACCTTAAATAATATCATTGATATCAATGAAATTAAATAGAACTTTAAAATCAAAGCCATAAGCTAAAATAATATTTTTTTATTTTTAAAAAAATCTATAATATCTCTTTACCATTTTTAATTATAGCTTTATTATTTTTCTTGTTGATGAAGTTTTGTAGAATATTATGCAACATTTTACCCTCAGTAGGGATATATGTTTTGAAACCATTTGTGACATTGAGAAATTTAACAAGATTTTTATGGAATTAAGATATTACAAATACAAAAAGAAGTTTAATCTTTGGGGAATGCAAATACCCCCACCCCAGTTTTCTATATATAGCAATAATACGATTGCTAATTTCTCTATGTGTCAGGTCCAATTTTTTAAAAGATTCATTGTTCAAAAAGGGATCATTTGGCGTATTATCATAAAAATATTTACTAATTATTGTTTACTTTAAAATTCTCTTGTAAATCATTAATCATCTGCTTTACATCTTTACAAGTAAATTCAGAGATAGATTGGTAATTATATTTCATCATGTCTTTTAATGTATTCTACTTAAATTCATCAAATGCCTCTATAAGTAAACCATATTTAACTGCAGATTTTGTAACAAAGTCATTTATATCTTTATTAATTTGTTTTTTAACAATATTGTTATTATTAGAAATAGTTAATCTAAAACTAGTACCTTTACTCGTGAAATCTTTTAAAATTTTATCCTTGATTATATTTAAGAGTAGTCGATACCCCTATACCGACAATGTTAAATTGAGCCATTTTAGGAACTTGTTTCTCAGAAATTGTTAAATATAAAAACTTCAAATTTTGTCTGTATAATAATTAGGCCTTTTTATTTAAATAATGGTAAAATGTTTCAAATATATTGTTTACTTTTTTCAAAAAAATTCATCGTAAAAGTATCGCTTTG
This sequence comes from Trichonephila clavipes, assembly GCA_019973935.1. NCBI lineage: Eukaryota > Metazoa > Arthropoda > Arachnida > Araneae > Nephilidae > Trichonephila > Trichonephila clavipes. The sequence goes on from BMAU01019051.1 coordinate 143,161, forward strand.
AAATTTGTGAAAATTGTTATTTTTTTGCGATAACTGCTTCTCAGCAAAATATTTTGGGAAAATCTCCAAGAAAAAAGCTCCATTACATACAGTTACATATTATTTATGTGCTGTAAAAATTGCAAGTAGTTTCATTCAGTATTTTCTGTGAAAAGGTACACGCAGTTTGAAAACAATCATTTTGAGAAAATTGCATTTTTAATATAAAAAAGCACTTCATCACAAAAATAATGAATTACAACATGTATTTGCCCTATTTTATTAAACATTAGTATCTTCTTAATTTTTAAGCATAAAATAGGAAACAAAGTCTTAAAATGTTCAGAAAATACATATATAGTATTTTTCAGTTTTTGTTCAACGAGATTTTTTTTAGCATTTTGCATCAATTTTCTCAAATCTGTATCAATCTATGAAGAATTTTTAGCTTTAATGCATTATAAGTATCAAATCTGATCATGAAACATAAATATAATGTAAACATGTATCAATATGTAAAAGTCATGATTTGGAAATACATGATTTTACGACGTTGCGAAAAAATTGATTATGGATTTGTATGTTCCCATGCAAACACAATTTCTTAAAGTTCCAAAATTCGAAATTTTCTCTAAACTGTACAAAAGATTTCTAAAAAAGTCAAAAATAAAACTGTTTTTATGTTTTTAAATATGAAATTTGTGTATTTTTATGCATGTAATAAGCTTCTCGCAACGACAAAAAGCATTACACATCTGAGTTGTTGTTAGTTACCTATTATTGAAAATCTTTTGAATATTAAAGCTTAAAACTTTTCTGAACAATAAATAAACATTAATATTTGCAAATAAGGGAAATATTTAAAATATATTGTTTAGTTTTCTCAAAAACATGTAACATAAAATTCCACTATGAATTTTTTTTAAAAATTGACATTTTTTGTCACGATATATGGACTCCAGTGAAATATTTTGGGAAACTCCCCAAAACACTCACATGAATATATATAGTTATATATCAGGATCATAAAGGAAAAAATTTTATGTACATTTATACTTTATATTCTGAGAAAAATATAAATACAGTTTTAAAAAATGTCATTTTTTTGTTATAACTGCTTTATATTTAAATATTTTAAGAATATTTCAAAAATGTCACTTCAGTATACACAATTGCATTTAAGAAACATACACACAGTAAATTTACACAATTTTAAAAATGTAAATTTTAGAAAACAGAAATTTTTATAAAAAAATCTTACCTTTGTATTAAATTTAATCCAAATTTTTTCTTAAATCATCAAATAATCGTAAATTCAAGTATTTTTAAAATATTTTTAACTCTTTACTAAGCCTTATGAAGTTTAAATAATTAGTAACAATAACTAATTGAAACTAAATTTAAAGTGACTTAAATTTAGGTAAAATTACTAAATATTAAATATAACATTCAAATTAAAACCATGCTTAAAAATTTGGCTCTAAATTTTTTTGCATATCTAACACAGTTAAATTTGCAGTTACTATACAGGTATCTAATGCGTATTAATAAAAATAAATTGAGGCTTTGCCACTTTGCCCCAGATTTAAAAAGACACTATGTGTCAAATGGGCATGGTTCATAAGCTGATTATTTTTTAAAAATCATTTTCAAGTACTTCTAATTCATATAATGGCTTGTATGCTATATCAAGGGAAAGCTCCAGATTTGGAGATTTTAGAAATATCAAAAACTCAAAATCGATTTTTAAAAGCTTATTACCCTACTTACTGTTCTTAAGTCACCTGTAACTAGATGCTGATGATAAACATCAATAAAATCATAATAGTTTTTACATTTACATATCTCTGTGTGATGAGAATGTGAACAATAATTGGAATTAAAGATAAGAAATTAAGAAATAATTAGTGTCTTTTCTTTAAATATTTATTTGGCTAAACACAGCATCATTTAAAAAACAAAAATTTTCTCCCTGGAAGAGTCAAAATGAATAAAATACAGGCTTTGACAATAAAGTTAGGTGAATGAAGTCAGAACGGTCGATCTGGCGAAACAAAGCACTGCAATATCATAATGGCAGGTGTTAACCATCTGTCCCACCATTGTTCAGTTGAGACTCATTTGTGTTCCGTGAAAAAACTGGTTTTACAAAGTGCTTGTTTAGTATGTTGGTTCTTAACTAAGAACAGGAAAATGAATGAACAAAAGAACATTTTAAAGTTTTGTTTTAAGCTTGGCAAGACACCAAAGGAATTTATGCGATGTTGGTACGTGTTTATGAAGTTCAAGCACTGTTGATAAAATGTAAGTACGCGTGGTTCACCCGTTTTCTAGAAGGCCGGGAAAGTGTTTCTGACAACCCCCGAAGCGGTAAACTGGCGATCTCCGTCAGTGACGAAAACATTGAGAAAGTGAGGTGATTAATCTCTAAAGACCGTTAATTAACTGTGCGCTTGATAATTGATGAACTGCAGATTAACCGTGAATACATGCAACAAATCGTTACCCAGAATTTAGGGATGAAAAAAACGTGTTATTGATATTCCTAACATCCAACGCGAAACGTGACGAGGCTTTTGAACTGCCTATCATAAGAGGACTTCTTGCAAAGTTTCCTCGAATTTCTCATAGCAAATCTCAGAGATGCATAATTATGGAAGGTGACTATTTCAAAGGTCAGTAAGGTAACTTTCTCGTTAATATTTCATCTACTTTAATTTTACAGGACTATTCACCGAACTTTATTGTCAAAGGTTGTAATAAAATCCAACACAGAATGAAAATTTAAAAAATGGGCTTAATTTTTGTGACTTCATAGACTCATGATAATGACAACCACGTGCTTCTAACCAATCAGTTCAAAAACTAATGTGACGTCATAGTCAAAGCAATCATGTGTTCCCAGCTATTCAGTTCATGCGGTTCGTTGTTGCCAGTTTTGCAAGTTTTCTTAAAAAGTACATATTTATCTATCAATAACTCTCATTATACAAAATGAATTTCATTTAAAAGTACGAAATATAAAAATATAAAATAAGACTTTTTTTAATTTTAAAAAGTTTTTAAAGTTAACTGGTAATGATATTTTGATTTTTCTTTTTCTTCCTATTTTGAAATGGGGCTTTGGATTGGTATTTTTACCACTGCATGGGGTTGGTATCTCTTCTTAAGGTTTCCCCCTATCGGTATATACCATCGCCACAATGTAATTTTGGCACCCAGTTTAATGACGCGAAATTGTACCAGGAATTTAATTTTTCCAAAAGCACCCAAGTAAAACAGTCGATCAAAGAATCTTTTACATGCCGCAGAATAATACGATATAGACGCTGTCGATTTTTTTTGCACCATGATAATCCACTAGCTCGGACAGAAATCGAACCTAAAACTTGGGTGTACAAGGTGAGCGCCTAACCCAAGCACTCAGTTAATTTGTAATGAAAACGGGGGTAGTAATTCTTAAGAACATGTCCTCCGTTTTTTCTAGGTTCTATATTCGTAGCCCAATTTAAGAAATCCCCTTCTAAATAAAGCATTTACGTTTATTATATACATTTATTTACTATTTCTTCTGATGAAATTTTATTTCGATATTTCTTTTTGAGCCAAAATCATTTTATTATAGTTAACAGATATATTATGGATTGTGAAAAATTATTGCTGAATAAAATCAGGTATATTCCAACACTATGCAAATTGAAATACACTTGAAGCTAGAACAAGTTATCAAATAATTAAAATATTCTTTGGTACTGTCAAAGAAATTGAAGCTTCCGGAGATTAAGGTATCCGACTATATATATATCCTAAAATCATGGGTTTTTTTCAAACATTTGACAAATTTTTTTTATGATTTTATTTTATAGACTATCTTGTTAGCTTAATAAAAATACCAAGCTTTTTAATGTCCATTCACTAGAACAAAAACTACAAGTGATTTCATAAAAGCAGATGCCATAACTTTACACAAGATGTCAAACTTTACACAAGATGTCAAACTTTAAAATGCGTTTTACTCGAAATGGGGTTTTTTTTCGAAAAACTCAAAGGGGACAGCGATTGCTCAAAAAGTTTTGAAAATAATTTGCTGAATTTTTTTTTGTGAATGTTTCGTATAACAGTAGAAGTGTTTTGATCTTCAGATTTATCAATAACTGTTTTATTTCAAAATTTACAGTCCTTTATGTGAATATAATCACTGTTTTTTTTAAGCAATTTCATTTAGTCACTAAGATAGATTGCTCTAGTTTTTGTAAAAATTAAACTATCTATTATCCTGAAGGTCATTTCAAACATGAATAACTAAGTAACACATTAAAACTGAAAAATTGAAAGTTTGTTCAAAACATTTTTGTACAGAGTTGGCCCCGTTTATGTAATTTTTTGTACATTTTCACCAGTTTTTTCCCATTTTAATAATAATTTTTTTTTCTAATTTCAATTTTACGATTTTTTCCTTAAAATATACTAAATAAACCTAAAAATCACAAAAAAAATCCCCATATCTCCATTTTTTCAAAAAAAAAAGTTGTCGCAAGTAGTCGGATACCTTAATTCTCAAATATGCATGCGGCCCATTTTTGGGAAATACGCTCAGAAACGTCTTAGGACTTTTTGAGGCCCTAGGCCCCTACACAAATACAGACCCCGCCTATGATCATTTAGGCAGTACATAGCATAATTTGTCACACACACACACAAACACTCGCACAAACAATAACCTGAAAGAAAGAAATATGCGTAACTTATAATCGCTCAAACCGGCTCGACCGAATGTCGCCTTTTGACTGAATAAGTAATGATGGTGTGGTGTGACCTATATATGGACGATAGTCACCACATGTAGTCCGATGTGACATATCGTCCGAAATTTCCACTTTTTCGGAGAATACAACCGGGAAAAAATATTTTACCTTTGGAATTATTTCAATTATAATCTTACTAAAGCTGAGTCAAGAATGAGACAAGGCTCCTGTTATGGCCGAGGGCCTGGACGCAGACTCAGTTGGACCATCCTTTAAGATGTTCTATACTACGCAATATTTTCTTTGAATAGAGTTTAATGAATGTTCATACAGAAAATTTTTATCTAACTAAATCCTTCTGTAATTAGTTTAAATTTTACATTTTTCTTGAATTTTTCTCCGTTTTTATGCTTTTAGAGTTTGTAACAGACAACTCTCAAATTAACTAATTTTCCCTTTTCTTTGTAGGCTGGAATAAAAGATCCAAGATACCGTTGGCCAAATAAAACAATACCTTACTACATCCACCCTTCTATTAGTAAGTTTTAAGCGCATTCTTAAGTTGTTGTTGTTTTAAAAATCAATAACATTTTTATATACATTTTTCACAACTCAGTTTGAAGTTTACTAAATGTTACATTCGTTAACAATATTATCAAGTAATTTATAACAAAATACAGGGAGATTCATAAAGAAATATACAGTGTTGACGCATGCGCGCCAACGTCATGCGCACAAATGCAAAGATTCTTCCTTGCCGCGCTGTGCCGGGAGTTGAGAACTTTCTGTGGAACGAGATAGACGAGAAAATTTCTCTTTAATACTCAGACGTGAGCATTAATATAGGACTCTAATACTCGAAGCTCACAATAAAAATTACTTAAAATTTGCTGCGCTTGTGAATAGCATATATATGTTGTGTGATATACTATGTTGTGTGGTTAAATAAAAAAAAGTAAAGAAGAAATAAGCGTGGCTGGTCCGTCGATGAAACAAAAACAACAAACTAAAAATAAACATACAGTTTCAATGCAATATAAATCAAGAACAATGAAAAATATTATATGTCACCTGTAATAAAATTGCATTGGACTATTTTAAGTTTTGTTAGATCCAGTCACATATATTCAAAGTGTGAGCTTTAGTCCCTTAGGTTCACGACATACATCAAGCCGTTACTCCATTTGAATCCAAACGCGTATTAAAGTATCAAGTCCATTGATAGCGGCTGTGATACGCTCTTTCGGGTTCATCAAGGACTTTTACTTTTGAACAAACAGTCCGTTGTTTTAAATTTTTCGTACCATTGTTAGCCTGATTTTCTCTAATTGGAGGTTCTCTGAATCCTCCTCTGAATTTTTGAAAATGCCGTTGCACAGCTGATACAGATTCTATTCAATAACGCAAAAAGCCTTTTCCTCAGTAGAAACCGCCATTTTGACTGACTAGTCACGTGTTGATCTTCTATTGCTTGCGTCACTTTCATCAGGGCCTAAACGCAAACTTTAAGAATACATCTACGTCATGGTTTGCTGATGTGTTGCCTTAACTGTTACTGTTATACGGTGTCTGGAGAGAAAGAGTAAACTTCTTTATGAATCATTCCATATATTTTTCCTCAAAAATATAACCACACAGAAAATTTCGAGCAACGAATTAGGTTATACTAAATTAACTAGGGTAAATACTATCAATAATTTTACAATCAGGCAGTTAATTCTTCTATGCTGTTGGATAAATGTGGTTGCTTTCTAAGCATGTGCCATACTTGTTGCATTAACGAGACTTTTGGTTACAGGACAAGCTGTAGAGGTAAGATATATCCTCAGATATATAGAGAAGTGTCGCACAATTTGTGGTTCAATTTTGTTGATAACGGCACCTGAAAGATTTGATAGTATAAGCTAGGGTGGAACTAAATCTTTAGCATAGTATATCAATTATTCTCCATTAAAATACTCTGTGGTCGAATTTGTATCATAAGCATTGCATTGAAAATTCTTCTTTATTGTACAATTAGTACAATTCCTGTCACAGATCTAAAAAGCAGTTTCATGATAGCCAAAATTTGGTTTCTTAATCGACTGGTCCATCACGATCAACATAGTGGTTATTTCTGGCATAGGTAAAGCAACTGGCATTAAAATGTCGTTGTAAAGACGAGCAATTAAAATCCCTCGAAGAACGACAAGAGGCAATTCAGTTCCTGCCACAATATTCTGTATAAAAGCTGGCACCTCTGTTCGAATTGTCGATGCAATCGTAGCGGTTGAAGATCGGTAGCGGAACAGTCTCTCAGCAATCAATAATCCTTTTCATTGGGAGAGATATCTGAAGATCGTGATGTAACAGTCAAATTCCCTCTATGCCAAAATAAATCAGGATACGATTACCAACACGCAAACTTTCCATTGTCTTGTTAGAATAAGACGTCTGCGAGACCTAAAAGACAAGGGCATTGCCATTGGTCTCAAGATATGAGAAACATAACCCTGACTGTTCAGACAACCGATCACGTAAGCAAAAAGTGTTCGTGGCTTGAACCGATGGAAGCTCATACCATCACAGCAAGTGCAGAAGAAGTATGGGAATATTGAATGTAATCAGGCTCCGGGCGTTCTCCTCGGCGTCTTTAGATACTTATATCTTTCCTCACTGTGCTGAGCGCAAAAGTAAGATTGGTCTAAAAGGACTGTATGGTGGCACTACTGTACATAGTTTTGGGACACCACTGTCACCCCACTTCCATGCATTAGTATCGAGAAAAATGGCCACCGTGCAGACAGTTCATGCTGCTCAAGACGACGTCACAGTTTCCATTCGGATACTTATCATGCTGCAAACTACTCTGCTTCCTGACATGAAGTACATGATATGATCCTACGAACCCGACGTGAAAGTATATATGTTCCCTAGGGCAGTGGTACTTAACCCTTTATCTACCGCATTATGATTTACTGCAGTTTTATTCATGCAATATTTTTTTGAATCCCTATATTGAAAATTAAGAGATATACACATAAACAAAATACTCAACTTTGGGAAATTTAATCCTTTAGAGCTAATTAATTAAAGATATTCAACTGTAAAATTAACTATATACACTGTCCATTTAAAATAAATAGTCAAATAAATCGTTTTCAAAGATTTTCATTAACATACAAAAAAATAAGACACTTACCTTTTGACATTAACTACTTTTTGGAGCAAAAATGGCAATCTTCGCAATCAGCTGAAAACGCAATTTCTGCTATAAAACTATTCGCCTTCCTTGCTAAAATACTCATCATAGAGCCTGTGCTGCCATATTTCTTGGAAGAATGAATTTAAAAGAATATTCCTGTTAAGTATCGTCAGAGTATTCGTAAAAATGGTTATTCTATGTAATTTTAAAGTGAGTGGTACTTATAAGTACTGTCGGTAAATAAAGGGTTAAACAATGAATTTTTTTAAAAAACTTAAACTACTAGAGAATTTTTAACGTTAAAAACAAATAAAATTATCCTTTCAATGTTAATGCGTTGTATTCCGGACCAATGTGAGAAGTAAATCAATTAACAAAAGGTCCCACTATCGATAAGCTACAATCTTCTCGTCATCGAACTCCAAAACATGCTGGTACTGTTTCTCTTTTCCGTACAATACATAACACATTCACAGAAACAATTAGCATTTGAATAAGATTTCTGAATGAGAAACCCCCGTAGAGAAGATATCGTTTATATACTACCAGGGTCGTTCGATTGCGCTTAAATGCTAATCATCTGCACACCCCTTTCTCATCTACTTTGTGCATTTGGCATTCGTGTCATTCCTCCATCAGGGTGCTTTAATTTGAATGACCTTCAGTAATATGTAACTGAATGCTAATTGAGTAGATGCTGGGGTCAATCCGAAAATAGTGAGGTGGGGAGACTGATGAACCGGAGTAGTGGAAAACAGAATACAGTAATAGCCCGAACTTGCACGATAAGTGGGACTAACCGCGTAAGTAGGTGTATAATTTCACATATAAATGCATATAAATCATTTTTAGCTCAGACGGGAGATGAAAGAAATAATAATTTAGGAAAAAAATATTGATTAAAATTATAGATAACACAAACACAAAATATCAAACCGAAACTATTTTGATGTAGAAGGTTTCGTAAAATCTCACTATTCTAAAATTTGCAACCATTTTTCAATGAAGCAAACTTCGTGTCAAATTCCCAAACGTCATTCAATCTTCTGATTTAAATGTGTCTCAAGACTCAAATTCCTCAATGTCTTGCTTTTGCTCATGCATTTCTAGAGCTTATCAATTGTCAGCTCGAGATTGTAGGAAACCATCAGCTTTCGAACGCCATCGCTATCCTAATTTTTTTTCTTGGCAAGATCGACATCTTCTTCAATCACATAAAAAACAACAATAAGCAGGAGTAAGTAGTCGAGTTACGTAGCATTCAAATAAAAGACGAATCGATGAGATTTGAAAATCGCGTAAGTCGGGGTAGTATAAGTCGAGGTAATACTGTGTAGATCAGGAGTGGGCTGACTTTTCCAGGGTACGGGCTACTTCTAAGGTTTTAAGATATAGCGATCCACCCAGTTGCTTAGATATGGCCATTCCATATTAAAATTTTAGGTTTTCTTTTCTTAACACTTATTTTCGACATTATACCCCTCTTTTAAAATATGCGACAAAATACTATTTTAACTGCAAAACAAGAAATACAAAACTGTCAAGTTGAATGCTCTAACAACTATAAGCAACTGCTAGACCATGCATGTATTCAATGAAGTGAGCAGAGAACATTCGTGAATTGATGAATCTGAAACCGACGTTTGTTTTTATATTTGTTCGCTGCCGAGACCCGTGTTATATCGCTGAACATGACCTCAGCACGAGAAACCAATTCCATGGAAGTATGGGATGATGTCTCAATAGCCAATCCCAGGCTATCGGGGGAAGAGCTGAACATCAGCACTTATTCTCCCCTTAAGTTGGCGTGCGGGGAAAAAATTCATTTCTACAGCTGACATTGCAGACTAAAGTGTCAGTGAACGTGTTAAACATCATTTTCACTTCCAATGAAGGTACACATTTACCAAATCATTTACTTAAGTAAAAACAGTTGTGTCGATTGTGAGAAACCGATTCTCCAGCCTAGATGATGTCGGTGTTCCATAAATATTTTTCTTTTAATAAGCTCTTAGGCCTCAGTAAATCAGTCACCCCAAAATGTCTTGGCGGTCCACCAGTCGATCACGATCGACATAATGCTTATTTCTGGTGTAGATGTATGAGCTAGCAAAAAGTATGGTCTTTGAGCAAAGGTAAGATGTCGATGTAAATTTTGTGTTTTCTATTAAAGGTGTGTAAGTTTTAATAATGTCGCCCATCTGGTATAGGGGTTAGTGACGCTGATTGCTATGCCTGGGCCTGAGTTCGAATCCGGACAAGACATGATGTTTGTAAATGTGTAGTGCCTTTGCGACATGGGAGCACTATAAATAGCTGTTAAGCCGCTAGTCCTCTCGTGAGATTGGTGGAAGGGGAAGAGATGTTAGAAGCCCCTAACCAGCCCCAGCGATCCTCTCTCAAAATTGTGGCGGAAACGAGCCAAATCGTACTGTCACCTGTATAATGCTCAAAGCTATGGCTAACGAAAGGCGTCACTTAGCCCTTTGCCATGATGAATTTCATGGGTCTCAATCTGGTCTTTGCAGATCAAGTGGCATCAGTAACAACAAGTCTTAAAAATAAATTTTGGGAGCTCTACTATCCCAGCACATCATTCATCTCCTAATAACCCCAAGACTCCATAATAATTTATCTATGCTTACTCATTTTTATTTTTGTTTAAATTCAACCGAATGCTTGGAAAAAGCACCACAAAGGTCGCCGAGAGATGCTGAAGAAATCAGCTAGGAGGTTTCTTTTAACGTTTACTAAACATTTGTCTTTAACATACAGCCCACATTCAGAAATAAATACGCTTACGAAATCAAAACGGGAGAAAGCATTGGTTTTACTTTTCTTTTAAACCTTACAAAAAATTCAATCAGATGGTGTTTATACATAATATATATGCCTGTCTAGATGAAAATAATAAATCTATGTTTCTTTTACAGGTGGCATGACTCCTCTGATCGAAAAGGCCATTAATCAATACCATGAAAAAACTATCATACGCTTTGTGAAAAGAACAAATGAAAGAAACTACGTGTTCATGTTTAAGGATGTGGGGTAAATAGTATATAAGTATACACTCTGAATGACCAAATTATTATGACCACCCCTTTTAGGCAACGTTTTACCATCTATGCAATTATTTTTAATTTTTAATTTTTCAATTTTGGTTTTAACCAAAATGTGTGTAAAACTAAAGTTTTTTTCTAACATTTTTTTTTAAATCCTTAAGGCTTCTTTTTTTAAATATGGATATTTTCTTTCAAAAAACTTTTTCAAAGTACCTTATAATATACTACAAAAAACTGTGAATAGGTTTTTTTATGCTGCAGATCATTAATTTTATATTACTTTGTTTCATTATACAAAAAAATTCTCGAAAAAAGTATTAATTTTCTCTCTCTCTCTCTCTCTCATTTTGAATTTTATTTAAAAAAATTACTACACATTTTTTAGAATTAATTTCATGTACAATTTTATAAAACATAAAATTCAGAACATTTATAAAAAATTTCACAACTACTTCAATTATCAAAAATGACTTAGAGTTTTGAATAATAGTATATGATCAAAAATTGAACACATGGAGAAATATGGGTTTGAAGTTTTCATTCCATGAATAGCATGATTTAATATTCATCGAATAGTCTAAAACTTTGATGAATAATTAGTCTAATTAAAACTGCTTACCATAAGAAATTTCAAAAATGTAGAACAATTAAACAGTATACTGGTATAATGAATATATAAAAGAAAACCCAAATGAAAGATCAATATTTCATAAAATTTTACCTTAACAATTATAAAAAATAATAAATACACAGACTTCAGAGCTAATTCCTTGTTCACTTTTACAACTTAAATAATGCACAACATGTACAAAAACTGTTTATGTATTTTTTATTTTCATTGTTTTAAAAGCCTTCGCATGTTAAATATTGTACACAAATGAAAGCACAATACAACGAACCCTCAAAATGTAAATCTTTCATTATTAAAAATAACAATTTATAGGTAAATATATCAAAACCAAAGAATTGTATCAGGCATTTGTTTAAAGAAATATTTTAATAAAAATTGTGTTGACTTTTACATACATGGGATCCATATACGTGGCCATTAAAATTGCTACACCAAGAAGGCGAAATGCTACAAACGTGAACTTTAAACGATAGGAAGAAGGTAATGTGATATGCAAATTGTTCGCTTTTCATCGCATTCAGACAAACCAAGCACCGGTAGCGACACCTACAATGCGTAAAAAATGAGGAAATCGCGTCCAGCCGTTTCTTATACACAAATTTCATTAGATCGTTCCTGCCTGATGAAAAGTTGTTGTGATGCCTCTTGAAAGTAGCGGAAATATGTACCAGCACGTTTCTGACTTTGATAAAGGTCGAGTTGTTGCGTACCAGGATTGCAGTTTATCATATCGCAGTATTGCTGCTCGCGTCGGTCGAGATCCAATGACTGTTAGCAGAATATGGAGAGAATCGAAGGGTTCAGGATGAGATAATACGGAACGCCGTGCTGGATCTCAACGGCCCCCTATCAGTAGCAGCCGAAAAGATAGGCATGTTACCCGCATGGTCTTAATGGATCATGCAGCCACGTCATGAGCTCTGAGTCAAGAATTAAGGTCGCTTGAAAGACAAGTGTCTGCATGAACAATTCGACGATGTTTGCAGCAGCATGGACTCTCTGCTTGGAGGCTTCGGCTACCCTTGAAGCTGTATCACAGACAAGAGTGTCTTCAAAGCTTGATCAACGACGAACCTGGGTGCACGAATTGCAAGACGTAATTTTTTTCAGATGAATCCAGGCTCTGTTTACAGTATCAAAATGCCGCATCCGTGTTTGGCGGTATCGTGATGAACGCACATTGTCAGCGTGAATTTGTCATCGTCATATTGGCTCATCAACTGGCGTGATAACGTGGGTACTATTGGATACACGTCTCAGTCACCTCTTGTTCGCACTGACAGCATTTTGAACAGTGCAATTATATTTCTAGTGTGTTACGTCCCGTGTCTCTACCCTTTATTCGAGCCCCCTGATAAACCCTACGTTTCAGCAAGATAATACACTAATCGCATTTTGCCAGTATTGTACGGACATTTTTTTATATGAAAAATGTTCGACTGTTGCCCTGGCTAGCCCGTTCACCAGATCTCTTGCCAATACAAAAAGGTCTGGTCCATGGTTGCTGAGTGACTGGCTTCACCATACGCCAGTCACTACGGTTGATGAGCTGTGACATCGTGTTGAAGCTGCATGAGAATCTGTACGAGTACATGCATTTCAATCTCCATTTGACTCTATTCTCTGGTGTATAAGAGCTGTTATTACTTCTAGAGGGGGGTTGTTCTGGGTGCTGATTTCTCAGGAACATGCACCTTTTTAAAAATTTAATCACTTGCTATATTTCCAGTATAATACATTCGTCCAATAAATATCATTTTGTAATCTGCATTTCTTCCTGGTGTAGCAAATTTAAAGGCCAGTAGTGTATATCACCGAAAACTAAAGAAATTTAAAATTTATGTTTCTGTCCACAAAGAGAAATTTTGATATTAATTACATTATTAAGTTAAGATTATTATTTCCCTTTTAACAATATATGTTAAAGTTTCTTATACACATTGTCTAATATTCTTTTAGCTAACATTTAGAGGTTTTTGAATATAGTTGTTTCATGGAACCTTTCTTTGATAATTAATCTCAGTATATTACTTCGAAATTAAGAAAAGTGATTTTAAATACAAATTGGCTTGAATTATGAATTCCTTTTCGAAGTGATGAATAAGAAGTTTTGGTGCAGCTTAGGATTTTTTATCATTTTTTCAGAGTGTGCAAACGTATGATGAGAACGTTTGCAGATCATGTTCGCATTGCGACAGTTCAGAATATCTTTTCAATCCTTTTTAAGGCACGATAAATCCCAAAAATGCTTATTTTTTCTCTATTTATGATTTAAAACAAATTATGCAGTTCATCCTCACCATATGTTATTTCCAGATGCTACTCCTACGTTGGTAGAGTAGGAGGCGCTCAAAAACTATCACTGGGCAATGGTTGCAATTACGTGGGAACCATTGTTCACGAACTTGGACATGCCCTTGGACTGTTCCACGAGCATCAACGATCTGACAGAGACGAATACATAAATGTATACCTGCAGAACGTTATCGCCAGTAAGTAACTTTCTATCTCTTAATGATATCGTCTGAATAGATTTGAAAACTATCAATAAATACACTGCTAAAAAAATAAGGTACGCATTGATTTAACGAAATTACGCATAGATTTTTGTTGATAACTGACATAAAACGTCCATAGTCTAAAGTGTTGCAGAAAACAAAGCAAAAAAATTCTACGAAAATTAATGATCATGTCTTTAAAAACCAGATAAAGTTTATAAGTGCAGAAATCATGATTTAGTAAAAGCTGCTGCTTTCGTTGTCTCAGTGGTGAAATCCAACCTTTTTCACGATGTTTCGAGAGAAGGTGACTGGGAAACGCGTCGTGACAATGTGATCTACTAGAACTTTTGGCTTAGCGTATTACTAGAAGTCTGGAGTCCACGTAAACTCAAAGAACTGTAGAGGGCAATGTTAGAGTGGCAAGAAGTGTCATTGCAAGACCGTGGAATCGAGATTCTAAGAAACATGGCATATTTGACGTCGCCCAGGACAAGGTCGTCCATGTGATAACGCAGAAAATAATGACCGATGTATCCTGTTAACAGCTCGTCGAGATAAAACAGCCAATGAGACGTAGATTCAAAGACAGTTTCTTTTGGCAACAGGATAAATGATCTCAAGCCAAACAATCCAAAATAGGCTTCATGTGGGTGGTCTGTATAAACGTAGGCCAATGATGTGTATTCTGCTGACAGCAAAATACCATGCGGCTTGAAGAAAGTGGGCTACTAAACATCGAGATTGGAGGTAAAGGGGAGTTGCAATTGCAGTCAAGTGCTGTTTACTGATGAGTACCGATTCAGTTTCAAATGTGACACCAGACATGCTTTGGCGTGGTGAGAAAGGGGCACTCAAAATAACCTATATTAGTTCAAGAAAGATCCATTACTACGTGGTGGTTTGTTGCTGTAGGCTGGAATCAGCAAAGACTAACATACTTGCGTGCATATCATTTGGAATAGCAACTTGACCTTTCAAATGTATGCAGATAAGGTCCTGGGACCTCGTGATGTGCCTTACGCTTTTGCCATTGGTGATGTCTTTCTTTGAATTCAGGACAATGCCAGACCTCATACAGATTGTCTTGTGGAGAAATTTCTTGAAGATGAAATAATATAGCATAGGGAGTGTACAGTGTGCTCGAAAATGTTTGGGACACACTCCGACGACGTGTAGCAGAAAGACCAAGGCCTTCTGACACTATCCAAGACTTGGAGATCGCACTTCGTCAAGAGTGGAACAGTATTCCCCCAAGTCTCATCAATAACTTCATCGCATCCATGCTAAGCAGATAGGAGACAGTCTTAGTGATTTAGGAAGACCACATTACGTATTAAACAACATGATCCTTTTCTAAGCAGATAGGAGACAGTCTTAGTGATTTAGGAAGACCACATTACGTATTAAACAACATGATCCTTTACAAAAAAATCAGTTTTTGTCATTTACGAGTAAACAAAACATTGTACTGAAGCATCATTTCATGTTCTTTATACCATTCCAAAGAATAACAGTTCCTACACAAAACTGGGTTTTTTCCTTCTTTTTATGTATTACGTTTTGTTACACGTATATTCTCCATTTTATGCCCATGCATGACTATCGCTCATCGGTTTCTTAACTTTTTTGTTTGCTATCCTAATTTTTTCGAGCAGTATATAACGTTTTCAAAAGTCTTGCTTCTATTTTATCCTACAATATAACATTGTAAAATCATATTTATGGTAGGCGTATCTTCTTGCGCCAATATAAATAATTTTTTTATCATTTTACTATTACATGTATTAAACAGCTGAATATATATTTATTTCGGCTTTTAATGGATAGGTGAAAAAGAAAAGGTTTTAAAATACAAAAAAGAAGGTATACCCATAAATGATTATTCCTTTCTTTTTTTTTTTTTTTTTTTTTTTTTTTTTTTGCTTAGATTACATAGAAAATCAATGTTCTACAGAAAAGCTTTTTAAAAAAGCGTGAATTAAATTAAATGAAAATATTGAAAACAGACAGAATGTTATCAAAAATATGAAATTTACTATTTCATATTAATTTTAAAGAGCACTTTTTTCAAGCTGGAATTATTTCTACAAGCTTAATGCTTAATATAACGATCATCGTTTTAAATTAACGATATTGGAGGATTTCTTTTCATTTCATTTTCTTTATCTCGTAAAAATCTCTCACAATAAATCACAGTTGAGCTTAAAGACGTATTTCTTTCTTCTCAGACCAGACACACAACTTCAAAAAGACTGAGAGTAGCAAAGAACTTATCTTCACTTCATATGATTACTCTTCTATCATGCACTACGGTGAGTATGCTTTCTCCAAGAAGTTTGGTAAACTGAAGACCATGGAGGCCAAAAATGGAACGCCACTAAAGGAGCCTTACCACAGACCTGGTCTTAACCAGAATGACATCAAAATGGTCAATGAATTATACAAAAAATAAATTGTGTGCATCTCTACACTTATTTATTTATACTTATTACAACAATTTATAGAAGGAGAATGTATTTTTGAGGAATAAACTTATACGAATAAATTATTATGTTGTTGGTCTTTTCATTTTAGTATAATTTCCCATTCCAGTCATAATTTACACTGCTTGAAGTCATTAGTTAGTGCTTTAAGTCATCAGTCATTAGTAAGATCGAATTTCCCATAAGGCTAATAAAGGAAAAAGCCTAGGAGAGTAACAAAGGAAGAAAAAGTGAACAAAATTTATCAATTTACTTATATTTATTGAAAAATACGAAATTACATAGAGTCATACTTCAATAAACACTAGTCAATATATTTAGGGGAATATTATAAATTATCATTCTGGGAATATCTTGAAGTAAATTATCATCTTGATCTTCCACTACAGGAGCCAGATGCTTGGTAGGATAACTAAAACTCGGATAATAAAAGGCTAATTGACCTGAATTATATGAAATACAATTATTACATATATATATATATCCTTAAGGGAGGAAAAATAATAATATAAGTATTGCTTGTGATCGAAATTACAATACTTCTAAAAACATGCTATTTGCTCAATAGAATATAGCAATGTTTCTCAAATTACAGTGTGGCCGCGGTAGCCGAGTGGTATAGGTATCGGACCGTGGCTTGCTTTGTCACGGGTTCGAACCCTGTACCACTAAAGACCCGCCGTGTAGGGCAGCGATGCACGTTAAATCTGTCGAGAGCTGAAACGTCCTCCCGTTGGTGTGGTGTGGTAGTTAGGAGAGGGGTGCTAGCTCAGGTGTCGTCCACGTCACTTGACCATGGTTCAAAATTACGTGGTCCGTCGCCAAAAGCCCTCGTGTAGCTGAACAGTGCGACGTTAATATCCAATCAATCAATCAATCAAATTAAAGTACACGTATACATGCACCTGTAAAGAAGTAGGCAAACATTGACTCTGTTCAAACTTCTGTCTTTATTTATTATTAAAAAGTGTAATTATGTCTACTAAAAATTATTTTTTTCTCTTTTTCATTACAATTACTTATTCAAATATTTCACCAGTATTTACATAAACATTTAAATGCACTGGTCGTCAAAATTAGAATGCAATATCAGAAATTAAGAGCAGCAATACTTAATAAAAAAATAATTAATACATTTTTATAAAAGCATTAGTTAACATAAACTACAATGTTTAACAGTTCATCATTCGCAAAATATCGAAATTAAAACCAAATCTGTATGGAAATCGCAAACAGTTGGAAAAACTAAATCTTCTCATGTGGAAAAATTTTTTCTTCAATATGTTGTATAATCACCTCAGATAGATACACATACTTCACATTTTGATTTCATAGACTTTAATGAAGTGTTGATCTAGCCATGTAGAATTGCACCCACTGGAAGGTCCAGGGAGGAATTTTGCGCTCTAAAATTCGGAGCCCTAAGACATTTTACACATGCTTAATGGAATTCAAGTCGGGAAAGTAAAGTGGTCAGTCCTTTTTAGTGATATCTCCTTCTTGCAACTATTAGGGCACCACATGAGGTGTCGTCCACGTCACTTGACCATGGATCAAAATTACATGGTCCGTCGCCAAAAGCCCTCGTGTAGCTGAACAGTGCGACGTTCATATTCAATCAATCAATCAATCATAGGGCACCACATGTGTTCATTAGGATCGAACATTATCACCCATTAACAGAAACTCTGAGACAACAGCATTATAAAATCGCCTAAGTTGAATGACAATTCCTCGTCTGCATTTCTCCGAGTACTTCCGGGTTTTCCTGAGCTGAGCTCGCGTACGCGAAAAGTACCCTCCTAGCTCATCCCGAGTGTAACTCTATGAAAATTTCACTGTTCAATCGGTCTTTCCCGAATTATTTCACAAGTGCTTTTTATGGTTTCGAATAATTGAAAAGTACAGCTCGGTAGAATTTTCTACAAAAAGTTGACGTACTTCTCCTGAGCACCCCACCCCCTCCCTTGACGTTTTTCGAATGACATTTAGTTGACTATATTCCCTCAACAGAGGGGGTGACTTATCCAATACGTTAGTGTATTATTTGCTTCTCGAAGAGTGACAGTTAAGGGAAGAAGAGAAACAAGATTCTGTTATCCAGATTGTGATGTCGAGTTATGCACAGTACCATGTTTTCGTATTTATCATACACGATCAAATTTTTATTAAGAATTTCATAATCATTCATGAAAAGGCAAAAGATGTAAATAAAATTTTTAATTCAGGATAAAATCAAGGTATTCTAAGCTTTTTATTTACAATTAGTGTGTAGATTGACTACAAAGTTTAATGACTTCTGCCATACAGAAAGCCAACTTTAAAGGTGAACTAGTCATTTATTTTAATAGATTTTTACATTAATTTTTAGAAAATTTTGTATGCAAATGGTACTATTATGTTTAAAAAGATATTTATGCTGGAAACAATGCAAAAAAATGATATTTTTTAATTCATAATTTAGAAATAAAATGAGCCTTGAAGGGTTAAAAAGATTCCCAGCAATGTGTATTTATATGTGTACAAGCGCTCGAGAGAATTCATGAATGGATCAAAGAAACACTTAAGCCTCAATTACTATTTTATGAGATGCTTGAGAGTTAATATGAAGAGGATTGAAATAACCCTGTAAGAAAGCACATTTTTTTAAGAAAGTAGTCTGAAACTGAAGCAGTTTCCAATCGATGTTTCTTTGCCTTACGTTTGATTTATTTGAAACAGCAGGAGGAAATTGTCTTTGTTTTCAAATCATTTTGTATTTCTTTGATATATAAAATAATATGCAAAGATTTTTACTATATATTAAAAGAAAGCAATAAAATATCTTTTATAGCGGTCTATTAAAATAACTTACAGTTTAATGAAATTACTTTTTTGTAACTTTTCTCTCTCTTTCTATGAATAACAAGAACTAATCTTTACTTACCACTATATATATGTACGTATTGGTAATAATCAAAAGAATGGAAACACCTTAGATTTATAAAGAATCATTCATTAGTATAGAGCAGGACTATTTTTGGCGTATGATACAGCTTGGATTCGCATAGAAATCTATTCGTACAAGTGCTGAATAGTGTTTAAAGGAATATTTTACCATTCTTTAGGGAGATATTGTTCTGGGAGATATACCGGTGAAGGGTATAAATTCCATATTGAACGCTTTAAAATAGACTATAACGGTTAAAGTATATTGAGGTCGGGTAACTGTGCGAGCCAAGGTATATATATTTCTAACTTCATCCTTGTGTTCATCAAACCCCAATTGGATGCTTCTTTGCATGGATAGGTGCTTTATTATCCTGGAAAATTCCAACTCCTGCAAGAAACAAAGTTTGCATCCTAGGATGAACCTGGTCAGCTGAAATTTATCTATGCTTCTCTCCAGAGATCCTTCCTTTCAGGGCTACGATCGGTTCAGCATAAAAATACGACACGCTGCCCATATCATGGCAAATCCACCTCCATGCTTAACAGTCGATAGAAGACAATGACGTTCATGCGGTTGTGCAGGTCTCCTCCAAACGTACACTCGTCTTGATGTAGGAAAAAATGAGGAAGACGATTTGTCAGATCACACTTTCTTTCACTTATCAATCGACCACACTTTCTCCAACTAGACAGTGTTCTATAATTTGGCATCTTTGAAAATCTAAGAAGTCCAAGATTTTATGCTTTTGAAAAAAATCCACAAGACTGACAAAACTTCAATAAAGCTATCACATACTACAACAATATTTACATTTCTGTTTACAAAAAAACTGGTAGCATTATTATACTTTAATGTTTGCGAAGGCATTCAAAAGTATCACTTTTATTCTCAGGTATTTCTAATATTTCAAGTGGCTGCGGTAGCTGAGTGGTCAAGGTAACGTACTCGTAACTGGCGTGCCATATGTTCGAACCTAGACCCGCCTTGCAGAGGGAGTCAAAGCACTTTAAATATGTCGAGGATCAAAAATTTGTCGTAGATGTGGTGTGGAAGTTACAAGAGGGGGTGCCAGCGTAGCTGTTGTCCTCATCACTTGACAAAGGTTCGAAATTACGAGGTCCATCACTTAAAACTCGCACGTAGCTGAATTGTGAAACGTTAATATATCCACTCACTCATTCCTTTATTTTGATAACCACCTGTATATAGTGTTATTCTTTACTAGGTAAAAAATCATGATACAGATCCTAAATAATAGCCCCACTAATCTGATGCAGAAAGGAATTATTTTACTGGTATCAAAACAAAACAAATGCAACCAGCTTCTCGTAGTTCAAACGCGTATAGTTTGTCAGCTGCGGTAGTTCTGAATCTGCTGGTAGTTTCAGAAGCACTTAAGAGAGGGTCCTCAGTGTACCTACTTTCCCATCCTACAAATTTAACGGCACAGAAACCTTTAATTAAAGATAATTGTCATTAGTCTTTCATTAGGATTCAGTTAAATGAGCCTCTCCAAGAGTATAAGTAAAACAGCTTACGTCATGATTTGTTTAAAACAGATCTAGCATTGACAGTGAGTTCCGATCCACTCTTCTTCCCACTTAAGTTCAGTATTTTTACCGAAAATAATTGGATTATCATGGCTTGCAAATAAACAAAAAAAACAATATTATTAGCTTGGTTTTTTTTCTTTGCTACTTATGTATAATCGTTATTTCGTTGAATCCATCGCCAAATTCTGTCATTATTTCTGGTCATGTTCGAAAACAAATCCCTGCGCATGCTTTTTTCGTATTAGTCCGTCTACAAATGAATTGGTGAAGATTAAGAAAAATTGAATACTGTGTTCTAAACTAACACGCACACTTGGAATAAACGAAAGAAATTATAACAACAATTGCAATCAAGAGCGTGACAAATGAGTTTTCATGTAGATGTCATCACATATATTCGCACACAATCCACAAATAGTCACGTATAGTTCTGGAATGTTTCTTATTTCACCATTTTACTAAACCACATAGTTTTTCGGGTATTACGCATTAGATAATATTTTTGTAAGCAATCCACTGCTTCTTTCGCTTCTATAGATTATGCGTCGGGTCTTTACGTGACCTTCACCAACTAATTATCTTGGGGAATCTTTGGGCTATAGCATCTACATTTAATTCACAGCCATCCCTTTCAAGAAGAAACCCTGATATGCAAATTAGTTAGAGTATATAATGTTACATTTTGGTAATTGTAGGAGAGAAGGAGCGGAGTATCTGAATGCAGCTTTACTAAGGTGATATTTAAGATTTACGCAACTTGATTTTAGGACGGAGTTTTGCTACTATACTAAATTAGGGGATTAGGACTTGATAGGTTAGGATTGATTAAGGTTAAACTGATCTGATTGCGTGAGATTATTCACTTAAGGTCGTTGCTTTCTTTATATCACTCCAAGGGTTTCCTTTTGTAGTTTACTTTGTGGTTGACTAGTACAGTTGAACAATTACAAATTAGATTTATCATGGAAAGTTCTGGTCATGCTTTGTTCCCTCCCACATCTTTAGGTAGGCAGGATGATGGGGGAAGCGATTTCAGGGGGAAGTTGCTTGCAACTATTTATACATAATTATATTAATTGTAGTTATTTGATAAAAAGTAACCAAAATAAAAATTTTCTTTGTTGACCTAAGTAGGAATTGACTTTAAAAATTTTATTTTATACAACTTGTTTTTGTAATTAATATTTGAAAGTGTTATAAGAATCTGTTTGAGGTTGTTGATGTTTGGAATTCGAGTAAAGATCAACTGTAATTAGTTCAAATTCCAATTTATTATTCCACTAACTTAAATCAAACTAAGGGTAGGAAACGCATAACGCTACTAACTAGAAGAGCAATCACATGGTAAAGGGATACTTAATATATGAGTATAATCTACTTCACTTACTCTTGAAACCCTTGGACTTCTATGTTCTAATTCACCGTAATTCTCGTATTTGTTGTACGACCTTCGGTTGTAATCATTAAACTCAATCTTATAACTTATTCGCCCATTAGCAATAATTGACCATGCCGAGACTACTCATCGACTGGCTGTTAATTAACTCTTCACGTACCTAAATGTCCACGCTTAAATATAACAACTCATTTGTATAACTCAAGTCTTCTTCTTCGGGAGAAAGCTTTCAATAGAACGTA
Organism: Trichonephila clavipes; assembly: GCA_019973935.1. Lineage (NCBI taxonomy): Eukaryota > Metazoa > Arthropoda > Arachnida > Araneae > Nephilidae > Trichonephila > Trichonephila clavipes. The sequence goes on from BMAU01019051.1 coordinate 165,869, forward strand.
CAGTTAAAAAGAAATAGTTTTACTCCAAGAGTATTTGTTGAAGGTTCGCGGATAGACCCCGTTGCAGTATAATCATACGTTTCAGACACCAGGTATAATTTCTTTTCCTTTCCTAAAATGATTAGTATAGCATAAGAGAAAAGTACCTGTGATACACTGCTGATGCATTTTCTCTTCTTTAGTGATGCTGTCGTAACCTAGTGGTCATGATCACGAACTCTTGACCGGCGTGTCTTGAGTTCGAGCTCTAGTGTCACCGAAGACCCATCGTGTGTTGGGGCTAATGCATGTTAAATCTGTCAAACCTCAAAATCTGCTCGATGTAACTGTGAGGAATTTCGAAAAAGGAGGTGCCAGCTCAAGTGTCGTCACTGGATCGTAGTTCAAAATTGGGAGGTCCGTCGACACAATAGCCTTCATATTTCATTATATTGAGACGTTAATATACACTTCTTCCATTTCATCGCTCAATTTTCGTCAATGATTCTTTGGATATCTCGACTACAATGCTATTTTTAAAATTAGTCAATATTTCGAATTTGTAGAAGAGCAAAAGTGGTAGCGCATCACGCTTCCACGTCATAGGTCCGGGATTCAAACTCCGGGCTGGGCAAGGTAGACTCAGCCTTTACTCCCTTTAGTTGATGGATAAACGAGTACCAATCTTTCTTGGAAACTAAACACTGGGGGCTTACTCGTCAGACGGACCATCTGACCGGAACATCTACTCATTTACCTGAGTGCCCAGGATCACGAAAACTGAGATGGGCACAGTAGGTCTTGGCCAACCGTGGGCTGTTGATAGAGAAAAAAAGTCGAAAAGAGCAAAAACACTAGAATTTTTTTGAAAAATTTTCTTTTTGTAGGATTGTTACCAAAAAAAAGAAAAGAGAAATACAAATGATTATTAAACTAGACAAAAGAATTATAGGAATACATAACGTAATTGTGTATCTCTTTTTTTTCAAATTATTCATGTTACAGTTCTATGCATAACTAAAGTGGTGAGCTTTAAAATAAAATATTTATAGGTATGCAATGCAGTAACAGAATATACATCGTATTTTCAATTAATGTGATTCAGCGGTTAATAGAAAAATATCGACTCAAACCTTTCTTATGTTTGCATGATCAGTATTATTTGGAAATTCGAGAAATTGTTTCAAAACACTTCAGATCTCAGAGATAAGTTTAGGTCTATTTATGTTCTATTTTTCTAAGAGCAGTCAGTTCGCTTCGGTATTCTGCCCAAATGTTGTGGAAACTCTTAGTGGCGGTTTTGACTTTCTTCACGAAGCCTTTCGAGGGTCCAGTGCTTTCTTATGATGGCACCGCTTTGGGTCCACAAACATGGGAAGATACAGGTAAGTCAATGTACGAGTATCTTCTTTAGACTGTCCTCGTCTCGAAGGTAAATTTATAAAATAATTAATCAGCCAAAAGTACAATAGTCTCAACTAAACTCTTAACTAATTTTTCGAAAATCCCTCAGCAGTCATATAGCATTCTCTTCCATAGACATGAGATACTTAAGCGAAAATGAAGAGAATTCTTACTTCTACCTTTAAGGTGGGAAGAGTAAGAACTAAACATATATTGTCGGTCATAAACATTTGCTTTTCAAGTAAATATTTATTTTACAAGGTGTGAAGAGTAAATTCCCGGTCTGCGCATGCCCTTGCCATTAGGTTTGGTGTGAAGGATTGGGAATGGAATATAGTTGACCTTGATATTTCTGCAGCTGGAGGTACGTTATAACATCCATCTACCTAGTTAAGTTGGTTTTTTCATCCGTGCTTGATAAAGACGTTGTTGTGTCGAAGTGCAGCGAACTTGGTAAATGCAAAAATCTAGCAGCGAGTACATTTGAAGTTAGAATAATCTCAACTTAAAGAAATGTTTAGAGATAATTGCAAGTCACACAGTCAAACTTTTGAATGGCACAAATTACTTTCGAAAGATCGGGAAGGGGATGAACGTTCTTGTCGATCTGTGAAATCCAGGACAGGTGATGTTCATCGTTTTTGTTGGATATTAATGGCATCATTATGACTGAATGGGTACCTCGAGGCCAAATGGTAAAACAGCAGTACTACATTGAGGTCCTGATAAAGTTTAGAGAAGAGTAAGGAAAAAAGACAAGATTTGTAGAGCAACAACAAATAGATTTTGCACCCAAACAATTCCTCGGTGCACATTGCGCTCTCTGTAAAACAGATCGTGGAGGACAAACAAAACATTACTGTGTTCTAGTATTCACCTTACTCACACCAGATATTGCACCCTACGACTTCTACTTATTTCTTAGTGAAAAATACACTGATGGGAACGCATTTTCAATCTGTAGGAGAGACGAAGTTAAAAATGGCCAACTTACTGAAGATGGTGACACCTAATGAGCAGCAGCAACGCTTTGAGAGGTGGAAACTTATATACAGATATGTATTGATAGGGAAAGGGAGTATATTGAAAGTGATCAGAAGGTAGTTGTACATTGTTTTCAATATAGCTAATTTTTAAGACTAATCTGGTTATTTAGCAATTATCATAGTAGTATTTGTTATATAGTTTGAATCAACATAGAAATTTAGAGGAAAGAATTTAGCTACGAATCTTATAAGTTTGTGGGATCCTTTTTTAATGAATAATTATACATGATTAGTTATAATCTTCCTAATTTTAGAAGTCTGATAGACTGGAGCGTTCTTAGAGCCCCTTTTCTCAACTGCGGACCTGTGTTTTAACAGTCAAGCATATCGTTTGTGATAGTACTCAATTTAATTTTTAAGAGCACAGAATTTTTTTATTTATCACAGTTTTTTTTTGTCTCAGACATGAATAAAATTAGACTCTTAATGAAAAACTATTAGTGCATATTTTAACTCAATTGGTGTTATTGCATCTAATATTAAAAATAAATGAATTTTTTTGCTAATATTAAAAGATGATATCTAGTTACGAAATGCATCTAATTTCTCTTTTTATTAAACTTCTTACTGACTAAAAATAAATATTTTACTTTTATTGTTTTTTGTTAGTTTTCTCTAAAATAAATTTAAGTTCTTCCGGCTGCATCTACTGTGTCTCATTTTTTAAATAGTTCTCGCCATGAAAGCTCTTCACACTGAAGATGATGATATGCGATTTTCTCCAAATTTTCAAAAGGTAAGTTTTCAAATAAAAACAGTTATGTAGTAAAAGAAATTTGGAATGATAACCTTTTAAAAGAATTTTAGATTGCATTGCCAGCATTCTATCTGGCCACGGTAGCCGAATGGTCATAGTCGCGAACTCGTGGCCGGAGTTGTCAAATCGTGGGCTTAAGTACTACTACCACTGAAGAATCACCATGTAGAAGGACTGAAGTACCTAAATCCCTTAGCCGTAACGAAAGCCCTGAGCGCGTTAATAAAAAGGCCCTGAGCGCCTATTTATCCACCAACGTTACGGAAACACTGCATGCGACCATTTTGATTGCTTCTTCAAACGTTACAAATGCATGTATTGGGCTCTATAAAGTAGGGTTTTTTTCTGTTACTAATAGATATCATATTTTATTAATATATGTGCTAAAAATAATGAAAACTAAAAATAATTCGTCAAACTTTAAGGCTTAGGTTCCCAACATTTTTGTTTCATAGACCCCTTGCCATGTTTTTCGGTTTGGGGTAAGCCCTTGCTTATATACCTTATTTTTTGAAAATTTATCAATTAAATGTCTTTTTGACAGTTAGTATAGAGCTACTTATTTTAAAAGAACTAAATTTCTAATTATAGTGAAGTATAGTGTTCATAAAACTTAAGAAATACATGTTAATTAATTAGATTAAAATTTAACTGATATCTAAAATGATTGAACAATAAACAAATTCTTATAATGAGAGGTATGAATCTGGTGCTTCAATAATAAATTTCAACATTTGGATAAATCTTGTTAGGTTTAACCCTAAATCTCCTCTGTTAGTAGTGACCAGGTTTTTTCCCTTCTTTCTCTCTCTCTTTCTCTTTCTCTCTCTCTCTTTTATTATTTTTTGTTTTTTGTTTTGGAGATTGGCAACCGCGTTGAAGCTCCATACTATGAAGCAAGAAAAACTTTCTCTTGATATCCCATGATTCAAAACAAATAATAGGTATGTCTTTTTAAAGCCAAAACTGTTTGTGTCCATTACCAAACTAGTCTTTAAGATCTTCGTTAGGGCCTCTTCCGATCAGTTCCTATTGCATCCAAAAATATTTTCAATGTTACCATATAAATTGATTGTCCACTGTGGTATTACCATAGTTAAAGCATTCTCAAACTTAGTTTCAAAATTTAAATAAAAGGCATTTAAATTCTGAGTGTAGATTAAAACATCCTGGCAGATTGTGTGCGACAAAGTGAGAACATTCACAACCTTCAATATTATACTATATTAGCTTAATTCTGAAAGGAAATGCTGAAATGTTCCTTTTTTTAATAAAATTTATATTGTCACCTTATAACTGCGAATTAACCTCATAAAATTTAGTAAATAAATCTAGTTTCCACTTGATTAAATTTTCTTTTGAAATTAAAGTCACGATCTGGTTTAATGAGAACAACTATCGTAAACCGTTGTTTACACCTCATGGACCCCCAAATTATCTTTTGGCTAAAATGGACCCCTTACAGGTAGTCAAAGACTCTTGGGGTTCGATATAGACCACTTTGGGAATCATTGCTTTAGATTATTATTTGTATTGATTAGAAGATTTTGAAAAAGATTCTGATATCAGGAAAAAAATCCATTGTTGTGGGAGTATACAAGTGAAAAATTCGTTAATTATTGATACACATATTTTGCGATGCTATGAAAACGTGAAATTATTCTTAATAATAAGATTCATCTCAAAAAATTTTAAACCGACATATTTATATTTTTAAATAGCTTCTTCTGTGTGGATCTTTATATTGATATATTTGATCAAATTCTTATCAGTTTAATATTATTTTTATTTTTAAATTCATATTTTCTAGTGCAATTAACTATACCTATGCTATGAAATTGTTTAGTACGCATCACTCTCTAGTTAACACTGCAAATTATTTTAGTGACACAAAGATGCATTTAGAAGCATATAGAAACTAATATATTTGTTCATTTATAAAAAAAAAAAGTCACTTTTGAAGTACACCAAAAACTAACTGTATAATAATTTATTTTGACACATCATTCACTTTTCTTCGACGAACTAGTGTAGTAAATAGCTTAGGGTAATAGCTGTGTCTTCAGATATAACGTTAAATTAAAAGGAAATTTGAAGCACAATTTTACACGTCTCGAAAAAAATTAAATATGATTCGAGAGTACACCTTTAAAAAAAAGTGAAACTTATTTTTTATGCGTTAATTTAATAACTTAGCTCCCTTTGAGGCATTAACAATGAGACTACATATTGAATACTGAGGTAATTTTTTTTTACATATATCTCGTCTGTTTTCCTAAAAAATTGAATAATTCCTAAAGGAATTGGATTTTTCTTTTGAATAAAACATTTATTTACTGCCACTTATATTCTTTTATTGGCTGAAGAAATGTTATGGATTCTGAAAAACTATTTTATATAGACGCAGGTACATTCGAATATAGTGATAAGTATTACTGCAAGTTAAAATGCACTTAAAACTAGTACTAGTTATGTTATAATTAAAAATATTCTTCACGGGAGGTAAACTTGGCAAATATGGGTACTAAGGGAATGTGTGGCACATTTAAGCAAATACCCATACTACACGTAATGGTTTTAAGTTGATGCATTGCGCACTGCGGTATTCATAATATTCAAATGTCATGGTGACTGTGTGATTTTTTTTTGTGTTGTGCGGCTCAAATAGAAGTGAAAACAAAACATTTCAAATGTGTAGGTACAGCTACCTTGTATTTCATATAATTTATAGTTATATTTTAGTTATCTTACTTAAGATTTGACACTCAGAAATAATTAATTTTTCATGGCTGCAATCTTATGTGAGTGTAGTATTCGTTGACCTAAACGGACGGTTTCTTTATCTCTCTCTTCGGCGTGGCTGGCTTTGTCACGAGTTCGAACCCAGTACCATTAAAGACCCGCCGTGTAGGGCAGCGATGCACGTTAAATCTGTCGAGAGCTGAAACTTCCTCCCGTTGGTGTGGTGTGGTAGTTAGGAGAGGCAGGTGCCAGTCTAGGTGTCGTCCACGTCACTTGACCATGGTTCAAAATTACGTGGTCCGTCACCAAAAACTCTCGTGTAGCTGAACAGTGCGACGTTAATATTCACTCACTCTCTCTTCGACAACAGTAATATCAACTATTGAATAATGCCAATGCAGAAAATAAGGGCACTAAGATTAAAGGTAATATGTGCATTACCAAAATATTATGACTTTTTTTCACAAAGCAATTAAACTGCTGATTGATGCTCTTATGTTTCAAGAGAGGTAACAATAAAGGAAGATCTGACTTCTGCGAAAAAGAGATTTTCGAAAGAAGGTCGTAGAGAAAGTGTAGGGACAAAACGCAGAGCACAACAGCAAGTACCAGTAAATACAATGCATCCTGGAATTTTTTCTATTTGGATTGTTATTATGATGAAAATCAAGGACAGGAACGGGTGTAACACACTCAGGAACATTGAAAATAGCGACCCAAGAAGGAAGCTAAGTACAATCGCGAAACTTTGCAAATAAGTACAACGTAATGTGATATGCAAATGGTCCAAGTTTTGTGCCAAAACGCATGCTCATACACACCGAGGTAGTGCTACAATCAGGAAGAGGGTACTATATAAGCCAACGCAAATTCGAAGATTCATAAACGTGACGATTACCCGCCGATTGTAGGAAGACTTTGGTAAGCGAAACATAACAGGGGTAAACGTGCTAGAAGACATTTCTCACAGTTAAGCGAGTTCGAGAGAGGCCTGATCATTGGGATGAAAACTGTAGGCTGGTCGACGCACCGTGTTGCTGACCAGAGGATCGTTCGGAGTGTGCCGTTAGAAGTTGTTGGGAGCAGTGGACAAGAGAAGGTACCCACGCACGGAAAACCGGGTCTGGAGCGACCAGGAAGACCACGAGGAGAGAGGATCGAAGGATCGTGCGGCAAGCACTTGTGGACCCCACAGTGACTCGTTCAACGATACGAGCAGACGTAGGCGTAGCAATTGTTCCACAAACAATTTCCAGAAACCTATAGAAGCGAATCTTAAATCCAAGCGCCCTTTCCGTGCGCTCCCTTTAACAACGGAACATCGGCAACTACGTCTACAATGGTGCCAAGCCAGATCAATGTAGAATGTCATAGATTGACAAAAGGTTGTGTTAAGTCATGAATCCCGGTTTGTTTTGGGGACAGACGATAATTGTGTATGGGTTTGGAGGCGCTCTGGTGAGCGGTACAATTCCCCCCACACTGTTCTACGTCACACTGCCCGCACAGCTGTTGTAATGGTCTGGGGGGCATAGCCTATGATAGCCGGTCCACTTTAATTGTGATGCGTGGAACCTTAACGGGCCAACGTTACGTTGATGATATTCTTCGACCCCATGTTAGACCTTTCCTAAATGGTCTCCCAGGGGCAATTTTCCAGCAAAATAATGCTCGTCCGCATACAGCAAGAGTTGCTCAAAACTTCCTACGTCATTCTCAGACTCTTCCATGGCCAGCCCGCTTCCCCGATTTGTCCCCTGTAGAGTACGTGTGGGATCAGCCAAAACGGCAGATACCATCGTGTCACTCTGTACATGATTTAGAATTGGCTGTTCAAGATTTGTGGGCCCATCTGCCTCACAACAACATAAGGCAGGGATGGCGAACCTTTTTGGATCAACGTGCCATTTTTTCTTTAAAATATGTTTAATGAGGTATAGACGTGCCGTCAAATAATTTTGAATTAATTTTGATTTTAATGAAATTTTGAAAATAATAAAACTAAATACCCACATCACAAAATTCTTTATTTACTACGAAAATATACACTTTGCACTCAATAGTAGTAAATATTTCAGTTATTAATTTTAATTACATTAAATTTAATTAAATTTAAGTAACATTAGTGTGATTTCTGTTGTTGCAGATTATATACATAAATGACAAATAACTTATATTAGGATTGCAAAATGTTTCTTTTAGCCGAATGCATGTTGAATTAAAGTCATCTGCCAAACGGTTTCCAGTGAGTATTTAATGTTATTCATCTCTGAAAATAATCACTCGTAAGTATAAATAGATAAAAATATGGTTAAAATAGTAAAAGCTAGCTTCTTAAAACAGTTGTATGTGTCTGGAATCGAATTCCATGTTACCAAAATTTCGTTAATGGCATTTTTACTTATATTGCTTGTTAATCTTTCTGTTTCAATCTCAATTCCAACTTTTTCCTTTTTTCAATAAACTTTTGAATCCATATTGAACTAGACTAGAAATCAATAAGTTGTGCATTTCAAATTTTTCAATTTCCAACGAATCGAATTGGAGCAAGTTCAGTTTATCAAATAATGTCACATCAGGGTATATAATAAACTTGAGCACGCGTTTTTTACAATTCTTTGAACTGAGAAAATCTCACTGAAAACTCCTTGATTGAAGAATCAATTATGGAAATTAATTCTTCAATAACTGTATCTTTGTCTGGTTTCTCATGTACATTTTTATCTTTGAAATTGTTTTTCAAGTTTGGGGTTACTTGCAATAATATACTTTCTGAATTAAAATACAAACCGTTTTGATCGGTGACGTGCCCAAAATATTGTGCTGCGTGCCACCAAAGGCACGCGTGCCGATGGTTCGCCATCCCTGACATAAGGTGTCTAATCAACACAATGCCGGACTGTGTGGTGGTATGTATTGCAGCTGGAGGTGGTCCGACGCGCTATTGAAGTTGCCCAGTATTTGTGTCGTTGAACACCCTGTATTCGTTTAATTGTCTTGTTTTTGAGATCAAGTGAATCTCTCATCTGTGTCATTATGTGTATTAAATTTCATTTCAATCCGATGCTTTCTTCTTGGGTCGCTATTTTCAATGTTCCTGAATGTATTATGTCCCTTGTTCATCCTGGTTCTATGAGAAAAGTGTCGTGTTTAGAGGTTGACTTCTTCTATCGTAATGATTGTAACGTAAGATGCAAGTGCACCTCCTCATTAAGTGTTGTTTTTCCTTAAGTTTGTAATAACTTGAATTAGTTTAATAGTTTATCTTATTTTCTCTCTCTCGCGCGCACACTATTTAATTATTTTTAATTTATAGATAATAGATAACTTAGACATTTTTTTGTAATACAATTTGTTCAATATAACAAAGGTTTAATTTTACTTCTTATCATTTGCCAAACATGTAATTTGTGTAAAATTGCATTTCGGTTTGGAATTGTTAAATGTAGAGATGACAGATTCTCAAGTATTTTTTATAATGTAAGCTACCCATATTTCCGGTAATTTGTACCTACATCATCTAAAGTAGTGTTTCTCAAACTGGGGGGGCGGTAACATTGCGGAGGGCGCGAGCATATTGAAAATAAAAGGTTTAAAAAAATAGTTTTTTTTTGGAATGAAGTAAAACAAGATGCTTTCTGGCGTAATAAAAAATACACATTTACACTGATATAATTTATTTTTATCATCTGGTGATTATGAAAAATAAAAGATTCCACTTCAAACGCTGATTAATTATCTTTAATCCTATAACCAAATAAAAAAAGACATTTTGTTTGTTTTACTGTAATCCTACGATGAGAGATATTTTTATTACGTTTCTTTAAACCCCTACTTTTGTTATATATTTGACCTTCAAACTTATAGTATGTTTCACTCTGCATCTGTTTCTTTTTGGAAAGTTGTAAATAATATTTTTCTGTTGCTTTTTTTTTTCATGTGAATGAGTTTTATAATACATGAATTAGCATATTGAGCATTTTGAAGGATTATTTGTCCAAGATGTATTTTTAAGAGTATCCTGAAACATGTAATGCATAATGAAAAACGTTTTGCACAATTATTTTTGGGGCATGCTGCACTTTCCCCATGAACAATTTTGTGGTTTTGATAGCTGTGTTGTACGACTTATTATGGTTTATAAATGTAAATGAGCAGAATATAAAAAAAATGTGCATCTGTGTGATCTCTATTGAAGGAAGTTGAAACTGATCAAGCAATTGAAGAATCTCCTGAAATTATGCATATTAATCAAGATAGCGAAAGTAAATATGAGAAAAGCGATAGACATGAAACGTTTGAGTTGAATTGAAATTTTCAAATACTGCCTAAAGAACTCTATGAAGAAAACTATGATGCCATAAATGTATCACTTCACCTTGTCAAAAAGGCACAAGGAAAAAAGTTCAAAATATTATTTGTAGATCATCAAACGACAGCAAAACTACAATAACGTGAACGAAATATGGCAGTTTTGCTGGAAAATAACGTTTCTGTATTGTTAGTGAAAAGTGTCTGTGATTTATGTCCTTTATTAAGGACACGCATATTTGGAACATTTTCTTCAGTTTTATTGGATTTTTTCTCAAACTATCAAAGAAAAATTGAAAAGTCCTTGAAAGTTGGTAAGTATATTTTCTCTTATTTATATTATTTGTTGGAATTGTGATTTTTATCGTGTATAGTAAAAGTAATTATAAAATAAATTATAGTTTTAAAACATACTAAAAAACACGCTCTTATAGTGAATCAAACCAAAAAGTAAACAAAAAATAAAAATATATATTACTTAAAAGAAACATATACAAAATTTAATACTTATCTTATTAATTTGTATGGATTATAATTATGATCTTATTGTAGCTTTAGCGCCAAAAAAGTGCATTATTAGTGCATGCAATACATTACTACTTTCAGGGGGGCACGATAAAAATTATGATTGAAAATTGGGTCGCTAGCAGTGAAAGTTTGAGAACCACTGACCTAAAGTATGTCAAATATGGGCAATTTCAGAATTTGTGTGTGTTGAGGAGTTATTTATACACATATTAATAAGAGTTAAAGGTTTGTTCATATAACATTAGAAGGACCATACTTTAAAGTTTAAAATATCTTAATTTCGGAAAAAGTGAAAAGTATTTCAGTGTAGTATTATACAACTACATATTTTGCAGCCCATATTTGCCAAGTTTACCCTATTGCCAAAAAAATTAAAACCTTCAGAACTCGTTAATCCTTGCTTCTCAAATGTTCAACGGATCCGTTATTGGGAAAACAGCGTCTAATCTGAATAGAGCATATTAAATGTTCACATAGAGAGTTTTTATCTAACTAAATCATTCTTATTAGTCAAAAACATTTTTTTAAATTTTTTCAGGTTTTGTGCCTTTGATTTCGTAACAGACAACTCTAAAATTAATGAATTTTCCAATTTCATTGTAGGCTGGAATAAAGGATCCAACATTACATTGGCCAGGCAAACGCGTACCCTACTACATCCATCCATCTGTTCGTAAGTATAAAGCATATTAATTTTTTTTATATGGAAAAACTCCAATAATACACAAGCATGGAATATCATTAAATTAATTGGAAGTTTCATGGATTGCTACAAGGTGCATTGGATAAAAAAGTGCAGGGTTATTAATAATTCCCTTTTGAAGTGCTATAATAAAAACCCAAAGACAAATAGAGTAAAAAAGAACATTTGAAAGAATACAGAAACAACTCGAAATATATTTACATACTTTAAAGATGTTCTGTGTATGAAACCTTGGTTTTATTGCATATGTCAATGAGATATTCTAATTCCTACCACACTCTGCTCAATATGGTACTATCCGCACAATACGAGGTGTGACGCAAGAAGAGACTGGTCCAATAAATCATTGTATTTACAGAATCAGTTTTCTGTGATAGTATCATCTTCAAAGTAGTTCCCTTCAGCATTCATACACTTCTGCATACAGTGCTGTCATTGTTGGTAATAGTTCTTGGGAACGAGGTTTTTAGAAGGCCCTTCAGAGGAATCTCCGTTTTTGCCTGAACCTCTTCAACTGTGGTGAAATGTGTTCCCTTTCAGCAAGATTTAATTGTAGAAAATAAAAAAGTCTCATGGAGCCAAATCAGGTAAATAAGGAGGATGCCTCATCACAGTAATGCTTTTGCTGGTCAGAAACTGCTTGAAAGATAGGGATGCATTGTCTTGGTGCAACAGTCATCCATCACTCCCCAATTCTAGACTTTTTTCCTAATTTTTTCACTAAGTTCTGTTTAGTATTTCACTGTAGTAGTGTTTATTAACAGTTTGACCACTGATGTGAGTTTGAAAACCACTGATATATTGAATTTTGGCTATGATTTGGTCTATAATCACTGATCTTTGGTGCCCAACAGGTTCATCATGTTCCACACTGACCCTTTCTCCTGAAAACCTTTAATACCCTTCAAACACATGTGCACTAGACAAAGTTTCCTCTCAATAAGCTTCGGTTAGTATTTGAAATGTTTTCGAGGCTGATTTCTTATATCACAAGAATCTTCATGTTGATTCGACATTTTTCCGGCAGAATGCAATTACACTTGTTCACTCAATGACGCAGTACTCCCAACTGGCGCGATCGATTAAGGCATAACTAGACACATGGATAGAGGAGGAGCGTGGGATGACGTCAATAAAAGTTGTCACCAACTCCACTCTTTTTTTCAAGCTACACAAGCTGTATGTGTGTGTGTTTCTGCTACGTCACGTGACTAAAAAGGTACGAAAACTTGGTCTTATGTAAGAAACCAAGTTTTTAGATAGCGCTTAATAAAAAGTAATAAATGTTCGTGTATGACTTGATGGCATTGAACAGAAGGTGAGGCACCTTTAACTATTAAAATACGTCCTGATCGTATTGTTTACCTTGGAAATGCGGAAAAAAATGTTTTTAATCATGTACAGCTTGATTCAAAATTAGTGTGATCAATTTTAAAAGCATATTTTAAAAATGGAACTTTTAAATTACCGATTTAACTATCTTTATTAGTAAGAGTCAGTGGCGCACACAAGTGGGTGGGCCTGGGGGTCCGAACCCCCCCCCAAGCCCTTGATTTTTTTTCCTATTGATTATAATTCTAAGTATATAGTACGTAAAATTTAATTAATTACTTGTTAATGAATAATTTTATTAATTAATGCTGATTATTTATTCAATAATTAGTTTTTTACTGTGTTTTGTTCCCGAAAATCGACAAAATCAAAAGGAGTATGATACAAGAATGGTGAACTTTCGACCCCGGACACCCCCCATTGAAAAATTCCTGTGTTCGCTACTGGTAAGAGTAAATTATGGCACCGAAATTAGATCCTCAAACCCGACGTGAAATCTTAAAGCTTTTGAAGGATGGTTGCTCAGATTCTGTTATAAATGAAGAACTCAAAAATCAGAAAAGACGATTTTCCAATGGATTACTATCTAAACTTTGAAAAGAAATAAAATTTGGGTGGAAATCAAAAGCTCCGGGAAAAAATGTGGATGAAAGGAAGTACTTGGGGAAAAAGGAAAAAAGCTGAAAAAACTTAACTCTGTAGAAATTCCTCTCCATTAATGAACTTTTATAACAAAAACTATCGGTGTCGTAATCAACAATTTATCATCAAATAAAGAAAATTGACTATAAGAAAGTGAATTAAGCAGACTGTCATCACACACACACACAAATGTCGGTTAAAACCGTAGAAAAACGAAGAAAACGTTCTTGATCTCTGATTTAATGTTACACAAAGGTAGATACAAAACATGTATAGCTTCGGATGAAGCACTGTTTCATCTATCATTCACAACTGACAAAAGGAATATACAACATATTTCACGCAAAAAGTGTTGCAAGGACGCAGCCGTTTAGCAAAAGGCCGTCAGGTGTTATGGTATGCATGGGAATGTCCTCTTAAGGCTTAATAAAACTATTTTTTTAGAACCAAAGGCTAAAATTGGTGCTAAATGCTATCAGAATAAAGTTTTCAAACACTTGATTAAAGAAAGTAGACGTCCTTATTCACAAGGAAACTTTGTTTTTGACCGACATCCTACACCAAGTCATACTGAAAAATCAAATATAAAATGAATGAAGGATAAAAAAAAATTAATTTTCTTACTTCTGAGAAACGACCACCACCATCTTTTTACTGTGTTCAAAGTTATTATTTTTATGGGGATACTTAAAAAAACAATTAAATACTTAAAGTAAGAACACTTCAAGGGCTTTAAAAGGCAACCAAAGAGGAAGTTGGAAAAATACCCCCAAAATGCTCAAAAAAGTTCTTTTGGCTTGGCCGTAACGCTTACGTAATGTTTACTATGCTAAAGGAAACCTCATCGAAATTTTCATGTAAATAACTTAATTCAATAAAAATGTATGATTACCTGAAATTGGTCACGTTATTTATGAATCAACTGGTAGTCCATTTAGTGTCTTATTTAAAATTAGCTTTGTGATTGAGACCAAATTTTGTTAAGCAATCGACCGGTTGATCGCGATCGATACATTGGTAACCTCTGTTATAATCAAAATAACTGGAATTAAAATGTCTATTTTAATACGACCATTTAAGATCCCTCGAAGAACGACAACAGATGAAGCAGATCCTGTCACAATATTCTGTTAAGTACACAAGTTGATACCTCCATTCGAATTGTCGATTCATTAATCGTAGTGGTTGAAGAGCGGTTTCGGAATGGTCTCTTCGCAATCATTGACCCTTTTTACTAGGGGAGAGATCTGAAGAAGGTGCAGTAACGCAGTCGAACTCCCCTCTATGTCGAAATAAATCAGGAACAACGACCAACATGCAAACTTACCATTATCTTGTTAAAATAAGACGTCTTCGATAGTGGCGTAGCTACCAATGGGCTAGGTCAGTGTTTCTCAAACTGTGGGGCACGCCCCCTGGGGGCGCGAGATCCTTACGATGGGGGCGTGAGCATATCGAAAATAAAAGATTTATATACGTGGAAAGTTTTTAGAGTACCTGTTTCCCGCAGGGAAACTTCACCTCCAATCATTGAGAACTGTGGATGAGCATTGCTTCGGCTTTACCTTAGCCCAGAACTGCATTTAAAAGTGTGAAAAAATTTACTTAGGGTTTAGGGGGAAAAAAATTTTAAAGCTTTGAATTTAGTGAATTACATTTGTTAAGAAAAATTAACTTGGAATTAAAAAAAGATAGTGCTGGATGTTGAATTTATAAGAGCGTGAGAATTAAGTAAAAATCATTACTTGTTGGATTAAATCTGTGCCGGACACCAAGCGATACGGCAAGCCCAATCGCTTGAGAAGAGCTTTTGATCGAGAGACGGACTTCTTGAGAGAACCCGCACGGTCGAAAACGTCGCTCGGAATGGGAGCTGCAAAAGATTTTTAAAAAAATAATTAATTTACGGGAATGAATTAAAACAAAATACTTTCATCCATAATAATAAATACACTTTTACTCTGATATTATTTATAGGCGCGCGATATAAGTCATCAAAAATAAAAACTTCTTCAATACCTAATTAGCCTTCTTTGATCCTATAACCAAATAAAAAAATATTTTATTTGTGATTTGCTTTAATTCCATGATGAGAGAATATTTATTACGTTTTCTTGTTAAATCTAAATATTACTCTTTTAGAGAAAAAACAAACCCCAGACCCAGAATCGAAAAAAATTAGGAACATAAAAAATTCATCACTGTGTGTTATTATTTTTGAAATACTGCACATTATAGCTGTAATCTGTTTTTGCTGATAATCTGTTTGACATTCTAAGTTATTGGTACAGTTAGTTATGACCCCTCTCTTAATGTGTTAGTTTCTCATTTAGGGAAGTTGTAAGTAATGCATTTCTCTGTTACGCTTTTTTTTCATGCAAAAGAGTTTTATGATATTTTGAAAACCACAGAGAGCACACACACACTTTGAAGGATTACTTGGCCAAGACTTGTTTTTTTTAGTATTCTCAAACATATAAAGCATTATGAAAAACGTTTTACACAATTTTTTTAGCAGTAACATACGTATTATCATAATGAATACACTTTTAACCCGGAAGTGGACACTCGTGACACACAGATCACGAAATTGTTAATTCTGGCAAAACTGTTTATTTGTTACCAAAGAAAAATTGAAAAGTTCTTAAAAGTAGGTAAGTTTAATTTCTCTTAAATTTTTCACTGGAATCACGATTTGTATCTTGTACAATAAAATAATTATATATATAAAAAGGATTGGGGTGACTCAATCACCCCGCGTGACCATTAACGCTAGTTTCGAGTGTGTGTCTTCCCCCGGGATAAAACATTTTGAAGTCTTCTCGCTTTAAATATTAAACATAACACTATTATTCTTCATAGGAATTTTATATTACTTTTATTGTTTAACATTAACTCTAATTAACTTGTTTAACATTAACTTAAAATTACAGTTCACTTAAAACTAATTATATCATGAGCATTCATTTTAAAGTATCATTTTACATTTTCTTAAACATTGTCGCACATTTGGGTTTACTCTCCTGACAATTCAGCTATTTATCAAGAATGTTTTAGTTCTTTAAAAAATGAACTCGTTCGAAGAGCGGGTACTTGAGACAGTATAATTTTAATTTATCAGTGCTGCACAAGGTATTTTATGACTAATTTATTAATACTAAATAAATTAAGAGCAAGTTTAATAAGTATTAGCGACTTCCATGAGCTTGTCTTGCAGAGGAAAGTTTTTCAAAGGAAGGTTTACGATTAGAAATTGACACTCTGAGTACATTTTTTATATTTGGCTGAGATTTATATTTTGTCTTGAAAGCAGCCCCCGCATTTTGCAATCTGTTCCAATTTAAAAATTCGAGAAAGAAAATAAAATATATATTACTTAAAAGTTACATGTATAAAATTTAATATACTTATCTTGTTAATTTGTACAGTTTATAATTAAGATCGTTTTGTAGCTTTAGCGTCAAAGTGCATTAATATTGCATTCAATACATTATTATTGTATAAGGGGGCGGGAGAAAAATTATGATTGAAAAGTGGGTCGCCAGTGTTGAAAGTTTGAGAAGTACTGGGCTAAGTGGTGCCATGCAGTGGGGCTCTCATGTTCAGGGGAGCTCTGTAATCCTGACCACCGAGCTTGCAATAATTTCTCCCACATTTAACTTATAAACATAAAAGGTTGTGACACAACTATAATCATGGCAGCTCAATTGAAAGTAATTTCGAACTTGTGAGGGAATTCACCTAAATTCTTTTCGTTGTTTGTATAGTGTGTGACAGGGCTTTACGCAACTTTCAACTAATAATCCTCTTGAGGAATCTTTGGGACAGCAATCGCGTTATTTCACAACCATTCCTCTCAAGAAGAAACCATGTGATGCAAATTAGCTAGTGTATATATAGTTAAAGTTTAATAATCGTAGATTGGAAGAAGTGGAGTCGCTGAAAGCAGTGTTAATACGTTAAGAATTAGAATTACACGCCGCGTGACTAAAGGCGGATTTTATCTAATAGAATAAATCAGTGAATTTAGAATTGTTAAGATAGGATTGATTAAAGTAAATCTCTTCGGATTTCGTACGCTTATTCACATAAGGTTTGCGCTCTCTTTATATCACTCCAAAGGTTTCCTTTATAGATTGCTTGTTCTGGATTATTATCTTTGATAATAATAAATTAGATTTATCATGGTTAGTCTTGGTCATCCCTCTTTCCCTCCTACAGATTTAGGTTAACAAGATGATGAGGTAGCGTTCCCTGGGGAGAGGCCATTACAAGTGTTGCGAAATTTACTTAATGAAAAATTTATACTATTTTAATTTTTCCATTTTTCTATAAACTGCTACATGAAAATAAACTACTTCATGCTCTATAAAAATCTCACCATACTTATTATCACATATTAAAAACCCTACACAGGAAAAATTCCTTCTCGGTTAGAGTCTATTTTTAATAAAAATATGAATCATAATAAGTTAGTTTCCTGTTTCAATATTTCGTAATCTACTCGGATTTGCAATAAGTTTTGTCCCCCGCCCTTCTTCTCATCTTTTGTAGAGGTGTTTTCTTAAGAATAATAATATATTGAACAGAAGTATTTATAGCATTGTTATTATTCTAGACAATTCCTGTCACATATGCAGCAACTGAAATATCAGGTTAAAGCCCGACAGGACTGGGGTACTCTGTCATTATCCAACGAAATTTAGCAAGGTAAAAATTATTTAAGAATCAGTGTGGGCCAAGCTCGACTCCAACACATCGCTAATAGCAATTGAAAACAAAGTCGCATCAAGAGTGGATTTAGCTGGAGTTATTGAAACTTTAGCGAAAATTAAAGCTAGGAAAAGATAGCAAACCAAATTGTTAATTTGTTGTTAATTTGTTGACCAATTTATGTCCCGATAGTGCACTTAGTTAAAAAGATATTAATTAAAAACCTTAAAATGCATAATTATAGCCATTTTTTCCCGCCAGGCGGCGAAGTTCCAAATCTTCGATCTTTTTTTCCAGACGTTTCTAAATACGATCTAGTTTTTTTATGAGACTCAGACAAAAAGTAATTACAGAATCGGAAAGATCATTTACTTCGCCACAATACGGTATAATTTATTTTACAAAATAGTGATATTTTCTATTTCTTACGATTTTTTCTAAAATGAGTCAAAATCGATATGTTTTTATGAAAATGATTTCTCGATCGTTCCGCTTGCATTTTCTTTCGCGTTAATAAAATGATATTTTACGCTAAAAAAAGTTCATGCTTTTCTCTTTTAGAATCTGTCCTTTAAAAAGTAAAATGTCAAAAACTTTTTTTTTACGATTTTTCAAAAAATACTCAAAATTTTATTTAAATACTTAATAACTTCTTTATTTATAAAAATAATCTCACGAAACTTTTTTTCCGTGTGTAGAACAATATTATCCGTAATCTGTACAAAGATTGAAAAAATTACGTTTTCTAAAAAACAAATTGTGTTTGTTTGTTTTTCTTTTTGCGAGAAATGTTCTATATTATTTTTGTTTCATTTTTTGTTTAAAAATTGCCGTTGTTTGCAATCGATGCGTTAAATTTGAAAACATTAACTTAAAAATCATACTCTTAAAAATTTATTTTAAATATTGCATGAAAAGCTCTGTTTTGTGCCAAGGTTATTAGCTTCAACTATACGGGGAAAGTTTTACGCATGCGCGATAGAGAATGTTACTCTTTTCACGGTTTTTGAAAGAGAAACTTCGCTGTTGTGTGACCATTGGACGCTGAGGTGCATGAGTAGATACCTCGATCAGGTGGTCAATCTGAAGCGAGCCTGCCAGTGTTTAAAGTCCCCAAGCAAGCTTGGTACTCATTTATCAACCCACTGAAGTAGGGATGAAAGGTTTAGTCGACCTTGCCCAACCTGGAAAAGAACCTAGACCTGTGGCGGGGAAGCACGACAGACTACCACATATTTTTATCACATAGTATATTTTCTATTTGAATGATTTTATACATTGAACGGAAAAAAATCTCCATCCTTTTTACCTTTTTATTCTTATGCATTTTTAATTCGCCACAATTCTGTATGATGCTGTTGTTGTTTTCTTTTTTTTTCAAAACAACGAAACTTTGCATATAAATAAATTTATTTAAAAATGGTTTATTAATTATTAAATCATATTTTAGAAAACTACTCTGCATTTTAAAAAATAAAAAAATTACTGTAATTATATAAATATTATATTATACTTCATAAATATAATTTTTAATAAATAATACTTTTTGTAAATTTTGTTATAATAAACATTAAATGATATTTTAGATAAAAATTAGTTACAAAAAAAGTTCTATAAAATGAAATACAACATGTTATAAATAAGATATTATATAAATTATTATAATAATACATAAAATTATTGTTAAAATAATGAATATGTTAGCTTTGTATAACATAATATTTTTGGCAGATACGTGTTTAAATAATTTACTAAACATAGTGCAATGAAAAACGTTACAATTAAAATAAAATATCAAAATGTTTTTATCCATTTTTTTTTCTTTTTGAATGTTTTTTCAGTACATGTATATGTATATATATATATATATATATATATATATATATATATATATAGGCTTTTCTCCATACTGTGTTTTTTATAACTTATAAATACCTATATGTTTAATCAAACATTCAAACGTTCAGAAAAAAGCAATCGTTTCAATAGCTATCTGTAAATTTTTCTTTTACTTTAAGAAATTTAATTTTAATAAATATATATATGTTTTTTAAAAGTATTATTTCTATTATTTTATTACTAAATTAATTCTTTGTTAGTTAAAAGGTACTTCGTCTATTATTTTGGATCAAAATACATTTTAGAGACATTTTTAAGCTAACTATATGAAACGATTGATTGATTCATGAAAATCTGAAATCTATATATATTTCATTATTTTATTTTCATAGAAACTAATTATTATTAAAAAATGATGAAAGTTTTTTGTTTTACTCGTAGAGAGCATCAGAACGTTTTCTTTTTATTTCTTCACATTAAAAATTGTTTTAACTCTAATGCAATATTGTTTTTTATTAGTCATACATCGAAATTTGAAGCTATATCTTATCTATGAGGGGGTGGGGAAGATAGAAGAATTATTTTACACAAAAAACGTGTTATGCCGGGCTATAGAGAGGGGAAAGAAATCTATCTTAAATCAAAAATATATAGAATGGAGCAAATTTCAAAAGAGAGAAATTTTTCGACATAATTTTAAAAATCACTCACATTGTGCGGGACACAGAAATGCTGTTGTCATGAGGGAAAAAGAAAGCTCCTGACCAAGCAACTATTATTCACTTAAAAATCATTGTATCCCGACCAATGCGAAAAGCAACATCTCTTAATGAATAGGCCTTTCTCGATAGGGGACAATTTTACCGCTATCGAATTTCGAAACGTGCAGGTATCTGTTTCATTTACTCATATTAGTGTGGTTTGCAAGAAAGAGATCACGGAAAGAGATGTCGTAAGTTTTTAGCAGCCAAAAAAATATAATTAAAAGTATCACCGATAGAAGAAATTGACAATCCAAAAAACAATCCCCAAGACAACAGTGCATTAGTTTATTCCTTCGTTAATATTTGTTCCTCTGGGCCTCCGTAGCAATGTCCGATACAACTAAGATGACTCACAACGCCCGTTACAGCTGAATCCAACATAACATAACGAATCGCAGAAACCTCATGACATATAGAATATATGATTTCTGTCAATGTTGATGGGATGAACGGTACTCAAGGTTTGTCAAATAGCTGCACAAAAGTTGACCGCAGTGAGCTCGTATGAACATGTTGCCTATGTGATCTTGAAACCTCGGACAATCACTCTGTCTCCATCAAAGGTACTCAATATGAATCGTGTTTTACCAGGTTCATGTAATATAGAATGGCATCATTCTGTATATAGTTTATTACAGATAACATGCCCCTCTGATTTATTTCTGGCGTGACATAGTAACTCAAAAGGGTGAAATAACACTCAATGGCTACTATGCACGTTTTTAGCCCAATTGGGACACGATTCTGCCAAAATTGATCCGAGAATGAGACATGAGGAAAATCCACACCAGACTGTCAGTTTGTCAGATGATATGACTTTGTCGTATATTCAAAAGCAATTGACAACAACCATATACGAGGATTCTGGGGGTTGACATTCCCGTGTAGTGTGAAGTGTTTTTCATCCGTTCAGAAATGTTTGAATAACCAGAAGGAGTCGTTTTCAATTCTTCCTGTTGCCCGTACGGCAAATGATACCCTAAAGCTGTGTCTCCGGGTTGTAACTCCTTCAGTGACTACGGTTTGTACTAATAGAGATGCAGTATATCAAGGAGGATACGTCAAATAGATGAATGTGGCACATCCAACAATCTTTCAGCTATGTGAGCATTTCTGCTCACTGCGGACAATTTCGCTGCTCATTCATTCATAGTGGTTTCCACAGCATTAATTCATTGTGGTGTACACCAAAAGGGGTCTTTCACTTAGTGACCATATTTTTAAGAGCTAGTTTCATTGAACCATTTGACTAGTTTCACAATTTAGTACACAATATGGAACCATTCTTTCCGTGTATTCCTTCATTACTTTGAGTGAAATTTTTAGAATGCAACAATTTCTGATTCCCCGTCGAAATTGAATGATTTAACTAACAACGCGCGGATCGGGTAATGATAACTTTCTGAAAACGAATGAAAAATCTTTGTGTATCTTGGTTTTTATTGCGATAATTCAGATAAATCCCTCGAATTTTAGCGCCAGCCTCTTGCAAACTGCATTTCTATATCATCATTTCCTGCTTGTGCGTGTGTGTGTTAAGTATAAATGTATATAAGTGTCATGTACACTCTAATACATTGTGTGTGTTCTACGATTTGCGGCGCATCATTCATCTCTAAAGAAACCCGAGACTCCTCTCAATGATTATTCTAAACTTGTACATCTTATCTGTTTTCCTTTGAATTTCACCAAATACTTAAAAAGAACAAACACCACGAAGGTCACCGAGACATGGGGAAGAAACTTTCTTCTAATGCTCATCCAACATTTAGCTTTAAATACACAGCTCATACTCACGAATTCACTATCGTAATCAACACTAAATACTAGCCTCTTCGTTTGGGAAAAAGCATTTAATTTACTTTTCCTTCAAATCTTCCGAAAAATTTAATTAAATCGTGTTTATACATAGTATATATGTGTCTACTTCAGAATAATAACCCAAATCTTCTTTTTCAGAAAACTTGACTCCACTGATTGAAAAAGCCATAGCGCAATACAACGAACACACTGTCTTGAGCTTTGTTAAACGAACTGATGAACAAAACTACGTGTGCTTCTTAAAGGATAAAGGGTAAATAGTACACAGAAGGTATCATTACAGCAGTTACAAACATTCACCACCAATAGAGTAAATCTAGACGAGGGGAAATCCCATAGCAATGCATGGTCGGAAACGCTTACCTAGCATGACAGTGGTGACACAAAACTCAAGAAAGACATGAATAAAAGGTGACAAACTTATTAGCCTTAAAGCAAAAAAATTACAGAAATAAATTAAGGAAAAAGAGCGTTAAAGGGTCAATAGAGATGCATGTTGGAGAGATAGAGGTACGCATCGTTAGTATGTAGAATCCACCAGACGGTCATATGAAAAATCTCGACATGACTGAAAAAGGCCCGCATACTGGTATCGGGATTATTATGTGCCAGATTCAGCTTAGTCTCATCGTTGTTTGGCATCCTTACTCTTCGCTCCCGTGTTTGTGTACCCGGGATGAAAGACTCGCTGTCGGACAATCTCTGATACAAACTTGCAAAGAAGATATGGCTGGGAGTTTGTCTCCTGAGATACGTTGGAAGTATAATCGCTGTGTGGCTAGTCCCTTGCAATCAGTGAACCCATTTGCTAGATGCATTTCAGTAAGCTTAGAGTTCGTCTAACGTTCCTTCCTACTATCACTTTATCGGCAGACGGAGCGAAACATCATAGTGAGTCTGGGAGCAAAAACAGCGTGTACTCATGTACCGTCATCTGATGCTTCGGTTTACGGAGCGCAATCTATCAGGTACACCATCTCAAGATTTTCCAGCATGCACTAAAAATAATAAACATGCTTTTTCCTCTTATTCTTGTCTTGCCTTTCATGTGTTTTGTGTAGTTAGTAACACGCCAGGAAAGCGTTTCCGACCATTCATTCCTATGTGATTTCTCATTGTCTACGCGTACTCCATCTATTTTGAAAGTTTGTAACCGCTGTACTGATACATTCTGTATAACATATATATATATATATATATATATATATATATATATATATATATATATTAAATACCAAAGAGCGCTTGTGGTTATTCCAAAGAATTTTGAAAAAATGAAGAAGTTTTAACACATTGGGAAACGAGAAAATTTTCATTTTTTTCAATTTGCTTTTAAAATCCAATTCGTGTGGAAAGAGAGTTTAGGCAAAATGACCAGCTGCACATAAACGTAAGACTTTGACGATTTTCTTCAAAACTGGGAAAAATTGAAATCACAGTTACTCTCTGAAAAGTACTATAATATTAATTAAATTATTAATTTTAGATAATTAATCCATTTTTATATATATATATATATATATATATATATATATATATATATATATATATAATGTGTGTGTGTTTTCAAATTTCTTATCCTACTTATCTAATATGCCTACTATTCTTTTCGCTAACATTTACTGATTTCTTAAATTTTAATTCTCATTTAAACTAATACTTGTATATACGAGTATGATATAAATACGATATTTTCTTAAAACATTTCATTGGTATTTTATCTCTGTTTATTACTTCGAAATTAATAGAAGTTATAAGAAATAAAAATTAGCCTGAATTATATATTAATAAACTCTTTCAAAGTCTGTGGATTAGAGGATTTTTAACACTTTTTTTAATTTGAAGAAGGGAGAGCGTATGATATTTATGCCATGTTTACGTGTCATTTCAATTCTTTTTAAGACATGACAACTTCAAAAATGCTATTGGGTTGTTCGGAAAGTAATTTCGTTTTTTTGTGAGGAAATGAAAGACAGTTTTCGTATAATAAACAAATACTTCATTAAATTATATATTGGCCGTTCTGGTCCAACACCTTTTGCCATCTTTCTGGTAGTAGCATAATTCCACGCTCATAAAATTTTTGGTCTTTGCTGGCAAAAAACTCTCCTCATTTGAGGTGAAAGTTTTACCGTCTAAAAAATTTTGAAGTGACCGGAACAAATAATAATTCCATGGTGCCAGGTCTGGAGAACACGGTGGATGTGGCATTGTATCCCATTCAAGCTGTAAAAGCTTTTGGCGAGTGACCAAACTTGTGTGAGGTCTCGCGTTGTCTTGGTGAAACACTACACCTTTCCTGTTGATTAGCACCTTTTCTGTTGAAGTGCATCATTCAGTTTGTCCAGCTGATGAGAGTAGACTCCCGAATTAATCGTTGTGTTATCCGGTAAAAGCTAAAAAAAAACGATTCCTTTCAAATCCCACCAAACAGACGGCATCACCTTTTTTTGGTGAATATCGGCTTTGGAAATGGTTTGAGCCGGTTCATTTGTTTGCTCCATGGCCTTTTTCGTCTCCAGTGATGACGCGCTTCAAAAACGGATCATTTTCGTGACATTTGAGAAGCGAATCGCAGACGTCAATGCGGTGACACAGATTTCTCTCTGTGAGAACATGGGGAATCCATACATCTAGCTTCGAGGATAATCCGAGGCCTTTCAAGTGGTCATAAACTGTTGAATTTGATAAATTTAACCTCAATTCGATCTCACGTGTTGTTATTCGCCGGTTCACATCAACTAATGCCTTTATCGCGTCTTTATCAGCTTCAACCGGCCTTCCCGAACGTGGTGTATCTTCGGCATCAAAATTGCCGGTTCGAAATTTAGCGAACCAGTTCTGGCACTGGCGTACTGTCAACTCACCTTCTCCATACACATCGGTCAATTTTTTCTGGCTTGAACAGCATTTTACCCTTTCTGTAGTAAAACAGTAAGCTATGTCGAAAATACTGCTTATCGCTCTCCATATTTAAAAGGGCACCAACCAAACACTACTGCGTAGAATTAATTGAAATTTTTCACACACAAGCCTTGCTATATGAGCTCTCAAAGCATATAAAAGTTATACGGCTTAAATGTGAAGTTGGGTGCAAAAAAATACAATTAAAAGTCTCTGTCGGGAAAAATGAAATTACTTTCCGAACAACCCAATTTTAGTTATTTCTTTACGGTTTGCTGCAAATTAAAAAAAAAAAAAAGTCCGTCCATAATATTTTACAATATTTTATTTCCAGATGTTACTCCTTTATTGGTTGTGTGGGTGGTGTTCAGAATATATCTCTCGGTGATGGCTGCGGGTACGTGGGAACCATTGTTCACCAGCTTGGACATACTATCGGACTGTTCCATGAGCATCAACGAACTGACAGAGATAAATACCTGAACATATACAGAAACAACATTATCACTGGTAAGTAACTATCTATGTCTTCATATATTGCCACTATCAATTTAAAAAATATCGTTCAATAATTACAGTGGTTGCAAAAAGTCCTGAACACACTCATTTTTTAGCAGAATTTTTGTGTTTGACTTCATTTTTCGTTGTGAAATTATCGCACTATCTTAAATATTGTTATTGATTTTAATGTATTTTTTATGCTGATTTCAAATCTACTACTAGTTTCTTAATGGCTAAAATATTTTTTGTAGTAAAGCTGACTGAACACAATAATATTAAATATGTGCAGAATAAAACAATATAGAATATGATAATATGCAAAGAAACACAACACGAAAATTTACAAATACGGTATATTTAATAAGCATTTTGAAAATTACATTGTTGTCACATGTTACAAAATCAATATTTTATGGGCCAGCCGTTTGCTTTAATTACGGCTCTACATCTTTTTGGCATGGAATGCACCAATTTCAAAAGAAGATCTTCCGTGACAATATGGTTGAAGGAAAATATTAAAGCTTCAATTAATTCACGTTTGTTTGAAGGTTTTTTCTTTAAAATTTCATAACCAATTTTAATCCATAAGTTCTCTATCGGATTAAGGGAGACTGTCCTGGCCAGTTCATTCTATTCACAATATGGTCTTTCAACCATTTCTGGACTATTTTTGCACGATGGCAAGGGGCGTTATCGTCCTGAAAAATCCATGACACATTCCCAAAAAGGTTGAAAGTAGTTTGTAGCAATTTATTTTGTAGTATTTCAATGTAATCCATGGCTTTCACTGTTCCGCTAACGATGTGAAGTCTTCCAACACCATGAGAAGACATGCAACCCCATACCATCACTTTTGTCGGGTACTTTACTGTGGGCTTCAGACACTGAGGGCTGAATTCCTCATGAGTGTGTCGCCTTACATAGGCACTACTTTCATTGCCCGAAATACAAAACTGACTCGTCACTAAATATTACCTTTTCCCAGTCTTTAATAGTCCATAATGAATGTTCCCTTACCCACGTCAATTGCCTCTTGCGTTGAAATTCAGTCAGTAATGGTTTTGGGTGCGCTTTACAGCCTCGTAACCCAATTTCCAACAGTCTTCCTCTGACAGTTCTTGGGCACACACTCACATTTGATGTCAAAGTCCATTGTTTCAAAATTTGCGAGGAATTAAGCTTTCTGTTTAAAAGCAATAACCTGTCTTCACGTAAAGATGTTTTTCTTGGTCGTCCTAATCGCTCCCTGTTCGCAATAAAATTTGTTTCAGAAAATCTTTTCAAAGTTCTCACAACAGTAGAAAGGCCACATGGTACTTTAGCAGCAATTTGGCGCATAGAATAACCTTCTTCCTTCAAATGTATTATTTTGTACCTTTTATTCTCAGGCAGATATGAAAATTTAGCCGTAATTCCACTATTTCCCACAAACGCACTTTAAATTGCTTTCAATAACACTATTTTCCACAAGCACACAACTTCATTCAATACAATAAACCACGTTTCACCCTTTTTTTCAACCCTTTATCGCTACTACTCTCTGATTGGTTGAAATAACGGAGCATTTCATTGGTGGAAAACACACTCACTTATTTTTACAGTGACCTTGTGCTTTCTTGTCAAGGTTTTTTCAACATATCAATGAAACTATTTACTTTAGATGAAATCTATAAACAGATTTGAAATTAGCATGAAAAAATACATTAAAATCAATAAAAATATTTAAGATAGTGCGATAATTTCATAACGAAAAATGAACTCAAACACAAAAATTACGCAAACAAATGAGTGTGTTCAGGACTTTTTGCCACCACTGTATAACAGTTTCTAATATTTTATACTTCTACTTGATCCTACTACCGAAAAATGGGTAAAATACTTATTTATGTCCTGATTTTTTTGACGCCAAAGAATTTCGCCAAAGGGCACCAAAGGACATGCCGCGTTTTTCAAAATGGTTATCGAGAAGGAAAACTCCTGAAAGAAAAACGTGTTTTCTAAAGTGCAACCGAGGCGAAATGCTTTTGTGTGTGTGTGGTTCATCTAAATAACACTCTTCCTTTTTATGTAACTGTTGCATTCCAAATTTTGGACTTTCATATAAAAATACTATCAATCTCCATCATTCATTCACAAATAAATATTTTTTTCTTTACCTGTCATTCAAAAATAAAAAGAAATCCACTCACTGTGCCTCTGAAAAAAAGGTGGTTTCTAAAATGGTTTGTGGAAGAAAAACATAAGAAAAATGTTACTTTTAAATTGTAGTACCGGGAAAAACATTGGAAATGCATGTTTTAGTTTGATTTAACGTATCTCTTGTTTTTCTCTAAGAAAAGTATATTCTATCCACATTTCGAACATTCTTCCACAAAGCTATCCATCGTTTATTCATACACATCAATAACTTGGATTCTTCTTTTTATTCAAATGTAGCAAAAAAATCCATTCGTCGCTTCACTTTCAACCGGTTTTTTTTCTCGGCCATTCTAGAAAAATCATCAAACTTCCAAGTCCACCGTTGGGCTAAAATTGAACGCTATCCGAAGAACTTGTCTGAGTATGGTGGTTGCCAGTTCGTGCCGGTTGTTAGGGTTGAAAACTTGGCGTATAAATCTCATAAAAATTTGGCGCAAAATATTTGTCATCAAATCTAGGGAATAAAATAGGATCCAACCCAAAAGTGGAAAAATATATTTATAGTAGGCGAATTTTCTTTTCAAATGTTATTTGTTTTAATCATTTTACTATTATATGTAAAGCTGATACAACCATCTAAATCAAGGGTACTCAACCTTTTATTCTGCTGGGTCGCAACATGAGGTTAAACGGAGGGGGGGAATGCTTAAGACCAAGATAACATTAAAAATTTAAAATATGGAAAATTGATCAAAATATTATAACTCCTGTAATTTAAGACACTCTCCTTCGCAATTTTTGCATCAGCAAACGCTTTCATATGATTACCAATAATATAACAAACTTCTTAGGATGTCTTTGTTACTACTGTGACATTACCTCCGACAAATCACTTTGTTGCCGTTGCAAATGATATTCAATAAAACCTATTTATCAACTCTTGAAAGAGGGCAGTATCATTGAATAATTCCTGTTTATTGGTATTTTTTAACTACAGCACATTCGTGACAAAACAAACAAGTACTGATGCTTGCTTGTTTTTCACTACTAAACATTCAAACTCCAAATCATTCTAATATTTTTTGGTTGCAAGGTATGAAAAATTGTTCACACAAAATTGTTCCCCCCCATAAAATTGTCGCTACTCCATTGTTGTCTGTTATCACTAACCGTAACCGTTTCAAATAGAAACAAAATATCAATTCGCAGCCGTACGACATCGACAGAAAAAAAGCGAAAGTGATATATTTGAATTCTTGTCAAAGAATTTCCCACCAAATTTTTAATACATTGTCTTAAATAAAAGAATTTATCGGAGCAATGAGTCATGACTGCGCCACTTAAAAAGTTTGGTAGGCCACAGGTTGAGTATATTGCCGATCTAAATAACTCCACTCCTTAACAACAACTATATTTTGTAACTACTAAACTTTAAATACCTCAAACATAACAGCCTCACAAACTCTTATCTCAGACTCTCAAAAGCTCCCCTCTCTCCTTTTATGCATATATCTCTCCCTGCACTATTGGGGATACAATTACACAACATCGTTGTTGAAACAGCGCCATCTATTTTCTAAATAATACGTATTGAAATATATTTCGGCAATTATTACATAACAGGAAAAAAAACGCACGCGCGGCTTAAAAAATATTTTTTAAATTTATCCAGAAAGGATCATTACTTTTTTTTGCCTAAACCACGTAAAAAATCACCGTTCTTCAAAATCGCAGTTTTTAAAAACACGAGTTAAATTAAATGAAATATCGATTAGAGACAAAATGGAATAAAATATATGAAATTTTCTACTTCATGTTAATTTTAAGTAGCACTTTTTTCAAGCTAGAATTATTTCTGCACGTCCAATTCTTAAGGTAATGACCCTTGTTTTAAATAAAGTATCTTTGTAGAAATAACTTTAAACTTCAAAGTCTTGTATGTGCGGTACATATTTTTTCGTAAAAATCTTTTAACAAATCTCAGTAGAGATGAACTCTTTCAGCGGTCATTTTTATACACAAAATACTTTTAAAAAAGGAACTATTCTTTATTGTTTATAATGAAACACCATACGAATTCTAGCCTTCCTCACAAAAACAAGAAAAATTGCAAGACGAAAAGCATTTTAGTACCATAGACAAACTGCATCCCCTTTTCAAAACCCTACCTCTAAATAGTACACCATAAGAATTAAAAACAAGCGGAAATTAAAGAAAGAAAGTATCAGTGCCCGTACAGCATACGGGCAAACCATTTATGGCCAACTTTCGGTAGCCCATGCGTTGTACGGGCAAAACACTTAAAGGATTAATTATGTATATTTTTTTCTTCTCAGGCCAAGAATACAATTTCCGAAAGACTGCGTCTTACAACGAGCTAATCTTCACACCCTACGACTACAACTCCATCATGCACTATGGCAAGTATGCTTTCTCCAAGCAGCCTGGCAAACTGAAGACCATGGAGGCCAAAGATGGAACGCCACTAAAGGAGCCTTTCCACAAATCTGGCCTTACCAGCAACGACATCAAAACGATCAATGAATTATACAAACATTAAATTGAATTCACACTTATTTATTTGTACTTACTACAATAATTTACAATTTAAAAATATATTTTTTAAGAAATAAAAATCATATAATTAAAGTAATCTGTGTTGTTGGTCTTTTCATATTGATCATAATTTATACTGCTTTGAGAAGTCATTGTTAGAATCGAATTTCCCCTAAAGCTATCCGAGGCCTGGCTAGGGGAACAATCAAGGACAAAATAGACAACAATATTTATTAATTTACTTATAATTACTGAACTATACTGCGAATTCTAGATTATATTGTATATTTCCCAAATGAATTAGTCAATATTTAATTGAACTTTATAAATTAATATTCTGGTTGGACAAAGTATTGGAATCAATCCTTGGAATGATAACTAAAGATTAGTTGGCTAATAAAAGGCTAATGGACAAGAATTATATCAAATACAATTATTACATTAGCATAAGTGAAGAAAAAGAATAACATATGCACTTTTTGATCGAAATAATAATACTTCTAGATAAAGTGCTCTTAACACAATAATATAACAGAACCACGCTAATAAAACTTGCCCACGGACTCCCAAGTGAAAAAGCTACGTAAATACATAGTATAAAAATTTTAAATATAAAAATAATATTTGTTGAAGGAGTATTTATTAAAAGTATTATTGTTTAAAATAAAAGTTTAAAAACTAATGACTTTGACTTTTAACCCTCCCTTGTAAATAATTGCCCTTAATAAATGTATAGCTAACTTAATCTGGATGTTGTCACTCTGCAGTTATGTCTATTAATTTTTTTTGTTTCTCTTTCTCTTTTTCCTTCATAATTATCTAAAAAAATTCACCTGTATTTGCATAATGTTTAAATATTTTATTTTCTTAAGACTGATACTCTTGTATTAAACTGTTTCCCACCAACCAAGTTTATTGAGATTCAGTGAAAAAAAAAGAGAGAATTTAATTTCTGCTTACAAGTGTACAGCTATGAAGCACCTGTTTAAAATAAAAACAATAATGTTTGATACATGGAATAACTTACCTGAAACATATACGCGATTAAGGTGTTTAAAAAAAAAACAACTCTAGTTTTCTATTTCCCCAATATTTAACTCTCATATTCTTTCGAACAAGCATTTTTTTCCATGAATAATCAGATGAAAAACTAAGCTAATAAGCAATTTAACAAATGGTAATATTCATCCATGCTTAAAATTTAAAACAACTAGTATTTGTCAAACATAACAAAGTTTTCAAAAGTTTGACGCAAAGCAGTGCTCGTTAAGGCTGTTTTCTCCATATGCACAAGAGTGTGAACTTAACGCGGAGCACATTTTCGGACAGAAAAATGCCTCAATTTTTATAAAAATTTGTGAAATTGTAACTCATACATTTGTTTATAATATAGTGTTTTTAAAATTTCAAAATATTTCATAAATTATCTGTTTTTCCTTTTAACATGTCAAGGGATAGCTCATTTAGCATTACGGTATAGGAGAAAAAAGGCGAAACACATTTTATAAAAGAAAAAATGTATCAACTCGGGTAAAAATGAGTAGTATGATAAAATAAGTAATTCTCTACAGGATAGGGAAGCCTGAATATAATATTAATGTTTGAGTACTTTTTTATCTGAAAAAATATTCCAAATTTGGCTCCTATTATTTAACATTAGCTGAAGACAGCCTTAAATAAAAGTAAACTTATCACGGTTAGAGCTTTTTTGCCCTAAAAAATCCATATACGCTTACAAACATATTCAGGTGCATATCCAGCAGCTTGACTACAGGAATCCAAATAAAAATTATTTAAAAATAGATGACTTAATGCAAGAACAATTAAGGCTAATTTATATGAAAAGGAGATAGTTTACGTATTCAACTAACAAACTTTCCATTTCTTACGTATCCTAGGGGTTATGGTCAGGGGCTCGAGGCCTAGCACCACTGAAGAGAGGCCGATGCGCATTAATTTTTGCAAGGCTTTTAGTCCTTCTGTTAGCGTGGTATGGCAATTTAGAATGGGGCAGCTCAGATGTCACCCTCGTCACAACAATTTGGCTTGAAATGACGAGGTCTATCTCCAATATCCCTCGGGTTGTATCATAGTGCAATGTTGATAAACACTCACTCACTCAAATTCTGCTTTGCAGGAACAATCAAAGTCGAATCAGATAAATGATAAAAACTGACCCAGAACAATTAAACACAGAAATAAGTTTCGTTTGATTGGTAAAGGGAACGAAACTGGAAAATTATATATATATATATATATATATATATATATATATATATATATATATATATATATATATATATAAATCTTGACATTAGAAGTACTGTAAATAACTTAAGAGAATTGCAAATCGAAATCGAATCTAGTCAAGAATATTTAAAGAGAATGTGCTTAAGTTGTAGTGAATGAAAATAGTTTTCATGTCTCTCACTAGATGGCGCGCTCAATAAAATTACACCATCTATGACGTCGAGGATAAAATTAATTCAGATAATAAATGACTCCTGTGAACAACTAAAAGTAGAATACCTAAAAACAGCTGCCAAATACAGCGACATGAAATCTCCCCCAAACCCACCAAAAAAGAAGAATCGCCTAGACGGCTTTACTGCGCCAACCAAAGTCGTAAAAAAACAGAAAGTCCTGCAAAACTACTCCTTTGGTGCGGCTGCACCCGTCACCACAACCAATAAATACCAGACTCTCTCTCTGGAAACGACGCGTTGCCGACTCAGGACAACACAGCAATGCCAGTTGCCCCCCAAAAAAATCCCCCATTCATCTAAAATTCGAAGAAAATCACAACCTAATCATGCAAGAAATCAACAGAAAATAGCCCAAGACCAATTCGAAGCTGTCTGGGGAATATTTGCGCATCTTTGCGTCAACAGCTGACGAGCGCAAAGAGATCATCAGTTTCCTTAAGGAAAGACGTGAGCAATTCTTTGCGCTTCACCCGCAAGATAGCAAACCCCAAAAAATAGTGATTAAAGGTTTGCCAATATCTTCGGATATCGACGACATCAAGAAAGACCTCTCCGAGCGAGGCTTCCTTGTTAACAAGGTCGCACAGCTCACCAAACTTAAATTCAAAATTTAAGCTCCCCATCTTCATGGTGGAACTGCAAAAATCGCCCGATTCCCCAGACATCTTCAAATTAGACAAGTGCTGTTACTTAACAGTTAAAATCGACACCTTCAATAGACGACCAGGCCCGACCCAATGTTACAACTGTAAATTATTTAACCACTCCTCTAAGAATTGTCACATCAAAACCCGATGTCTTAAATGCGGCGAGCCGCATAGAACGGGCGACTGCCCAATAAAAGATTTAATAGAAAACCCCGTCTGTATTAATTGTAAAGAAACCGGACACCTGGCCAACTCGCATCGCTGAGCGAAATTCCCGAAAATCCAACCTAAAAAAGGTGCTCCCTCCTTAAACAGAAATAAATCTCAAAATTCATTTAATTCCGACCAATGTTTAAAATGATATCTCCTTTGCAAATGCCTTAAAAGGCAACCACCAGATGGCACCACAAACCGAAAAGTCCGTGTCGGCCGATTCAGAGGCCGAGACAACTCCAGCCCCCCACAAAGAAAAGAAACCAGAATGTAATTGAAAACGATGATAGCGGAACCTTTGGGTTCATGGACGCTATCATCGAATTGAAAAAGTTCTTCGCTGAACACCCCTCTCTCATAGAGTTGGGTAAACAGCTTAGAAACGCCTACCCCCACGAAAAGGTTGACGTTTTCTATCGTCATATCGCAAATCAGCGATAACGGGTGCGAGTTGTCTCGGACCGCCAAAATTTCTCCAAAGTCAAAGTAACTTCACCCGACCCCCCATGCGAGTAGTCATCTCCCGATTCGTCGAGAGAAACTCTCGCAAAGACCCTCAAATACGACCGCCTCGGCGGCCGAAACAACCTTTAAAAGAATACAAGTTATTCAAAAAAAAAAGGGGGACAGAAACTTTATTAATAGAAAAATCATTTTGAAATATCATTATGACAAATTTATTGTGCATATATTTAATTATCAGTTGTAATTTGTATCAAAGTTCCTTTATATTTTAGGTTAGAAAATATGCCTCCAAAAAATACAGTCAACATTCACAAACCAAATTAGTAGCTTCTATGGACATTGATACATCTTCTTCACCTTTTCGATGTCCCTTTTGTTCAAACCCGTCTTATCGTAGGGTTCCAACAACAGACTTCCGTCTTTGGCCTCCATAGTTTTCAGTTGACCTGGTTTCTTAGAAAAAGCATAGCTGCCATAATGCATGATGGATTTGTGATCGTACTTGGTGAAGATTTTTTCATAATTTATATCAGTTCGTCGGAAATTATGTTCTTTCCCTGTAAAAATAAATGAAATTCATTTCAAAAGAAAATGTACCAATAGTTTTTAATTTTTATTACAAAGATCACGCTTCAGTACTTTCTCATTTGCGTGTTTTTCAGAATGTAATCCTCCTCTATACAAGAGGGTGTGTACGCTACAGATATAGAGGCAATCATTACACGGGAAAATACCGAAAACAATCAAAGAAGACAAAATTCTTTAATTTCAATACCGAAGCCCCCATACTAGAAAAAAAACTCATACAAAAAGACTTAATTTTGAAATACTCATAAAAGGAGGATAGTTTTAAAAGGGAGATTGGTAGTAAAATTGAAATGCAACATAAAGAGGGATTGGGCAGAATGTTACTAAAATTTCAGAGAAGACGAACCACTAAGTAAAGTAAATTATGCGAAATGAGTATGATATAGAGGGCAGCGGTGGCCAACCCGCGGCATGTGTGCCACAGTGTGGCACACAAAGACTTGTTGAAATTTTTTTAAAAAAAATGAAAACTTAATTATGAATAACAATATTTTTATATAATTTTATTGAAATGCAGTTGTTTTAGAGAAAAAGATTTCAAAATTTATTTTAAATATACTTACAACAGAAAATTTTCATATAATTAATACTCCTGCATTGTTGTATGTGCTGGCTTTCTTAAGGACATGCACCCGTGAGATTTTGAAATTTGAGCCTGCTTTAAAATATATGAAAAAAACAATAGACTGTTCAGTGAGGGCTTTCTACTCAGGAAGGAAGATTGGGTCTGAGATTTAGCTTTTCTTACCGATATTATAGGATGTTTAAATACTTTAAATTTAAGATTACAGGTGAATGTATTTTCCTATCCTAGTTGATCACATATCTTCTTTTGTAAGCAAACTTTGCCTTTTTTACTGCCGATTTTGGCGAAAAAAAATTAAGATATAATAAAGCATGAACTGTTTAACAAGGTTAATAATGCTCCGATCTACGAGAGATTTAAAAACTTATTATCCGTTTAGAGGGATTCATTGAGTGCTAAGTTTGATAAATTTCTAGGTGGTAAAAAAATGCTGATCTTTTCACAAATCCTTTTTCAATTTCTTTGCAAGGCGTTAATTGTTAACATCCTAAAATCCAAATCGAAATTACTAGCCTACAGCATCATACTAAACTGAAAAGCAAACTTACTGAACATATTTCAACTACAAGTAATCCGCATTATTTTGGAAATTTGTACTAACAAGCAATTTTCTAAATTTACACGATTTGTTTATGTAATATTATTGTAGATTCGGATCATTATGTTTGTGAACATATGCTTTCTGCATGAACATAATACAATCGAAATATCACTCAAAAGTAACTGTGATATGCACCTAAAAAACATTAGTTTTTTAGAATCTTTATACATTGAAATTTTTTTAAATATATATAATCTGTAATATTATTTTTTTAAATTTCCTCTACTTAGACTTACATAAAAAATGTACAGTTTGCTAAAATTCCCGTATTAAGCCTACAGGAAACATTTTTTCGCCTTTCCATGTTTGTTGGAGAAAATGGAAGTGGCACACAGAGCTTTTTTAATAAGATAGAGGCACTCTTCCTAAAAAGGTTTGCCACCCCTGCTACAGGAGAAGGAACCTGCAGATGGAGAATATTTGTGCCATTATTTCTACTAGGAAAATTATTGTGCAAATTTTTCCCTTACTCAGCAGACACCTATAACAGTAAAAAATGGTAGACGATCACCAACGGAAGCAGTTCCAGCAGATAGACAATTTTAAAAGGGGAATGGTGATTGAACTCCGTTGGCTGTTCAATAAGTAATAAGACTAACTTTACTGCCGCAAAACCACTCATCGCAATGTTAACTTTTGTGGCATAAGAAAAGTTTGTTGTCTGTATTGACAATAGGTCCCGATAGATGGCGTGTACAGACTCATATTCTTGAGTATGTTGCGAACGAACTGAAGCGTGTTTGTGGGCGCCTACGTGACGCGGCCAGTTATCGAAATGGAAGCAAAAATCTGCAAACATCAGCATCGTAGACCTTTGATGTGATACGATATGATTAAAGGCGGAGACAAGAAGGCAACAATATCTTAAAACGCTTTATCACAGCAGACGAAGCTTGGTTGTATTACTATGATCCAACCATAAAACAACAAAGCAGTGATTGGAAACATCTATCTTCACCTACTCCCAAGAAAGCAAAAATTGTGAAATCGGCTGGTAAAGTTATGGCTATAATTTTTTATTATGAAGGAATTGTGTGACGAACCCGGTACTACCATAAACGACTCGTACTACACGAATGTCCTGCGAACAACGGTACAGCACATTAAAAAGTAACGTCCATTGCTTCGAATTGGCTTCATATTGCACCTTCACAATGCTCGACCACATATTGCTCGTTGCGTACTGGATGTTTCGCAGCAGAACAACATAGAGATTTTACCTCACCCTCCATACAGTCCTGATCTCCCTCCATGCGACTTCTGTCTGTTTTCTCAACTTAAGAAACGATTACGAGGCAAACGTTCTGCAAGCTCCAAAGCATGTGTAAAGGTTGTGAAGGCAGTTTTGAAGAAGCTCTCACAAAACGGACTTTTACATGCTTTTAAGAAGTGGACAGAACGTTGGGATAAATGCATTAAGTGCCGCGGAAGTCATTTTGAAAAAAAAA
Source organism: Trichonephila clavipes (assembly GCA_019973935.1). NCBI lineage: Eukaryota > Metazoa > Arthropoda > Arachnida > Araneae > Nephilidae > Trichonephila > Trichonephila clavipes. The sequence goes on from BMAU01019051.1 coordinate 203,584, forward strand.
CCACGTAAATGGTGACGATTAAAAAGGTATTTTTTTATATAATTTTAGTCTTAATACTTATTGAACAGCCCTCGTAAGAAGGGCAAGTTTACCCATGCGACAAATATCTCCCATTACGCCTAAATATACGTGTCCAGATGCAGCAAAGATGGCTGAAAAAATGAAAAAGGCAAATTCAAGGGATGCGGTAAGGCCAGAGCAAACTCAGCATGAGCTGATGGATGCATTCTTTTATAAGCTGTGGATCCCACAAACCAATTCTACCTCCCTTTTGCAGCATATACAACTTTCTTTTTATTTTTCCATATCGAACAGAACCATTACTGGTTGATTCGTTGCTAGAGCTTGTCTTATAGGTTGATTGATTGAATATTAACGTCACACTGTTTAGCTACACGAGGGCTTTTGGCGACGGACCACGTAATTTTGAATCATGGTCAAGTGACGTGGAACACACCTGAGCTGGCACCCCCTCTCCTAACTACCACACCACACCAACGGGGGGACATTTCAGCTCTCGACAGATTTAACGTGCATCGCTGCCCTACACGGCGGGTCTTTAGTGGTACTGAGCTCGAACTCGTGACAAGGCAAGCCACGGTCCGATACCTATACCACTCGGTTACCGCGGCCATCTTGCTCTTATAGGAGTCCGTGAAAAAGATTGATATTGATTTTGCAGCACAGGTGACTCCATTGTGCCAGACCTAAGTCATGCAAGCTACCGAAAGACACAGGGTAGTGTTCTCAGACGAGTCACAATATTTTTTGTGTCATGGCAATCCCAATTTACGAGTGCGGCCCCGACAAGTTTGCAGATCCAATCCCTTCAAATAGGTGGAAAGCCCCATCCCGCAAAAACATGACATGATGGCTTGGAGCGCCATTGCATACAAGAGCTTGTAATCAGGACACTTTGAGGGCTTCCGACTACGTACGGAACCATGATTTGGCAAAAGCTTATAAGTGGATAATATTTAGGATATTTAGTGTCACTTAGATAAGAAAATGTATATAAAATTGTTTTAAGAATAGTATTACAATAAAAAATTATTTAAGTACAATATTTTAACCAAAAATGAACATAGAATGACCCATTTTCCAAATATTCTCCTTTTGAGAAAAATGCTTACATTATAATAATATTTTACCTGTATATAGCTCAGACCTCTGTACAGAGGTTCAACTAGAATTTTGAAATTTATAACTTAGAAGTGAGTTTATCCAAGTTTTACGAATACAGAGGGGAGAAATTTTAAGAAAAAAACGCCGATAATTATTTCAATTGGTTGTAATTCGGAAAATAATGTGAATTTTTCACAAAAAATAGTACAAACTTTCTGGAGAAGTCTATACTTTATATAAGTGAAATATTATTATTTTAGAAGCATTTTTATAAAAGGAGAACACTTTGAAAAAAGATTATTCTAAGTTAATTTTTTGCAAAAATATTGTATTTAAATAATGTTTTTTTGTCAAAATAATACAATTTTATACATGTATTCTATTCTGAGTGACACTAAATATCATGAAAATTATCCATTTGTGCGCTTTTTTAAAATCACGGTTCCGAACGTAGTCGAATACCTTAACGGTATGTAGATAATTTGCCAAGGTCTGTGACTCTTTATAATGGGTTCTATCCATAGTTCTTCAACTAATCATCGGGATGCGGTAGCCCAGTGGTTAAGGTATCCAACCATGGCAGGCATGTCATGAGTTCGATCCCAGTACCACTAAAGACCCGCCGTGTAGGGCAGCGATGCACGTTAAATCTGTCGAGAGCTGAAACGTCCTCCCGTTGGTGTGGTGTGGTAGTTAGGAGAGGGAGGTGCCAGCTCAGGTGTCGTCCACGTCACTTGACCATGGTTCAAAATTACGTGGTCCGTCGCCAAAAGCCCTCGTGTAGCTGAACAGTGCGACGTTAATATTAACTCACTCACTCAACTAATCATCTTGGATAAATTATTTTTTTACATTGGTTCTGGTCTAAAACCTTTTTTCGTAAAGATTGCTTGATTTTATGCTAATATAAGTGTTACTTAAACCCTGGCAATGGGTGTGTTCGTGGAAAGTTAACCACGTATTATGAATCGGGAGTCATTCGTTTTGTAGTATTCAAGCTATAACGACTATTCAGAGCTGAGAAAATGCTAGAAAAGTTGGTTTGAAGAGGAACATATGAGTTTAGGAGAAAGAGCTGAGATAAGTGATCTACAAGCAGATCTAGAGATAAGTAATCTGAATAATCTTATAAATTAGATTAAGAGATTAGTTACATAAGAATTCTCCCAAGGTTATTGAATTAATCATAAAGTGATCATAAATTGATTAATCTGCAATAACGGTAATTGTTTTTACAACAATGTCTGCTTCTACAATGACCCAAACTATACTCACAACCTTCAGGTTGCGACAAATTTTCGTGTAGCTGAACAGTGCGACGTTAATATTCAATCAATCAATCAATCAAGCGACAAATTTTTCTATTTTCGGATTAGGGAGAGTATCCAATTCCCTTTACCAGCAAGGTAATGTCGACCATAAAGTTCTCTGGAAGATGTACAGATGCTTCTCTGGTCACTATTTATACCTTGTCTCTTGCTAATTGAACACATCTTGGATGTGATTGGATGCAGTTTGCATATCCTGCGACCACCGTATTCAAATAAAAACTATGACAAGTTGTTGATGGAGAATGAAAAACCATCCATACTCTCATGGATACTGTACCTAGATGCATTACTTTATATATCACCTTCCTTGTTGGTCCTACAGCTTTCTGAAATGGCTTTGTTTTCACTCATTGTTAAGAATATCATTTTCAAATAAATATCACTTATTTGACCATTGCTGTCCCCCTCTATGTGTATCGCTTTGTGTTGCATTTTCAATATCACGCAGTGTATGAGGTGTGGCAGAAAAGCACTGAGACTGGCAACGCTGCGTTGTTGTCCTTGATAGAGCACGTGTATCAGTACCCTCCCATAGCTCAAGGCGAGAGTTTCAACTCCTTCCGTTAACTATGTGATTTTTGCGATTGCTGTAAGCGAAGTTTTGTTTTGGTTGTGCGTCACGCAAAATGTAACAGCGGAATTTGGGGCAACGTTGTGCCATTAAATTTTGTGTTAAGTATAGAGAATTGGCAAGTGTGACGTTTGAAAAGTTAAAACAGGCCTATGGAGAACATTCTTTTTCCCGAGCTCAAGCTTTTCTCTGGCATAAATCATTTTTAAAGGCAGAAAACACGTTGAAGAGGAACACAGTTCAGGGAGGCCTTCAACTTCGAAACCCGAGGAGAGCATCGAACGTGTGAACACTCTTGTGAGATCATACTTTCGCTTAAAATTAAGAATGTTAAGTAAACAATTAAATTTGTGTGTGTGTGAACAGATTCAAAACATTTATCAAATTTTGACTGAACATTTGCACATCCTAAAGATCTGTGCAAAAAGGGAGCCGAAAAACCTCACAATTGAGCAGAAGAACATTTGAAAAAGCAAGTGTCTTGACAGAATCACTAATGAGCAAGATTTCTTTAGTCGCGTTATCACAGTTGATGAATCATGTATTTTGGAGTACGATCCTGAGACAAAGAGGCAAAGGGAGAAGTGTCGACCTCCAAACTCTCCTCGACCAAAGACAGCTCAAATGAGCAAATTGAAGATCAAATAAATGCTGATTTTTTTTGACAAAAAGGGAATTGTTCGCAAATAATTTGTTCCTTCAGGACAAACTGTCAACCAAGTTTTTTATAAAGACGTCCTAGAAAGGCTTAGAAAAAGAGACATTCGGGTGAGACCAGACATTACAAACAAATGGATGCTCTATCATAATAACGCCCCATGTCACACTGCCCTCTCCAAAACAGAATTTTTGACCTCAAATAGCATTCTTGTGGTTCCCCAGTCCCCTTATTCATCTGACCTCAGTTCTTGGGACTTTTTCCTTTTCCTAAACAGAAAAATGTCCTCAAAGGACGCCATTTCGGGACTTAAGAAAACATCCTAGAGCTGAGATGGATATGCTGAAGACCATTCCGGTTGAAGACTTCAAGCGCTGCTACCAACAATGGGAACCATCTACTCAAGGGAACTACTTTGAAGGGGATAACATTGATGTTAGAAAAAATAAAAACTAGGTTCGAATCCTAGGTAAGACATTGATGTTTGTGTTGAAATCCTTCTCTTCTTTGCGATGTGTGCTTCACGCTTACTTCTATGTAAGCCCCCGTGTGACTTTGTGGTGCACGGGGTTATAACTGTTCTGAATAAAAAAAATTTTAATGCTTTTCTGCTACAACTCGCATATTAAAATCCATAAAATGAATCTGAGAACGATATCTTGCGATTTAAATTGGGATATTTTATTACTGAACATATTCAATTATATGATTGAATATTAACTTCACACTGTTTAGCTTCACGAGGGCTTTTGGCAACGGACCACGTAATTTGGAACCCTTGTCAAGTGACGTGGACGACACCTGAGCTGGCAGATCCCTCTCCTAACTACCACACTACACCAACGGGAGGGCTTTTCAGCTCTCGACAGATTTAACGTGCATCGCTGCCCTACACGGCGGGTCTTTGGTGGTACTGGGCTCGAACTCGTGACAAGGCAAGCCACGATCCGATACCTATACCACTCGGCTACCGCGGCCACTCAATTATATGAGTATTTAATAGAATTAAATACTCATTAATTTTTTAGAAACACTATTTCTTCGTTCAGTGGTCTCCAACACCTTTCACAGTATTTAAATATTAACGCGAATATACGCGCATATAAATACTTCATGAATTTTTAGCTTATGGTATAACAAATTATACAATTCTACAAGCAATTTTATTTATAAAATAAAAAAAACTGCTTTTAGAACTGATTTTGCAGTTATTTCAGAAGTTAGTGGATTTCAAGTTTCAGTATTATTCTTATAATTAATAATAAACCTAAAATTATCAGATACGACTTTGCTTTTTCTTTAAATATATGTTATCCTAATGAAAATGTCATAACTTTATAATATTCAGTATCATTTTACAAGAATTCAACTGCAAAATCTACATGTAAATATTACGTTTATAAAAAGGTAGTATCTGAAATATATCTTAAACTAATGATGATTTAACAACTCATTTGCTTTAAAGATAGAATGGTAAGGCTTGATATCTTTATATTTAGCGAGTCTCTGATATTATATTATGTGTGTATATTTGTGCGGTGTATATTTTTAACTTTTTGAAAAGAAGTGATAGATTTTTAATATCTTCCTGGATTAATTTTTACAAAATGTATATTGAAAAGAAAAATAAATACTTTTCTTATTTTTATAATAACAAGCAAAAAAAATTACCCTTTACAATATTTTTTTCGTAGACATTTATGTAGTTATTTCTATCAGATCTTTGATGCTCATGATAGAACCCAATAAGATGCCCCAGTTCATGAACAATAGTACCCAAGTATTCGCAACCACGGCCAATTGAAAGTACTTGAAGTCCTCCAACTTTACCAACGAACGAGTAACAACTGAAAAAATACATTAGACATATCCATTTCAATATATATATATTTTTAAAAAGTAAAGTTTTTTTACAAAAATTATTCCATCTAATCATGGTTTTAAATTCCTGAATAAATGCCAAACCGAAGATCTTTTTATTTATCTATGGGAAAATAAATAGTTTTAAAAGATAAATATCCCATTATTTATAAGTTAGTAAAAGTTTTTTATACCAATATTAGAGGTTAATTTTTAAAGTTTTAAACAAGCATTTAAAATACTTCTCATTAATGTAAATAAATACATAGATGCTCTACTTTTTCTGCGGGCATTTTCGGATGCTAAATTCATACATGTGTCTTTTAGACCACAAGATGCATTTACTTATTAATACCCTATTTATATTACGGTAATACAGGGTGTCCGGGCCTATAGTATCCAAAAGTAATGGCTTATCATTGCGGAACTACCCATCAAAATGTAATAAACTGTTCATCCATGGATGGGAAAACTCTGAGAATTTTTGGGTCTAGTCCGATTGGTCGCATGTGCACACATTAATCGGCAATCAGAGACTAAAAACTTTTTACACTGACTTCATTAGCAAAGATGTGAACGTGTGACAGTAAAGGGTGCAGTGCTTACTTTGGTTAACGGAATTTAAATCAGTCACGCATGTACAGCGATATGTTCGAACAGAAGGGAACGTCGTTACTGGCTTGCTTAATAGACTTATCAGGACTCCTACAAAATGAATCACGCACAAGATCAACAGAGTTGTCTATCACGAAAACTTGATACTTGCCAGTTTGAGATACCAAAGTTCCCGTCTCATTTAAAGTTCTTTTCTATTTGTGGATAGATTTTGATGTCGGAGGATCGACATTCCCTTCTGTTCGATCACGTCGCTGTACACACGTGAATGATTTAAATTCCGTTAACCAAAGAACGCACTGCGTCTTTTACTGTCACGTCCACGTCTTTACTAATGAAGTCAGTGTAACAAATTTATCATCTGCAATTGCCGAATAATGCGTGCACGTGCGGCTGATCGATAGATGAACAGTTTATTACATTCTGATGGGTAGTTCCGTAAAAATAAGCCATTACTTTTGGGTACTTTAAACCTGGACACCCTGTAATTTAAGTTAAAAAGTTAATAAATTTACGAAACAAATTAAAGCCAGAATAAACAGAATATGTATTCCATTTCTTTCATATCTAAGACAAGGTATACTTCATTCTGAATGAATATGCAATTTATCAAAAAATGTAAAAGGGTAAGGATTCTATATTCCAGTGAATTGTTTGAGAAAATTAAATTGCAAACGAGTATATATGACATAAAATAATAAAACACCGAGGAATTCCTATGTATGCTCTTCAGAAGAGGTGAGTGAATAAATGCTCATTTAAGTCGCTCTATTACGCAACACGAAGGCTGTTGACGACGGACCTCGTAATTTTGAACCATGGTCAAGTGACGAGGAGGACACCTGAGCGGGTACACTCTTCTCCGAACTTCAATATCACGACAACGGGAGAACTTTGAGCCTCGACAGATTTAACATGCATTAGCCGCTCTACACGCCGGTTCTTCAGTGGCGCTAGTGCTCAAGCTCGTGACACGTCGGCCTCCGTGACCATAACCGCAGCCATCTTGAGAAGAAGCAGCTTGTAGCTTAGAATATATTATTTCAACTTGTTATTTTACAAAATGTACAGGGTGGTCCCAAATTTATGGTACAAACTATAAGAGTAAGTACATGGCATTGTAACAATCATTTATTGTATAGGAATGTATAGGCAGAAGCGGCGCGGGGAGGCACAAACACAAAAAATAAGAGACGAAAGGAAAGACAAAGTGTTTATTGAAAGCTTCGACAGCAAAGGCGCTGACAAGTGTAATGCTTACAATAACGGTTCATAACATTTCAGCACATGGGTTATAAAGTAAAGCTACAGCGAACATTGCTGTACCATCCGCTTGCAGTCGGAGATTGATTGATTGATTGAATATTAACGTCTCGCTGTTCAGCCACACGAGGGCTTTTGGCGAAGGACCACGTAATTTTAAACCATGGTCAAGTGACGTGAACGACACCTGAGCTGGCACCCCCTCTTCTAACTTCCACACCAACGGGAGGACGTTTCAGCTCTCGATAGATTTAACGCGCATCGCAGCCCTACACGGTGGGTCTTTAGTGGTACTGGGCTCGAATTCGTGACTAGGTAAGCCACAATCTGATACCTATACCACTCGGCTACCGCGGCCACTTGCAGTCGGGGAAGATAGTCTGTTGGGTTCAAAGCCTGTACTCGCTGAAAATGGAAGAGGTGTAAGCAATTTTCGTTAAGGTATCCGACTACGTTCGGAACCATGATTTTGCAAAAGCATATAAATGGATAATATTTATCATATTTAGTGTTACTTAGATTAGAAAATGTATATAAAATTGTTTTAAGAATAGTATTACAATAAAAAAATTATTTAAGTGCAATATTTTGATGAAAAATTAACATAGAATGGCCCATTTTCACAATATTCTCCTTTTTTAAAAAATGCTTCTATTACATTAATATTTTGCGTGTATATAGCTCAAACCTCTGTACAGTGGTTCAACTAGAATTTTTGAAATATATATTTTAGAAGTGGGTTTATCTATGAGTGTTTTACGGTAACAGAGGGGAGACATTTTAAGAAGAAAAAAACGCAAATAATTATTTCAAATAATTGTAATTCTGAAAATGATGGGAATTTTCAAAAGTCATAGTTGAGCCTCTGTACAGATATCTGAGCTATATACAGGCAAAATATTATTACAATAGAAGCATTTTTCACAAAAGGAGAGCATTTTGAAAAATGGTTATTCTGAGTTAATTTTTAGCCAAATATTGTATTTAAATCATTTTTTTTGTCAAAATCTCCTTAAAACAGTTTTGTACATGTATTCTAATCTAAGTGATACTAAATATAATGAAAATTATCCATTTATGCGCCTTTTTAAAATCTCGGTTCCGAACGTAGTCGGATACCTTAAACACTGAACAAACGGTCTGATGGTTCACACTTACATAATGAGCAACAGCTCTTGTACTTAACTCGGGTCTATTAGCTACAACGTAAAGATGCTTTCTTCCACGCTTGGACTGTGTACAGCTTTTAGTTGACTAGCATCATGTCTGGGAACGTGTGTCATGAAGTTGACGATGCAACTGCCGAAAAATTCTGTGATCTGGCATTCGTTAATCAGGAAACTGCACATGATACATTCTTACGTTCTGCCTTTACCATTTGCACGGCCATTCGTGTCATGCCTATCTGCATTTTCGGCATACTTAAAGTCTGTCATCGTAGACGTCAGCACAATTACAAATGGCGCTTTCCCCTATTAAGATTCATCATGTTGAACGGCGGCTAGACATCTACTGCTCTCTACCGGCAACACAACCAACCCATAACTCCATTTCTCTTTTTTTCATTTCCCCTGTTTGCGCCTCACCGCGTCAATTGCATCCATACATGCCTATACAATAAAGGATTGATACACGCACTCAATTTCCTGTATTTACCCTCAAAGTTTGTATTTTGAATTCGGGATGACCCTGCATATGACTTTATGCAAAAAATGTATCATTAAAAGCAATATTTATCTATAAACTCGATTAATTACAACAGGAGGAATCTTTTTGCAGTTACTGTTGAAAATCGTTATAAATGATTTGATAGTCTTAAAATGACTGCCTTCGTTTGAAGAAAATGTGCACCAAATCGGTTAATAAAAAGAGCAACAAAATTAACAAAATTCAAAACATTCATATAAAAAAACATTCAAAAGTACTAAGTTAGTAACAGAAATAATCTTAAATCCCTTTTAACAATACACAGCGTTTGTATTTATTATTCAAGTTTAAAAATATTTAGTGAGATTAAAATACATTTCTGCTTTTTAAGCAATCATTTAACTCTATAAATACTGAGTGCTATTTAACACTCTTTATGTGATTCAATATACACGATTATTTTGTTGATTTAAAAATTAAGAGTTCAGGTAAGAAAATTTAAAATTTCAATTTCTGATTTTTGACATCTTTACAAGAGAAACCTCGAATAAAAAAGATACATGCCTCTTTCAGACTTGTACTCACCTAATATTAGAAAAGTAGGAAATAAATTTTAAAATAAAACGTGAACATTATTTTATTAGATCGGCAATATTTAGTCACATTAAATAAATACGCATGTTTTTAAATGTATCAATACAAACCAGTTAAACTTTTAGTTTACAAATCTATTAGATAAAAATAGTTTTAACAGAAAAAAAGGGATTAATTTTTAACCAATACTAAGGAACATCATAAAATGCATTATTCTTTCTGGATATGCATAATATGTATATTATATATATATATATACTATGTATATATTATATATATATATATTATGTATATATTATATATATATATATATATATATATATATATTATGTATATATTATATATATTATGTATATACCGTATTTTCCTGTATATAATCCGCGGATTATGTGTTAAAAAAGTTTCAAATTTCGTTGTGCGTATTATACGCCGCCGCGGATTATCTGAGAAAAACATTCTCCATCAGAAAAGCGAACAATAAAGAGTTTTGGAAGAAATGCCGTTTATGTTTTATAAAATAAATAACAGATGGCGCTTTCATGACTCGGATGACGTATTTCAGCTATAACTAGTTTTTGTCCAATTACATTCAAAAACGAATTCGATTCCTCGGAAGGAAAAAATAGTTATTAGTCACTGGCGCCATTTCCAATTTTCTCTCTTGACTAGAGCTATTAAGTCCTTCGAAAGTTTGTTTTCATCAAATTGAAGCGAAAGTGTTAAGTTACACTACAAACTTAAAAGGCTACCAAAATCGGGAAACTGCAAGGTTTTTCAACGTTGAGGAATTGAATATTCGTTTGTGGAGAAAAAACAAGACAAACTTCGAAAATTGTGATTGACGTTAAAGTGCCGATCATTTTGGTAAACCTCACTGGCCAGAATTAGAGGAAGAAATAAATAAAAGGATTTTAAAAGAAAGAGACAGTGAGGAAGCAGTCTCGATCTAAATTTTTTTGCTGTTAACTTGCTAAATTAAAAAAAAGAAAGATTTTTTCCGCATGGAATGTTTTGTTGTTGTGGCTAATGCCACCTGTCTGACGTAGTCAGAATGAGGCCCACGAAATTCATCGTGGCATGGGCAAGAGGTACGCCTGTCGTTGGCCTTGAGCACCATACAGGTGACAGTGCGATTTTAAGCTCGGTGAAACTCCCGAAGGGACGATAGATGGCGATACGACCTCTATCTCCACCTCCACAATTTCTGCAAGTGAACTGAAGGGGAGGAAATATTCTCCAGTTCCTGCGCTAGTGAATAAGCCCACAAGACTACGGACCCACTGATTTAACGAGCACGTACTCCGTGTGCACTCGGAGGGTATTTGGTGACATCGAGCATCGAACCCAGGCCTTCCGGTCTGGAGTCCGATGCTCTAACCACTAGGCTACCCACGGCCCGGAATGTTTTGTTTAACAACTCAAAACATAGATGGCAGTAGCAAAGAATTTTTTTGTTTTATTGAGATTATCGTAAAAAATATTATACATATTTGAAAAGACATTTCGTAATAAATTTTTTCCCCCTGTACAATTTCTTACTTATATTTTCAATTATATTGTGTATTTTTTTGTCTTTATGACATTCATTATCGGCAGTTTATATTTTGGATTATTCGGTCTAAAAACTGCCGTGGATTATACGCCGCTGCGGATTATACAATGTTTTTTTTACTCGAAAAAAGGCTTTGCGGATAATACGCCGCTGCGGATTATATACAGGAAAATACGGTATTAAATATTATGTATATATTATATATTATGTATATATTATATATTATGTATATATTATATATATATTATATATTATGTATATATTATGTATATATTATATATTATGTATATATTATATATTATGTATATTATATATTATGTACATATTATATACATACACTGATGACCAAAATTAAGGTCACAAACACATTTTTTCTGAACAATTCAAAATTGCCTCCACTTAAGCTGATAAAAGTTCGTAATTTATGTATTTTAAAGAAAGAGTTGCACAATGTTAACCGCCAGTTTCAAATGAATGTTAAGCTTTAGTTTTACAATACAAAGTGGAATTTTACCATTTAAAGAAATTCAGAGATTTTTACTTCAGTGTTGTTAACATTGCGTTAAAACCCACAAACCATTTGCAATGAGATGTTCTCATAACGGTTTATAAGATTCAATGAGATGAAGAACCTTTGGGGAGCTTGAAATTGGGCGATCTCAAACGGAATGGGCTCGATGGTTACAAGTGACACCGAATAAGGTATCCAACAGTAGACAACAAATGGTACAATCGTCAAGAAGCCCGATCAAAGTCTCTGAAGAGGGGCACCACTGTACAGGAACGTTATTTCAGTTCAGTTCAGTTCAGTGAAATCACTGAAAAGTAGAGACTTGTCTAACGCCTTATGCTCCGATAAAATTTTGATCAGTTTTTAATCCAAGTTATAACACACAGTTCGTGATTGCACTGTCTATCAGTAATTTGAATTATCGCATTGTGCTTCAACTGAGATTGATGAAAGTAGAGTATAGAGTAACTGGAATTTTAGAATCTATTGGAAGATGTCAGAAATTTTTCAACTTTTTGAACATGCTCTATTGTTTTACATTTCGCTATTGAGGAATAAGACCATTCTACGTGGTTGGAGATAAAATTTTTCAAAATTTCACGCTGTGATTTGTATTTGATACAGTTTAATATAAAATGTTCACTAGTTTCTGGTACTTTACAATCTGCACACAAAGGAGAATCTGTTTTAGTTTATAAAGGAAATATATATCATTTAATGGTAATTTTTAGCTCGCAACTTATTGATTAAAACTTCTGTATTTCTATTTTTTGCTGCTTGTCTGTTCGATTTTTGAAGATGAGAAATATAAAAAAAAAAAATTTATGTCTCTTGCTCTTTTTCCATATATTTCTTCACTTTTGATTTAGTGTTGTTTTTTAAAATATGTATGTAGATCTTCCCAAGTTATCCAAGAAATAATATTCCACGGCTCTGGAGAGGCTTTAGCTAATTTATCAACTTCTTCATTAATCCCTATTCCCTTGTGAGCTGGTACCCAAATGAATGTAATTGATTGAGCTATTTGGAGGCACTGATGTAAAGTTGAACTTAAATTTAATATTATTGTACTGGATTTTCTATTAATATTTTGATGCTTTTTTAGGACTGATAAGCTGTCCGTCAAGATGATATAATTTTCTGTTTCAGAAACCCAATTTTTAACGCAGTCCATATGGCTATAGCATCAGCTGTGTGAATACTGAAATCATTTCTTTCAGTATGAAATTTTGTCGAATTTTTTTCTTAGGGATCAAAATTCCTATTGATGTTTGATTAGTATTTTTGAACCATCGGTTGCTATTATGATATTGTTATTAAATTTTGGCTGAATGTAATCATTAAACATATTTTGTACTATGTCATCTGGAAGATCCTTGTTTTGAAATGGTAGTTCATGAGTATAGATGTTTATTTTGTGATTATCGTAGATTGGGGGACGAGGGATCCATTGAAGAATATCTACTTTAGAGATGCATAATTCTTGGAGCAGGTTGATCGTCTTTTGAAAAATACTCATCTCTTTTTCTCTATCTTTATAAAAAATACTATACATTCCAAAATAACCTTGCGTTCGGTGACCAGTCTTTTAATGCTATTTGCTTGGTTATAAATTTTTGGCAAAAGAAATTATGGCGAGTATTAATACTTCCATTCATAGACTCTGCTCTTAATAAATCTAACAGGGTATTTCTTGGGAGACCTAGGGCTAAATATAAGGCAGCATTGTAAATCGGTTCTAATTTCTGTCTGTTGCTATTGCTAGAAAAGGAAAATAGTTGACTTCCATAGTCAAAGATAGAACGGATTGTGGCATTAATAATATTTAAAAGATGATCAGATCTTGTTCCTATTTTCGGAGAAGATAAGGCTTTAATGGCATTTAAATATTTAAATCCTTTTTGACGTAGGTAATTAATGTGATTTTTCCAGGTGATATTGGGGTCGAAGATGATACCCAGGATTTTCAGACTCTTCACTTCGGGAATAGGTTTGTCGCATATTTTAAGTAGTGGCGGTACTGTGCTTCTTTTTCTGGAAAAGTTGATTAGACTGCTTTTTTCTGGAGAGGTGGATAATTTCCATTTTTTACACCAGACTGAAATTTTATTTAAAGATTCTTGCATTTCGCCTATTGTTTTATTCCAATTTGTACCACTATTATATAAAAATATGTCGTCAGCATAAACCAGAAGATGGCTGTCGTGTTGAATTTCAAAAATATCTGACATATAAATCATAAAAAGGAAAGGACTTAAGATACAACCCTGGGGTACACCATAATTGTTTGTAACGGTTTTTGAAAAAATGTTTCTCCATTTGATTTGAATTGTTCTCTGATGTAAGAAGTTTTGAATCCATCGTAGTAATCTACCAGAGTATCCAACTTTGTTTAGTTTAGAAATAAGGCCATTTGGCCACACTGAGTCATATGCTGCTTTAATATCCAACGCTACCAAAATAAAATATTCTTTGCTTTCTCTAGCCAGTATGATGTCAGGCTGTAATTGAAGTAATGTGTTAATGCTGCTTCTGTGAGGGTAAAAACCATGATGATTTACATGAAAGATTTTGTTTTGAAAACTGAAATCTAACATTCTATGTAGAATCATTCTTTCTAATAATTTGGCAATTACTGAAGTAAGAGAAATAGGACGGTATGACGAAACTTCCTTAGGATTCTTGTGAGGTTTTATGAAAGGTAGGATAATTGGGCGAGTCCAGTCTTTAGAATTTGACTTGAAGACCAACTGTCTTTAAATGATTTCAGAAGGAGATTTATTGCTTTGATGGGGAGATGGTTTATTGATTGGAGAGAAATTGTATCATGCCCTGGACTGCTGTTCTTTTGAGGAGATATTGCTATTTCTAATTCTTTTGAAGAAAAAGGTTTAATATCCTTGCTATTGTCCAGAATAGAAATATTTGGAATATTATCGTTGTTTTGTTTTGCGTAATATTGTAAAAAACAGTTTGCTTGGGATTGTTCGTTTGTTAATATGGTTCCGTTATTTTCAATAATATTAAATGAAGAATAGTTAGGATTGTTCTATTTTTGATTATTCGGATTATTTTAAAAAGAACTTTAGGAGAAGATATTTTTTCGCAGGTCTTGTAACAAAAAAGTTTCTTTACAGGCTTTGATTGTTCGCTTAAGTTTTGCGCTTACTTCTTTATATTTTATCCAGTCTTTTTCTTTAAAGTTTTTCCTTGCTTTATTAAGGAGTTTTCCTTTTTTGGCTCTTAAATGCCCGCATGCTGCTGTCCACCATGGAGCTCTTGAATTGATCTGGGTTTTTTTCGGTTTCTTGAGATAAGAATTGAGTTTTTTTAATTTCTTTTATAATATCTATATTTATGTTTTCATTTAAATTTACATTTTGTTGAATAATATTGATAAATTTGTTCCAATTTGTTTTTTGTTTACAATTATTAGTTACTGAGCTGCTTGCTCTTTTGTAATCAATAATTATAGGGAAGTGGTCACTTCCAAAATTATCGGTATTTGTGGACCAGGATAAATCATAATTTAAATCTATAGATGCTAAAGAAAGATTTATAGATGTAAAAATTCCCGATGAATGGAGATAAGTTGGACTTTTATCTTTTAATAATATTAAGTCACTTTCAATGATCCAGTCAAAAATCTTTTTTTCCAGAAGCACTGGAATTTTTTGATCCCCATATCTCATGAGATGCGTTGGAATCTCCCAATATCAAACTGTGATTATCAATATATGATGCTATTTTAGATAAATTGATGTCTTTAAAGTTACCCGGTGGGATTTATATATTAAAAATTGTGATAGGAACTAAATCTATTTGAGCTCTGACTATTAATATTTCTAAGTCTTCACTAATTTCTGAGAATATTTTTTTTTATTGCGCTAATATCTTTATTTAAAACTATCATTAACCCTCCTCCTCTTTTGATTTCTCTATCAATTCTGAATATATTCTTATTGGGAATTGGGAGTATATCATTTGGATGTAACCAGGTTTCTTGAATTATTAAAATACTTGCTTTTTGAAAAATTGGAGCGAAAAGAATATCAGGCCTCTTGTTTTTAATTCCACGTGCATTCCATTGGATTATGTTCATGTTTTAAAACGGAAAAAAAGGTGCGATACTAGGAATTAGTTTAAAAATTCGAAAAAAAAGTAGATTAATATTGAGTTTTTAGCGAGAATATAAGAAAATTTGATTATTTATTTAAGTTCCTTTATTTTTTTCTACTACACTATCTAATGTGTTTCGTCTCTGTTCTGATATTTTCTTGAAGCTTTTTGCTTTTTCATCCTGTTTTCTATTTATTAGACAATCATCATCTTTTTTTTTGAATTGTTATATTGGATGCAACTTTTTAGGGTGGATTCCATGGTATTCATTAGGGAAGAATATCTTAAATTTATTTGTGCTACCACGGTATTCAGTTCTGACGTGAAGCGTTGTACTATTTGTTCTAATTTCTTTTCGAATATGTTATTGTTTTCTTCAAATTTCATCTCTAATTTCGCAAACTTTTTTTTCAAGATTTTCTATCTTCTCTGTTTGATCATTATATGTCCCGTTGGTGTGGTGTGGTAGTTAGGAGAGGGGTGCCAGCTCAGGTGTCGTCCACGTCACTTGACCATGGTTCAAAATTACGTGGTCCGTCGCCAAAAGCCCTCGTGTAGCTGAACAGTGCGACGTTAATATTCACTCACTTGATCATTATATGTTTTGGCCGAGTATGATGTTTCTTTTCCCTTTGGAATTTTTCAATTGCTTCGTTTCTCGAGATTTGTTGTTGTACTTTATTTTTTAAGATTTCAATTTGTTCTTGATATCTTTTGCAATCTTTATCATTAGCTTCATGCCCCTCTCCACAAGAGCTGCATTTTTTTTTATTTTTATTTCTTTGCATTCGTTTTCAGAGTGGTTCAGTGAACAAATTCGGCATTTTATTGCGCTTCTACAAAATTTTTGAATGTGTCCAAATTTCCAGCAGTTTGTGCATTGCCTAGGTTTTTCATAGTAAAGAGTAGTTTTAATCATTTCAAATCCAATAGGAACTCTTTCGGGAATACTGCATCCAATTTGGGTAACTTTAACTGTTTTGATCGGTTTAAATCCAGATTCTGTTTTTGGTAAAGCGTTCGATATCAAAAATTGCGTAATTGCAATTTTCTAATTCCGATTTTATGTCGTCTATTGTATATTCTGTGTCTATTCCCTGCAATATATAACTAGTGGTTAGGCCAGTAAAGGACAATCTTGTACTTATTTTTACACCATTAATTTCTTTAATTTTTAAAGCTTCTTTGGCGGTCTCTCAATTATTTGTTTTAATTATGATCTCACCGTTTCTTGTTTTGCTTATACTTAGAATATTTTTTTTAATTGTGAACTCTTTCATTATACTTTCTTTTAGTTTAAGTGTGGATTACCATTCTGAAAGCCATTTTCTGATTTTAAGAAAATTGTAATATTTGGACACGTGTTTAAATTTTGTCTTTCCGCAAACTTGGTCAATAATTCTATATCTGTGAGATTACACCTATATTTATTGAATGAAAATTTTGAATTTCCATGTTCCACTTCCATATTATTATTTGGGTGAGGTAAGTCACCCATTTTGTCTTCCCTACTCCAACACTCAAAATTGTATAAATACACTATCTTGTGTAAATAATTAAATTAAAAGCTCATCCGAAAATAGAATAAAAAATATATGAACTAAATTTCAATACAAAATAAAAATTCAAAACGATCTCACCCGCTCGACCCCACTTGAAAAGTCAAAACTATCCAATATTTTTAGCACACCTTCACAGTACTCCTCCACAGTCAAAAACCCTCGAACGTTATTTAGCGGTAAGTGCACGACGACATAGACAGACAACAGTTACAGAGCTTTCCCGTGACCCTTCTACTACTTCTAAAAAACGAATTTCCTGGCAAATAACATAGAGACGTCCAGCAGGGAGAGGGTCCTTTACACTCAGCATCCAATAATGTGTCTCCCTCTAAGCACATCACACAGGATAGCCCATTAGACGGGAAGCCGAGCACGCTGTTATTGAACATGCCAAAATTGAGGACTTGCTATTTTCTTTGACAGGATTCAGCACCTGATTATCAGTGAATTTTTATGTGGAAATAATGTAAATCTCGAGTAGTAATAAAGGGAAAATGCACCACTTTTGACAGCAAAGGAATCCTTGTCTAGAGCAGCATCGTATTTGGCAATTGTATATCACTGTACAGCGCTGAAGGAGTGAGGTCTTTGAAGCCTGAGTGACATTTTCCGTAGTGTTACAGTCCTATATTTTTCATGGATTGTGACGGTCTCACACGTTTTTTCATTAACATGTCCTTTGGGTTCTTTGGGGCCAGAATTAATGGCAGCTCTTTTCCAACCAAACCCAATAAGTGAAGCGTGGAGGAAAGATGCAAATTAGGAAGATTTTAAATATCAGAAGTTAGAGTAAGCTGTGTGGCAATTTGGAGAATGTTATGATAATCAATGATTCAAGCGTGAAGAGGTTTTGGAAAGATTAAGTGACAGCTAACAGAAGTTATTCGGGACAGAGAGCCATTAGGTCAAGGGGCATACCTTTGCACTCAAGTAAATCCGTAACTTCCAGTAGGATTGATCGATCAATATTAAGGTAGGAGTGACTATTTAATATTAGGATCTGTGATAGTATTGGAATTGAGTTTAGGCGAGTTAGTTATTGATAGTGGTCCGTGTTGCGTTATTTCGGTATTATATACGTTGTGTGTTTATAGCCACCGTAGATTCTCTCATATACATTATTATTATCTAATCTGTTAGAAGTTTAAGTTTTAAGATCTTAATAAAATCAAATTAAGATCATGGCAGCTTCTAGTTCTTTCGTTATTCCTACACCTCTAGCTCACGCTGATAATCAAGGAGAAGGGCACCCGAGGGGGCGCCCTTACAGGATCATAATACGTAACCCCATAGGTTTCATGCAGCTGATAATTTTCTTAAAGAAGCGGATTTTTTCTGTATGAACTGGTCCATGAAATTTCCGATTTTCAATCATATATAACATATTTGGGATAGTCATGGATGAACCATTGCACGTCACCACCGGTTTTTCCGTGATTATTCCAAAGTAGGACTAACAGGACGTTAAAAGATGCGCTTTTGGAATAATGGAATTTATAGCCTTATACATTTCTCACAAACCTCATTAACAGTATGATGTTTCTTTTATGGCTATTAGAACAGTCCACGGTAGCTCCAATTCATACTTGGCGGATCCCAATTATACTGATCGTGCAAACATAAGAAAAGTTTAAATTTAATTGTCACACCTTGTACAACTTTGTGCCAAATTTCATTGTAATAAACCAAATGCTTCACCAGTTATCCCAGATTTTGTGTTTGTGGCTTTATTTTGGATACCAGTATGAGTAAATATATACAGCTGTATACTAAAACACATATACTGGAGAAAAGTGACTCTATTACTCATCACGAGATCGCCAAAAATATTAATTAGACATACAATTTGACAGTCTTGCTCCTTTTGTTGTATACAGAATCATGGAAAAAGGATTTTGCTGAAATCGACTCACAAGGTAGGTCGCAGGGCATCATAGATTTAAAAAATTCGCTTCTAAGCTATTAAATCTTCCAACTTAAAATTAAGCAAACATATTTCTTTTGTTAAATTAAAGTTCGCTAAAAGCAAATTTTACGGAAATCGACTGCCAAGAGAGGATAAATTACAAGTGCATAAAAGATAAATATACTTTTATTTTAGAAACTTTTGTCGTGTTTTTTTCTCAAGAGGTAAAGGCTATGAGAATGTTTTTAATGTAATTGGAAGCTTAGTGCATGCATGTGTGTGTGTGTTTTTGTGTACACTGCATTAAATGATGCTTTTCATTTGTGTGTGTATATATTTTTCTTTTCTTTTGATTTTATGAAAAGATCAAAGTTATCTATTATAGAAGTAGGGGAATGTTGGCATATAAAAAAATTGATCTAATTTCACTATTCAATTTGTGACAAGTCTATACGGAACTTTATCACTAACCTTCTGAGTCGTCTTTTTTAGGGAAATTTAATTCCCTACCTATTTCCAATTAGCTCCAAAAAGGGGACTGGATTCCTTGTTATGCAGATTAGATAAAGTATTTAAGTTAAACGGAATAGTAAAGTTATAGCAGTAGGAGAGAGAGATTGAAGTAAGAAGTTATAATAGTGAAATTAGAAAGATATTATTGGAGTTTTCTAGGAGTATAAAATCTCCGAAAAAGCTGAGCTGAACTGCAGTGTGGTAAATATTGATTAAAGTCTCATTAAAGTTTTATATTAGGAGTGAGATTAAAGTTAAATGTTCAATAGGAACATTATAGAATATAATTCTGGGATCTCTTATCGTGGTAATCTCTGCGTGATCGATATTCTAATTGTTAATTAATTGGAACATTAAATATTTAAGTTAATTTAAAGGAAAGACCCTTATTAAACCTCATAATACTATTTAGATATATTTGTTAATAAGTCTTTGATTCTATTTGGAAAAGATAACCAAATAAAGAAAGTTATTTATAAAAATGGCTACTGGCTCTTATATGACTCCAACTTATTCTCGTTCTCAAAGTGAGGTCCAAGGGGACCGTCACAAATTCGAAGCCAAAATGTGCAATTGGATTTATTGAATGTTTAAATTTATAGCTTAGTAATACTTGTATGTAAAAATGGAAGTTAATTACAAGATAAAAATGTATGATTAAACTATTCCTAAACTTCAAATTCCAAATTATGAATTGCAAATGTTATTTTTGTGTTAATTCATATATCTAGATATCTGACTCATTTACCCAGGTCCTCTAATTATGCGCACGTAATCCTTCTCATTGGTCCTTTTTACAAATCGTATGCAGGTATGTCTGTGGTACTGGTCAAAGGCTTCTTTAAAAAGATCCTTATATATGTCTGAAAAAGAACTCTTGAATTAGTCAATTAACTCTTCAAATAACTTATAAAAAAATTATCGAGTTTCATATGTAATAGAAAGTATTTAATCATTAAATATTATTAATACTTGGTATTTAATAAAAATTACTGCAAGTTTAATATTTACAAAACAATATTAAAATACGCATCCTCTAAAAAGAGTTTCTCTTATTTATAATAAATAAAGCACAAACATAATTTTGGAAAAAATTCTGTATTAAGGTTATGCCATTTTTTCAAAAAAAACACCTTATGCCAGTAGTAATTCAAAGATATACAATTTTAAATATACAGGGTGATTCGCTATCAGGTCGACACACTTGCAAGGTGTGTAAGAGGGTACAGAGAGGACTCAGAATCACATAGGAGTGCAGGGTCGCAAATGCCGTAACTACGAACTACGGCACTGAGAAATCAGCAGAAACAGTAGCACATTAATGGGACAGGAAGCATTTTATCGAAAGGTTATACTACAACAGCTGTTCGAAATTACGATCAGAAGTCGTCCGGTAGGTCCATGGAATTCCTTACGTTCTGAAATATTCTTGGCATGTCACGTATTCTCCCAATAGTTACAGAAATTCGAGCAACGAGGTCTCCAACTGAAGGAACAGGTGTCTCACGCACCAAACACTTCATGTGACCCAGGAAGAATAACTCCATGTATGATAGGTCCGGTGATCTGGAAGGCCGAACGGCGTGCCCGTTACAATCCGCATGTCAACCAGTTCCTCGTCTGAATATGAGTCCATCCTATCTCCTAGGGAAACTTCCAACAGGATCTGGGGAAGTTTCCCAAATTGTGACTTCCAACAGGATCCGTGTTCACGAAACCATAAATATATAAGACTGCTGGGAGGAGTCTTCCTCAACGTAGGGAATTCCATGCAACACCGCTGATAGGCCTAGTCGTAATTTCGAACACCTACTGTTGCACAACCTTTCAATAAAACACTTTCTGTCCCATTAATTTCTTGCTGTTTCTGTTCTTTTTCTCTGCTTTTTTGAACCATAGCCGATGCTTCAACTCCAATGTGATTCCGAGTAGGGATTGCAAAACCGGTATACCAGAATATAGAATACCAGTATTTTGAGCCATTTGTATAATTTTGTAATATCGGTATTCATAAGTGTAAATACCATTTTTTTTCTATTTACTAGAAATGTTGTTTTAAATTGTCTCCACTATATGTTCAGGTATCGCCAACATAGCAAAATACAGTAAGATCCCGCTTAACGCGGGGTATACGTTCCATCAAAGCAGAGCGTAATATGAAACAGCGTTAAATGAGGTTATCTCATCATGTAAATAATGGGGTTAGGGGGAAATTGGTCAGGTATTTTATCATTAAATTTATTAATAATGTTTTTATAACAATAAAACAAAATTTATTTCTTACAAATATAGAAACATAATAAACGAATATGCACATAAAAATAAATAAAATTCTAAGTCAGTATGTTTACATTTCAGATCATTCAGTCTCTTCTGTATTTCTAATTTTCTGCCATTTTATCAAGAAGGTAGATTGGCTTAAGAGGCATTTTGCGTTCAATTTCGTCGTCAATCCATATAGAAAGTCGTTTTTTCATTTCCTCTATTGTATTATTTCTAGAACGGGTAATTCTAGTTGCAGAGCTAGTCGTAGTTGCAGTTACCGATGTCAGTATTTTTTTTCTTTATTCTTAAGAATGGTCCTTATTGTTGAAGTTGCTAAATTCAATGCAGCACCAATTTGAGATTGCCGTTCACCAATATCTAATCTTCTAATCACTTGCATTTTAGTTTCTAGTGAAATGCTTTTTTTATGATTTATTTTCGTGTTTTTTTATTATTACCCATGAAAAAAACTAAAAATCACATAATATTTGTCGCTATAGCAATCGTTATTGACCATAGTTCAAAATTACGAGGTCCGTCGCCAAAAGCCCTCGTGTAGCTGACAGTGCGACGTTAATATTCACTCACTCATAGCAATCGTAATATTATATAAATTTATACTTACAATAACGTCAAGTAATGTTTGAAAGGATAAAAATACTTCCGTATAATACCACCGGAAAGAAGAAACCCTGATAAACTGCTTCGGATATCGGGAAGCCAAAAACTGCTTGTTATTTCGGGAAATCCCATAATTCAAATAAAGGAGCGTTAAACTGAAACAGCGTTAAGCGGGGTCTTGTATACATTTTTGTCTTTATGTTTCCCTAAAAGTCAAAAATAACTAGCTGTGAATATAAAGTTGCATCGTACAATTAAGAGAAGTGATAAAATATGTGAATCATCGAGAGGGAGACAGGCTAAAACTATTCTATTACAGCTTAGAGTGATACTGCATACGCGCAGTATTCGTAGTCTGATATTCGCATTTGTAAAAACAAGACTGTAATTGTGAAGAAAGAGCGTAATATTTCGATATTTTTTTAACTGATGAGTTTGTTATTCACATTGTATTTGCATATTATACTTTAGGGAACAAAATATTTTTTCAGATTCAATATATATATACTCATAACAAATAACCCATAAAATTGAACAAGATTAACTTTAAAAACATAGAAAATCAGTTCATAATACTTCGGTTTGGTTTCATTATTTATGCATATAATGGAAAGAATATGTTGGCACAATGTAAAAAATGTTCAAGAGTTATTAAAGTGAATGTAATTATTTATATACTGTTATAATTTATAAATTACAAATTATTTTTGTTATATTTACACTGTCTAATAACACTGGCAAATAAAACAAAGAAACACCTATGTTTTTTTTCTTTTTCTAAAATGTATACTACCGGTATTATAACCGGTATCCCGGTGAATTTTCTAAAGTATAAAATTTCTCAGAATCCTACAGTGTAAAACAGTAACCTACTTAGAAGTATGTAAAATAAAATTTTAAATGTTAAAATTAGTTTGAAAGATACAATGCCTAACAACCCAAAAGAACAAAAAATAGCATATGAATTTCCTTATAAGCATCTAAAAACATTGACGATTACAGAACAGCAATTAAGGGGGAAATGTTTCATAAATATATTTTTAAAAAAAGACAGCATGTTATACTGAAAAATATTTTTAAAAAAATAATAAAATAAACTTTTTCTTTCAAAGAAAAAAATGTGCAAAGAAATCAAAATTGTAAAAGAATTATCTAAATTCGAAAAAACTGATAATGTCATTTATATTAAAGTAGAGAAATTACTATACAATAACCAAAACAAAATGTCATGTATATATATATATATATATATATATATATATATATATTCCTGCCATACTAATAATATTTAACATTACAAATATATGCCATGGAAAAATTATTAGGATAACATGGTTCCATCCAATATCTCACAGTTTTTTAATATTTGTAATTTTTTTCTCCTTTTTCTGGCCACACTAAAATGCAACCCCCTAAAGAAAGTATAGAAACCATGTGAAGTTTATATCCTGCGTTGGTGGCGATGAAATATGTAAATGATAAGCATTATAGCACAGATGCACATCACGGGCAAACGTAGTGCCACCCCAAGTACTATATATGGGGAGAAAAGATTGGAGATTTGAAGCATGGCCATTGTTTCTTCGTGCATCTTTTTTTGTAAGCTATTTACTTATGCCTCGGGGAAGACATAGAGCGTCTTTCGACCAACTTTCTGAATTCGACAAAAGAAGAATAGCAGCCTATAGGGATTTCGGATTACCCTTTAAAGCAATCAGTCAACGTGTTGGACGAAACCAAGCAACTGTGTGTGATGCGGATCTGTCATCACTGGATGCAGGAGGAAAGAACGGATTACCGGGTCCGATCTCACATATCTAGTTGCACCACTGCCCCTGATGACAGGTGGATTGTGTGCATGACAGTAATGGATCGCGCAGCCATATCACGAACCATAGCACAACAGATTCAGTTTCTTACGCATCTTTCGATGTCCGCTCGTACCATACGACGCCATTTCCAGCAGAGTGGAATGTCCAAAAGACGTGTCTTGATTTGCTTACACTTGACTGAAGACCACTGGTGTTTGCGATACCAATGGTGCGATGAATGACTGACATGGACAACGGAAGGGAACGACATTGTGTTTACTGACGAATCCCGCTTCTGCCTGCGAGTTTGGAAACACCGTGGTGAGAGGCTGCTGAACTGTTGCGTTATGCATCGCCACACTGTACTGCACCGGGTATCATGGTTTGGCGTGATGTTGGATTTCCCTGCCGCGCCCTTCTAGCCCGCATTGCATATGCCATGAGAAACCAAAGCTACACCTCCGAGGTGCTGGAGCCTGTGTTCTCCCATACATTCAGAGCTTGCCATCAGTCCTATTCCAACAGGGTAATGCGCGACCACAAGTGGCACGCAATGTTCAAGAGTTCTTCTTTACCCATCAAATTCAATTTCTTCGTTGGCCTGCTTGTTACCACAATCTATCACCAATTGAAAATGTGTGGTCCATGTTTACATATCGACTGGCCCGGGATACATCACCCGTAGTTACACCAGATCAACTTTGGCAGCCGCATGAACTAGATACATCCAAGGATACATCCAAAGTATCTTTGATTCTATGCCGAGGTGTGTGGTAGTGGTTGTAGTCAACAATAGTGGCTAGACTAACTACAGATTTTGTCATCATTCACACGTCACAAGAGGTTGTAATTTTAAGATATCCGAACACGTTGAAAATGACCAAATTGGGTCAAGACAAATATTTTGTTTTGAATAGAGTGATCTTTTGGCGTAACAAAACATACTTTGTTTTGTTTCTACTCTACCTAGAGGCCAAGCTACAATCAATTTTATAAAATTAGAAAAACTGGAAGTGGGTCTTTGACCTACCCGAAGTGGGTATTTAAATTGTTCAAAATCTATCATGGCGAGTCTGATAACTCAAAATATTACAAATGTATTTCTATAAAACTTTTTGAACCTGATATTTATTCTATTTTCTAGAGAATGTACTAAAATATTTTTATTGTATGAATAATTTGTGAGTTAGGGCTTGTTATTTAAATAATGAACTCAAAAAAATGTGACTTTTTTCTTATGTTTACTCAATCAGCTCTAAAATTTTTAAATTTTAATAACACATTAAAATATTAGTAATTTCTCTAGATTAATGGATCTAATTTGTTTTGTTAATATTTTTACTAATATAAGTTTGTTACTTTTTTCTCTAATTGCTTTAAAGTCTTACAAAAATATTGCCAAAATTTCACTTATAATTGTGATTTTTGTGAAATTTAGGTAATTTATCTTAAATATTGTTGGTTAAATATTAGTATTTATTGGTATTGAGTTCTAAAAAAGCATTTATAATGTTTAAATATGTTATTTTGTCAAAAAGTACTCCAAACGTTTTCGGATACCTCAATCGTTTGATCTTTTTACAACATGTTATCTGCCAAATAAATTTCGCTGTGATATCTCTGATATGTCTTGGTATTGTATTTTGTGTTGCTAGCAGTGTAATATTCTTATAAATAGGTATATGGATATTAATATTTAGAAAAGAAACTTAAATTATATATACATAACAATTTTAAAAATATACCTTTTATGAAAATAATACTTTTAATTTTGGAACCTAATATGTAAAAAAATTGATTTCAGGTCATCTGTAGATAGTTAGTCATAATTAGTTTTAATAACATTAAAATAATAAAAATGAGAAATAATATTAAATATATAATCTGTATTTTGCCAAAATTATAACTTACCAAATACATATATATAAATTTATATATCTTGTCAGAGACGCCAGATTTTGTTCACTTTTCTGCCAAAAAAATCGTTTCTATGACAAATCAGTTATAATAATCAAGGTGATAGGCGTATACAATTTTGGTAATAAATGTCACCTATTCAACACATTTAGCTTCAAAAGTAGAAGTCTGTACAAGATTCTAAGGGATTCTAGGATTATTCTTTAGTGGGAAAATTTGAAAAGTTTCTAGAAGGTTTTTTCTGGCCTATATAATTTCAATGCATGAAAGCAACTTTGGAATCAAAGCTTGATAGTAGTTGTCCTATCAATAATCTTATGCTACATTTTGAATGTCCGTGTGAACTTGAATTTGTGTCGTTGAGGATTTTACGATTGCTTACTCGTATCTGTTAAAAATAAATCTACTGTACCTACTAGAGAGATTCAAAATAAATAACAATTTACTTCAAATGAATATGCGTGAACCTTTTTGCATTTGAAAGACGAGCAACCCCATAAAAATATTTCAAAAACAGATGCATATATACAGGGCGATTCGCTACCAGACCGAGAAACTTGCAGGAATCCCATAGGTAGGCAGGATCGTAAATGCCCTTGTTGCAATCTATAGGACAAAGAACCAGAGAAAAATAACAGAAATAGAAACGCAATAATCAGCATAACGCCCATGCAGAACAGAACCCTCATCGTACGTAACCACGTGCAGCTCAACAGCGTTTCTCAGTCAGTGTTTGGGCCAGCATTCGTAGAGACTACCTCATTGGACCATAAATTTTATCCATTCCTTCGGAAGGCAGGGCATATCTGATCTTCTGCAACAAGTCCTGCCTGTACTTCTAGAAGCAGCACATGTTCCTCCGTCGTTGCTCCACTCCATTTGGTACCAGAATGACAGGGCTCCTCCCACTACGGAATTCACGACCACGAAAAATACCTCAACGTAACATTTGGACAGCGGTGGATAGGTCATGGAGGCCCGGTTCAATGGCCTGTCAGATCACATGATCTATCATGTACGGACTTCTTCTTCTTCAGGGGTCACATGAAAAATTTGGTCTACATGATGCCCGTTTCTTCATTTGAAGGCCTCATCGCTCGAATATCTGCAGCTGCTTGGAGGATACGTGACATGCCAGGAATCTCCCAGAATGTTCGGAATTCCACGCAGTCCCACTATGAGACCTACCAGATGACTTCTGGTCGTAATTTCGAACACCATTTGTAGTACAACCTTTCAATAAAATGTTTTCAGTCCCATTAATATGTTGTTGTTTCTGCTCTTTTTCTCAGCAGCATAGTTCGTAATTACGGCATTTGCAACCCTTCATTCATATGTAATTCTGAGTCGTCTCTGCAACCTACACACTCTACAAGTTTTTCGCTCTGGTAGCGAATCCCCCTGAATGTATATATATATATATATATATATATATATATATATATATATATATATATATATATATATATATATATATATATATATGTCCTGAGGGTATATATATATATACCCTCAGGAACATTGAAAATAGCGACCCAAGAAGGAAGCTAAGTACAATCGCGAAACTTTGCAAATAAGTACAGCGTAATGTGATATGCAAAAGATCCAAGTTTTGTGCCAATACGCATGCACATACACGCCGAGGTGGCGCTACAATCAGAAAGAGGGTGCTGTATAAGCCAGCGAAAATTCGAAGATTCATAAACGTGACGATTACCCACCGATTGTCGCGGAAAACTGGGTCTGGAGCGACCAGGAAGACCACGAGGAGAGAGGATCAAAGGATCGTGCGGCAAGCACTTTTGGACCCCACAGTGACTCTTTCAACGATACGAGCAGGCGTACGCGTAGCAATTGTTCCACAAACAATTTCCAGACACCTTGCAGAAACAAATCTTAAATCCAAGTGCCCTTTCCGTGCACTCCCTTTAACAGCAGAACATCGGCAACTGCGTCTACAGTGGTGCCAATCCAGATCAATGTGGAATGTCACAGATTGGCAAAAGGTTGTATTTAGTGATGAATCCCGGTTTGTTTTGGGGACAGATGATAACCGTGTACGGGTGTGGAGGCTTCCTGGCGAGCGGTACAATTCCCCCTCCACACACGGTTCTACGTCACACTGCCCGCACAGCTGGTGTAATGGTCTGGGAAGCCATAGCCTATGATAGTCGGTCCACTTTAATTGTGATGCGTAGAACCTTAACGGGCCAACATTACGTTGATGATATTCTTCGACCCCATGTAGGACCTTTCCTAAATGGTCTCCCAGGGGCAATTTTCCAGCAAGATAATGCTCGTCCGCATACAGCAAGAGTTGCTCAAGACTTCCTACGCCATTTTCAGACTCTTCCATGGCCGGCCCGCTCCCCTAATTTTCCCCCTGTAGAGCACGTGTGGGATCAGCTAAAACGGCAGATGCCATCGTGTCACTCTGTACATGATTTAGAGTTGACTGTTCAAGATTTATAGGCCCATCTGCCTCAGGACAACACAAGGTGTCTAATCAACTCAATGCCGCACCGTGAAACGGCATGTATTGCAGCTGGAGGTAGTCCAACGCGCTATTGAAGTTGCCCAGTATTTGTGTCGTTGCACACCCTGTTTCGCTTAATTGTCTTGTTTTTGAGATCAAGTGAATCTCTCATCTGTGTTATTATGTGTATTAAATTTCATTTCAATCCGATGCTTTCTTCTTGGATCGCTATTTTCAATGTTCCTGAGTGTATATATATACTAAACAAATGTGCTTATGATAAACCAAGTGTTGCATTTGTTGTGAAACAAATGATCGACGATATCAAGTGAATTTCAAAATATAAAAAGTTTAATACTTTCTATAAATTTATTTAAAAATAAGAATATGTGTGATGAAAAAGCACAAAAAAATACTTAAGCCAAAAAATTTTCAGATTCATTTCCCAATTATTACCTAGAGACTTGTCCATGACGTATGGAATCACAGCTTTTCCTGGAAATCCCGGCCACCGGGTACTGTTATCTTTAATGCCCGCCTGAAATTTTGCAAAGAGTAATTTATGAGCTAAAATCATTTATCTTTTCTCAGCCCTAAGAAAAAAAGTTGCATGCATCAAAGCTTTACATCACCGTTTGGTTTCAACTGAATAAAATACTTGACCTTTACACATTTATTAAACTAAATATGAGTGATCTAAAAGACATCAATGATGGCGTTTTGATAATTGAAGAAATAAGTAATAATGGTAATGTTTTTTTTATTTCCAATGGGCTGCGGATTGGTGATTTACCATTGCAGACCTAGTCCATTCTCTTGAAGCTGGAATCTCTTTGTACCATATACGCGGATACCAATCGCCGCAGGTAATTTTGACACCCAGTTTCCTCCCTAGACGGAGGCACCTGAGCTCTGACGATGTGAACCTGTTCTAAGATTTGATTTTACCGAGAGCACCCAAGCCAAACAGACACTCTAGAGATTCGAGTTTACGCCTTCATGAAGTGAGGTCGTTTTTCTCAAGCTTTCCGGTATCGAAAATTCTGCTTTTCTTCTTGCCGCAGCTTTCGCTTACCTCTTTGCCAGGATTCTAGCTCCAGACTCCGTCGAGCACAGAGTTAGTTTCTGAGCTCATTTCTTTTGCTTGCCTGTGACTGCACAGCTTGTGCACGTAGGTTATTTTTGGCTCTCCTTCCAATCCTTTTGACCTGGACCGAATTATGGCTACCGCTAATGACGTGGATTTGACTAAAAATGGAATTATCAATAATGTTCACATACCATCCTCACCTTCCAGATTCGTGATTACTAACGAACTCATCTGCGATAATCAACAATCAGTAAGAGAACTGATAAATCTCAGAGACTCTCTTACGCCATCTGTGTGGGCAAGGAAACTTTCCATTGTACCAGCAACTAGCGACGAGTATACCGTCACTAGTGCAGAATTGGGAAACATCCACACAGCCTTTCTTGCCGGAAAGGAAAGGATGAACTTACCACTGTTCCGGCTCCCCATATCTATAGAGGCCCTGGACGCCCTCATCAAGAAAGTGGAAGAGCAACGCGCCCATCTAACTCCTGTGGACTCTATTCCAAAAGAGGCTGTTCCATCTGACACCACACTGAACTCTCCCAGCAAGAAAACTTTAAAAAATTTAAGACTGAAAACCGACAAAAAGAAACTGATTGATGATGATGGGTTTCAAACCCCAGACAAAAGACATACCGCAAAAAAAGTCGATAAGAAAAGCCCTTCTTTGCCTCCTACCACCTCCTAGACTTCTATCCCTCCTCAAGCCCTGGCCCGCCTGCTGAATCGAGTGATTCTGAGATTGAGGACGAGGATACTGGAAAAAGAAATCCTACGGCTGTTGGCACCCCTCAAAACCGAATTCCACAAATTTTTGTCGACCCTCCTGATAATTGGTGCTCTTTAATTTCCATAGCTAGGCAATTAGCCCCAACTCTAATAAGTAAACTAATTGGCAAATTTCTTCGTATTACTGTCGAAAGTGATGACGAATATCGTAAACTCGCTCAATTCCTTGGACCTGAAGGAGTTGAGTATAAATCATTTATGCTTAAATCCGATCGACCCCTTAAATTATTAATCCGTGGTCTTCCTACTTCCACTAAAGTAGAAGAAATACGAGTTGAAATCGAGAGAGAAGGATTTCAGATCCATAAAATCTCCCGATTACAAAAATTTAAAACCAAAGCTCCCATGCCACTAATTTACCTACAACTTGTAACTGATGCCAAAGCTGACACTATCTTTCAGTTTACTGAAATGTTTGGCACACAAATTTCCTTTGAGCGCTATGACAATAGTCACAACAAAAACCCCCAATCAATGCTGGAGATGCCAGGGTTTTTTCCATTCTTCGGAAGTCTGCCATCTCCCAAATAAATGCCTTAAATGCTCAAGGCCTCAAGAGGCTAAAAACTGTAATCGTGTATTTGAAGACCTACTAATTTGTGCCAACTGCGGTGGAGAACATGCGGCGAATTGGCTCCAATGCCCCCGTTTTCCGAAGACTAAATATAATAAAAAAGCTCCCCAAAAGGGCAATCAAAATAAAAATCAACATCCTAAGGGAAACAATCCTAATAACTTGCCACAAAATAAAATTCAAGAGAGGAATTCAGGCTCTCGTAATGATCTAAACTTAAAAAGTAGCATGCATGCTCAATCCAAGATCCAACAGCCTCAATCAAACTACTGCGCTGTCATTCTCTCCATCTCGTATTCTAAAATTGTTTCTTAACAGGTCAGGGAGATTAGTCATGTTAACACCCCAAATTCCAATTTTTCAACCATTTTCACAAATGTAATTCAGATAGCTAATGATGAAGGAGTCGATGAGGAACTGTTGGCCCGGGCTTTCCGAGCAGCCCTCCCAGCACTCCAAAAACTTTCTCATCCTGAATATAAGGCCTGGGAAATTTTTCAGACCTATGTCGCGTTAAAAAATGGGCGTAATTATGTTGCCCACAATGCAGCCTAACTTTTAATCGTGCAAACGTGCAATCAATCTCAATTGATTTTTGGAACGCAAACGATCTGCGCGCCAAAATTCATGAAGTCAGAGATTTCGTTTTGGAGCAAAATCTTGATTTGTTTTTGGTCCAAGAAACCAAACTAGAACCTGGTCAGGAACCCCTGATTGCAAATTATTA
Source organism: Trichonephila clavipes (assembly GCA_019973935.1). Classification (NCBI taxonomy): domain Eukaryota; kingdom Metazoa; phylum Arthropoda; class Arachnida; order Araneae; family Nephilidae; genus Trichonephila; species Trichonephila clavipes. The sequence goes on from BMAU01019051.1 coordinate 235,684, forward strand.
TCTTTATAAAGATGATCGTGTAATTTTTCCTAGAATTCGTACAGCAGGAGGTACCACTATATACTAAAAAGTAATTTCGTTCAAAGCAGAGCCCTTTACCGGGGATACAGTATTTGGATGCTACTGCTATTGAAATTAAAATTAATAATTTCCATCCCCTCCAAGTAGTTTTTGTTTATGCTCGTTTTTGAGCGGAAATCAACAGAAAATTCCCCGAAAAGGATTTTCTTAAAGTTCTAAATTCAGGTAATAACTTAATCAGTGATGAAGATCTTAACGCTGCTCACAAAACGTGGAATAACACCAGGTCGAACAATTTTGGCTTTCGTCTTAAAAGAATTATTCAAAATTATCCCAATGCAAGGATTGTTGCACCTTACACTCCGACGCATATTAATTCACGCTCGCGGCCGGGAGTACGTGACTCAATTATCGACCTGGTGGTTTTCAAAAATATCCATTTTAATTATGACATTAGAGTTATAGATGATCTTTGTTCGGATCATCTACCAGTCATTTTAACTCTATAGACTAACTCTGATACCATGAAAATTCCAGCGCAACTCTCCACCAATTGAGAGAACTTCCGATTCCTTCTTAAAAATAAGCCACTTCCCATTCCGGCGTCTCCCAGCAATGAGCATCTCGACGTTGTGATTGGTCGGCTTGGAAAAAATATCTCCAAAGCACTTGTGGCTGCTTCGAATCCCAAATTTAAAACCGTACCTATTAAATCACCTCCAGATATTCCCTCCAAAATTCGCCACAGAAATAGGGCACGGAGATTTTGGCAAAGATCTACAGACCCTGCTCTTAAAAATGAACTCCGTACTATGAGCAACGAGATCGCCAGTGATATCAGACACCTCTCCCGTGCAAGATGGGAGAAAACAATTGAGGAGTTATCTCCCGAGAAACAGGCACTCTTTGGAGGCGTACCTCCTTTCTCAAAAAGACTTTTCATCACATCCCCCTAAAGGGTGCTCTCGGCAGTATCGCAATTGCCCGGATTGAAAAGGCCGAGGTAACTGCTGAAAGCCTTCAAAAACAATTTGAACCAAATATTGATGTGGAGAATCCTAGATTCTATGCACATACACAAAGGAAGGTCCAAAGATTCCTTGATTCCCCTACCTGTATGGATCTGGAAAAAACATCTGCCTCTGAAATACAGGGATTCATTAAAAATTTGAAACCAAACAAATCTCCTAGTATTGATCTCATATAACAAATCGTATCCTTAAAAATACTCCCACTAAATGTATTATTTTCATTCCTTTGCTGTTCAACATACTTTTGGAAAATTGATACGTCCCTAAAAGTTGGAGAATGGCCGTGGTGATCCCCATTCTTAAACCCAATTATGATGACTCTAATCCTCAAAATTATCGTCCAATCTCACTACTTGGTAGCTTGAGTAAAGCATACGAATTCGTGATTTTGAACCGCCTGAACCAACACTGCTTAGCCAGGAATATTATTTATCCAGAAGAGCATGGCTTTGTAACTAAGTGCTCTACAGTAACCCAGTTACTCAGAGTCATTGAATTAATTCACACAGGCTTCCAAAACCATCATGCCACTGGTATGCTATTTGTGGACATAGCCAAAGCCTTTGACAAAATTTGGCATGGTAGCTTAATATCCAAGATGATGAGACTTGGACTTTCGGACCAAATCCTAAAAATTATTCACTCATACCTAAACTCGAGAGAGTTTAGAGTTAGAGGCGAAAACTGCCTCTCCAGCCCTCGTTCAGTAAAAAGTGGAATTCCTCAAGGAAGTTTGCTCTGACCAAGACTTTTTAATCTATATATTAACGACATTCCGAAGGCTGACAATGTCCATTTAGCTATGTATGCGGATGTCACTGCTATCATTAGTCAACACACTTATAATTTCAAAATTATTGAAAGAATACAAAATTACATCACAAGGCTTCAGCTCTGGCTCGTTGCTTGGAAAATCAAAGTTAATGCAACAAAAAGCGCAAGCCTCCTCTTTACGAAACAAAGGTGCATAGGAAACTTACCCAATATCTACAGTTTTGACCAACCCGTCCCCTGGGTCACTGAATTTCAGTACCTAGGGTTCATTCTCGACGTAAAATTGCACTTCTCTCCCCACATCCTTGCTGCACTTCAAAAAGCGGCAGGAAGGAGCCAAACACTCAATTGTTTAATTTCTCGAAAGTGTAAGCTCCCAATCAGACACGAGGTTTTGCTCTATAAATTATTTCTCAGGCCAATTTTGTTATATGCATCTCCCATCTGGGCTTCTGCTGCAGTAACTCATTTGAAAAAATTGCACGTTTTTCAAAATAAACACCTTCGAAAAATTACTAATGCTCCCTGGTTTGTCAGAAACGAAATCTTGCACAAAGCTCTCCAAATTGATCCAATTCTTGATTTCATTAAAAATCAGTCGAAAAAGTTTTTTGACAGATTAACTCAAATTTCTAACCAATCTATTCGAGTCATCCCTGCCTACGATAACTCGGTCCCAAGCTCTTCAAAAAGACCTAGAGCTGCTCTTCACCACATATATCAGCATTTTCCAGTCCTTAAAAGGCTTCAGAGATTCTAAATTTTGTATGTGCAAGATTTCATCTTCATTAAATTACTTCGACTTAAACCCAGATTCTTTTGAATCGGTCTTGCGTGGTAGTTTAATTCCATGTCAATTATTCTCCTTTTCCACATCTTTTGTGGATCATCTTTTATTTTACTGATTTTCCAGCAGATGGCATCACATTATGGACACTTTCTGTGTCAACGCCTTCTCTTTTCGTTCGCTGTTCAGCGACACTCCCGTCATCACTACACGATTCAGCAGTGTTTGTCCTTTCCCTTTATTTAAACATCATGTACCACGAGCAACGGCATTAATTGCTTTTATTTTCCATTTCATCTTTTTTATCTTCCAAATTCCGTATCTACTTTCTGAAGTCGTTCCGTCAAGGACGAATTAGAGAAGAGCACAGATTTCTACCACCTCCTTCCGGGATGGTGCCTCATTAAATATGTTCCATACTTGCCGATTGAATTATTTCTCGCTCTCTAACTGGTAGTATGTTCTCAGCTACTGGTGAGAAGTTTTCTTTTAGAACGGCTCTGAGCTGTTGTTAATAATTTTGATAGTATCTTTTAAATTTTATGGAACTTTCAATTAATTCTTCTCTTTTATTTTATTAATTATGATGAGAGAGTAATACTGTTTTTTGGTAAGGTTCCTCGTATTTTGAAGCCGTGGGCAAACAGACACTCTATGGATTGCATGCCATATACGACATGGCTCTGTCGATTTTCTGCATCATGAAAATCCACAGACTTGACTAGTGGCCGAGCCCGTAATCTTGGGTGCAGAAGGCCAGCGACAAACCAACGACGTCACCAAGCCAGCCTAATAGTAATTTAATTATAGATATTGTTTATATATGTATATATATACATATATATATATACATATATATATACATATATATATACATATATATATATATACATATATATATACATTACATATATATATATACATATATATATATACATACACTGCTGGACAATTGCTAAGGACGGATAACACTATTATCCATACCAACCACAAAATGAAAGGAAGCAAAATGTGGAAAATTAAAATAAGTGCGGGATATTAGTAAGAAGAAGTATGAGTATGCAAATTTTTTTCCACGTCTGTTCATCACGTGATAGCGTTCATAAGAGCTTTAAAGGTTTTGACGCGTGTGGACAGTTGTTGTTTCAAGTCAAAGTTTTACAGGAAAGATTTAATAGACGAACTTAAATTTTTGGCATGTCTTCCCGACATCACATAGATGATTTTATGCGTGGCCGAATTATTGGAAAGATCGAAGAAGGGCGAAAAATAAAAAAAGTTGCCAGGGAGTTCGACATCGCTCACAGCGTTGTTTCACGGCTGTGGAAGTCATTTAAAACTACTGGAATGTGTAGTAGACGGCACGGGGGAGGTCGTGTTAGAAGTACGACGCCTGCAGAAGACAGATATATCGTCCTATCAGCAAAAAGGAACAGGCTCACCACAGCTCAGCAGGTGGCAAATCAGTTTCTTACTGCCTCAGGAAAGCAGATCTCCCGAAAAACTGTTGTCAGACGTTTGAGGGGGGAGGAGGACTATACGCATGCAGACCTGTTGTGTGTGCCCCGTTGACCAGACAGCACCGTACTGCCCGTTTGCAATGGTGTCGTGAGCATCACAATTGGACTGAACAGGACTGGGTATGCGTACTATTCTCAGATGCGAGTAGGTTCAGTCTGTCATCGGATTGTAGACGCCAACTGATCTGGCGCGAGAGTGCTACTGCTTATCGTCCAGAAAATATCCAGGAAAAGGACCGATATCCCACATGCAGTATCATGGTGTGGGCCGGCATCATGATCAATGGCCGCACGCGCCTACATGTGGTTGCGAATGGGACTATGACGGGCCAATGATACATTGATGAAGTTCTACTTCCTCATGTTCGTCTTTTCCGTGGTGCTGTCGGTGATAAATTTGTTTTTATGGACGACAACGCAACATGTCATCGAACACTCGCTGTTCATGATTGTCTAGACAGCGAGGGTATTCAACGTCTCGTATGGCCAGCGCGTTCTCCAGATCTAAACCCCATTGAAAATGTGTGGGATGCTTTGAGGAGGCAAGTTGCTGGTCGAAACTATCCTCCGACAAACAATAACACCCTCATCCGTGCACTCACAGAGGAATGGGATAAATTGCCTCAACAGCTGCTGGATAATGTTGTGCGAAGTATGGTACGACGTGTGGAATGTTGCATCACACTCTACGGTTTACATATCCCGTACTGATACCTTTCTTTAAGATGCCTGCTCACTTTTAGATGCATTGTTCCATTTCTCCGTACGCAGATCAAATGAACATTTTTTTTTTTTCTTTCAGATGTTTCACAGCTTTTGTACTTTCCAGAACAATAAATATTCTTTATTCTAATGTCTGAACAGTGTGGCAACTATATTTTATCCTACTAGGTCTCATGTCTCGCTTAATGTTATGCTACATAGCAATTTGTGATCCGTCCTTAGCAATTGTGCAGCAGTGTGTATATATATATATATATATATATATATATATATTGTTTATAACATGGGTTTATAGGCATAAAATAAAGTTCTGGTTAGTTTAAAAATCCCTACTGTTGTGTCTGTTTACTGTTGTTCTCCAACCTTTCGAAACAACTTAGTTGTTCTTTTCCGAAAAACTTGGATGATTGGTTAGTTAGCATATAGTGACATTCTTACGTGTGTGTGTGTGTGTGTGTGTGTGTGTGTGTGTGTGTGTGTGTGTGTGTGTGTGTGTGTGTGTGTGTGTGTGTGTGTGTGTGTGTGTGTGTGTGTGTGTGTGTGTGTGTGTGTGTGTGTGTGTGTGTGTGTGTGTGTGTGTGTGTGTGTGTGTGTGTGTGTGTGTGTGTGTGTGTGTGTGTGTGTGTGTGTGTGTGTGTGTGTGTGTGTGTGTGTGTGTGTGTGTGTGTGTGTGTGTGTGTGTGTGTGTGTGTGTGTGTGTGTGTGTGTGTGTGTGTGTGTGTGTGTGTGTGTGTGTGTGTGTGTGTGTGTGTGTGTGTGTGTGTGTGTGTGTGTGTGTGTGTGTGTGTGTGTGTGTGTGTGTGTGTGTGTGTTTAAGTTTTCTAATATTATATTAACTCAAAAAATTGTACTGTAATAAAATTTTTACATTGTAAGAAATAAACACCTGTCATATAACCACCTTAACAATTCCAATACAAATTATTTTAATTTAAAAAATAGTTATATTAATTATATATAAGCAAGAAAAAAAATTACAATAATTGCAGCAACAAAAATTTCGAAATTCTAATCTGTAACGAAATTATTATATAGATTCATTATGTACATTCACTATGCATTATAAAAGAAACAATTACTTATTGCTAAGTATAGGTGAGCTACAAATCGTAAGGCTGGATTGCTTTTAGACTTGTTTAATTAATTTTTTATGTTTTTTTATTAGTTTTTCTACTTAATAATTTTTTTTTCTTATTGTGAAAAAATATTAGCTTACTCCTGATGGATTTGGAATCATTTCTTCGTGTTCTCCGTGAAGAGCATAGTAAGCAAGATCTGTAAGAAAACAAAAAGGAAAATATATATATATATGTTTTTCTGCACTGTTTATTAGAGTTACAAAGCAATATGCAGTACAATACCTAAAAGTAATATTAAAGAAACATTTCATAAAAGAAAATTGCATGTAGCTAGTTATATTATTCTGTTTTATTTCCTCGGGTACAGTTTAAGGCATGAATGTTTTCAAAATTTTGCACTTTTTTAAGATGCCAACACTACTGCCAACAAAACGAGCAGTCTTACAACTCAAATTCTAAATGTAACAAATCAAAATTAACCGCAAAATTTAATCAAGTTTCAAGATTTACCCAAATGACCTTCACTATTTAATATTACCTCTCATATGAGTAAATTCAGCTACTTTCGTACAGTAACACAGTAAAAAATCTGCTTTATATTCTTTCTTTTTTCTTTATTTTCTTTTTCACGCCTTATCAACGTTTCGCGATTTACGATCGTTAATCAGTTTGAAGAACATTTTAAGCATTTTCAAACTGAAGACATCCATGAATTTGTTATTTGCAAATCCTTAGGTAAAAATAACCATTAGGAGGGTCGATTTTTTTCAGAATTTCAAAACTTATCCATGTGGAAAAGATGCTTTATTTCTAAGGTATATAGATAAAAGTAAAAATAAAATAAAAAGTTAATTTTTTATGTTAAGTATTGCCACAAGGAGAATGAAGTTTAAGTATTGAGCTTTTTTTGTAATAAAAAGTGACAGAGTAGTTCTTGTTAAGATGAAAAAGACATTTTCATGTCATACTGTTCAATATTCATTGCGACAAGGAGACTAGATAGTTATAAGGAGAAAAAACAGATACATTTAATAGCTTTTCTTTAATATTTTTTTTAAAAAAAGCATTCTGTCGGAATTTTAGTGCATGGTAAAACGAAAGACGAAAAAGCTTGGTTTCGATTGATTCTACAATGCGGGAGAAGCAGCTGGGATTATGAAATTTTACAATATACGTGCGTTGTTCAATTCGTCGCCTCGGTGGCTTTGAGGTAGCGTGCCTGCCTCGTACGCCCTAGATCAGGGATGGCAAACCAGTGGCACGCGACACAATATTTTTTGGGCATGCCACCAATCAAAACGGTTTGCATTTTAATTCAAAATAACAAAGTTCAATATGAAGTATTACGAAAAACATGAGTGATTGATCTGAGTTTTCAGCGAGATTTTCTCAGTTCAAAGAATTATCGGAAACGTTCAAGTTTTTTATGTACCTTGATGTGTGACTTCATTTAATAAACTTAATTCATCCCAATTCTATTGGTTGTAAATTAAAAACTAGAAATGAAACTCTGTGTGACTTATTTTCAGGTTATTTCAATATGGATTCAAAAATCCGTTGAAAAAAGTAAAAAGTATGAATTGATTAAAACAGAAAGATTGACAAGCAATATATGAGTAAAAATGCTAGTAATAAAATTTTGTATTCATGGAATTCGATTCCAGGTACACATTTATCTGTTTGTGAAGAAACTGACTCATGCTATTTTAACCATATTTTCATCTACCTGTGCCTGCGAGTCATTATTTTCAGAGATGAATAACATTTAAAACTTATTTAGAAATCGTTTGGAAGATGACTCCAATCCAACTTGCATTCTGGTAACAGTAACATCTTACAATCCTAATACAAGTTATTTGTCATCTAATCGGCAACAACAGAATTCACACTAATGTTACTTTAATTGGAATTACGCGTATAAATAAAACACATTTACTGCTATACAGTGCAGAATCTATTTTTTCATTGGAAATAAAGAGTTTTGAGTTGTTAGTATTTAGTTTTATTATTTTGTCAATAACCACACGTCAAAATTATTTGACGGCACGTTTATACCTCCTTAAACATTTCTTCAAGAAAAAATGGCACGTTGATCCAAAAAGGTTCACCACCCCTGCCTTAGATTAATGGTTCGATTCCGGATATAGTTGATAGTTTAATGGATGTGAAAATTCGAGACACGAATCTCAGATTATGAGGTTTGTAAAAGATACTTTGAATATCGATTTGGCTCTGGTACTCCCAGCAAAACTTTCTCTCGCATTCTTTAGCATTCAACGAATTAAAAAAATTCAAGCACCAAAAATTGGCAGTGGCATCCGCCACCAGATGAAGCAACGAAAGAAATGGCTCACACACTTGAAAGCTTGTCGTGTCTGCAATGGCTTAGCTACCAAAATACAGCCCATTTAAAATATTGGTTATTTATATTGAAAAAAGCAATTATATATTTTGATTCTAAATTATGTAACCAAAATTATGTCACTTTCCATTTTTTTCCAAAATTTTACCCCTTTGCCACAGCATTAAATTTTGAAATTGTTTTTTAAAATACTTTGCTCTTAATCTTCATAAAATAAAACGTCTTTTCATCATTAGTAAGTTTCGATAACAGTGAGCACCAGGACGAAATTAATAATTTAACTGCTGATTACTCTCTGAAGATTAAAAAAGACTCAAATCTAGAATTTGTATACATTAACCCATATGCAGAATTGCATCCTAAAGTTCCAACAAGTTCTAAAGTTTTATTTAGGTGTGAAGTATCAAAAAGAATTTTAAAAAAATACTTTTAAAACTTAAGGATTAAAAAAATGGCAAATATTTTATGATACATAAGTTAATACTATATAAAATATTTATGAAAGCATTTCATATTCTAAAAATACAACAACCGGACGAAATTCTTATTGAATCAAGTATAGATGTTAATAAGAATATCGATTTTGACTCATCCCACTGTAAGCTAATGCGCTTATTATCAACTAACAGCAGCGAATAATTAATTAGTATTATTTCTAGTATTTTTAGTTTATGAGCAATTTTCATACGATTCTCTTATTATATTTTACTTCAAACCTTTATTAATTTAATATTGATGTGAAGCATATACATATGTTACATTAAACATTAAATATGTAAGCGAAATTCACATAGACATATTAGAGTCGATGGCGGTTATATGGAGAAAATACAATATCAGTAATCAGAATCTAGCTATGCAAGTAATATGTTCAAAGGTATAGAGATTAGAAACAAAATAATTTAAAAATTTAATATTACCATAAAGAGATTGAATTTTCGAAAAGGTGGAAAAAGGCTTAATTTTGACTAAAGGATCTCAAACTCAGAACTAAATTATTTATTTACAGTATAAAAATAAACGAAATTATGATTACTGATAAATTAATACAGTGTAGTCAATAGAGTACAATGCACATTCTTAACAAAGCTCCCCCTACCCGCCATACTGTCGAATCAATTCCATCCAAACTTTTTTTTTTCTTCCGATTTATCATGCACTGCAATTTCGCGAATCTAAAAATTGTAGTTTTTATTTTTTTTAATTTAGTACTTAAGAAGCTCTCTCTCTAATAAAAGTACTTAAGAAGCTCTCTCTCTAATAAATGTACCTTATATATATGTGTGTTTTTTTCTAGTAAGTACTTAGTAGGTGTCACCTCATTGCAGTAAATATTAAAAAGCCTGTTTTTCTTTAGGGCTGTTTTCACCATATGCACAAGAGCATAAACTTAACGCGGAGCACATTTTCGGACAGAACAAATCCTTCAATTTTCATAAAAATTTGTGACATTGTGACTCGTACATTTTTTTCGTAATACAGTGTTTTTAACTTTTCAAAATATTTCATAAATAATTTGTTTTTACTTTTAACATGTAAAGGGGTAGCTCATTTAGCATTATGGTATATGAGAAAAAAATGCGCTAAACACATTTTTTAAGTGTCAACTCGGTTAAAAATGAGTAGTATGATAAAAACAAGTGATTCTCAATACAGGATAGATAGTTAAGCCAGAATATAAACCCATTCTCTGTGATAAAAAATAACCATAAAAGGTATAAAACAATTGAGTGACTGCTTCATTGATACGAATCTATGAAATAATTAATATCTATCGTATATCAAATGTAAGTCATACAATATTTAAACAATCAATTTAAACATCAGTATTTTCCAGCATTTAATTCGTGCTATTGACGAGTGAAGAATGCTCGAAAAAGAAGTGTTGTAGATTAGTTTTCTTAAAAGTAACTCCATGAAGGAAAAAGGCATAACAGAATAATATCTGAAAAATAAACAAATCAAGTTATGCATCCTGTACTGTTACAGATCCGGTTGACATAGTTTTCTACTCAACATAACGGCCAAAAATTTCGTGACCTCTACTAGGGTAAGTGAGAGTAAGCTTTATCTTAACGTCGTACTATAAATGAACACGAGAGCAATTAGCGACGAACCGCCTAATTTTGAATCTCTGTCAACTGTAAAGATGATACCTGAATTTGCACTCCCTCTTCTATAAACTACGCCACCCTGACGGGAGGACATTGAGCCTGTATACATCGACCTCCTTTACATGGTGAATCTTCAATGGCGCCTGACTCGAATCCGGGACATTTCGGCTACGAGTTCGTGACAAAAACCACTAGGCTACCGCGGTCACCTACTGGGGTATGAAAACGACCATCGGTCGCATTTACTCCTTATAGATTTTTTTATGATAATAAACTAGATTCAATTACTTATAAACACTTTAAATAGTTGAGAAGTTTATTCAAATGTAATAAAAAATGCTTTTAAGCTTACGGGCTTCGTAGGAATTCTTCGGTCCATAATGAATGGCCTCGTGTTCAGAATCTTGAAAAGGGCTGGTGTACAGCGCGATAAATGCTACTAACAATTTCCAAAACATATTTCTAACAAGATTTCCGAATATGTACTGTCCTTGGAAGAATGATTACAAAGAAAAGCGTATCTTGAATCCATCAGCACTATTAGAGTTGACAACGGCGAATTCAAGTTTATCTTATTTCAAGTAAAAAGCGCTTTTCTTTGCAAAATTTTTAGACTTGGAGGTTAAGTTTGTGACCTCATGAAGGCAAGCAAAAATGCGAACGAAACTATATTTTTTTCCCGTATAATATTCATTTCTGATTTGATATCTTGAGATTGATATGTAAACACAACTCCTTTTTGATAAACTGCGTATTATCTAAACAAGTATTCCTTTTATTTAAAAAAAATGAGAAAGAGTTAAAGAATAAATCGTATCCGACTACATACAATAACGTTTTTTTTTAAAAAAAAATAAAGGAAGAGTGTTTTTTTGTGTGATTTTTAGATTTATTTGACCTATTTTAAGAAAAATTTACTAAAATGAAGACGAGAAAAAAAAAAAAATTATTATACCTAAAGGGGGGGGAAAGAACTGGCAAAAATTTACAAAATATTACATGTGAATGGGACTCTTTTTGTATAAAACGTTTATGTGAACAAATTTTCAATTTTTCAATTTTAATGTGTTGCTTTGTTATTCATTTTTGAAATCCCCTACAGGATAAAAGATATTTTAATTTTTACAAAAACTGGAGCAGTTATTATATGAAATTACTTTAAAAAACAGTGATTATATTCACATGAAGGACTGTAAATTTTGTAATAAAACAGTTATTGATAAACCTCAAGGTTAAAAAAATTCTACTATTATACAGGATATACACAAAAAAATTCAGTTATTTATTTTCAAAACTTTTTAAGCAATCGTTGACCCTTCTTGAGCACTATTTTTTTAAAAAAAAACCATTTCGAGTAAAATGCATTTTAAAATGAGACATCTCGCTTAAAATAATGGCATCTGCTTTTGTTAAAACACACTTGTAGATTTGTTCTAATGAATGGAAAATAATAAACTTGTTATTTTTACACAGGTAATAAGATGGCCTGTAAAATAAAATCATTAAAAAAATTTGTCAATTTTTGGCAAAATTCACATGTTTAGATTAGTTGGAAACCTTAATTCAACAACATTTACCATCAATTTCCAATTTACGAAGCAAATTTTGAGCGCAACACACAAACTGTACATAACAGAAAATAAGTAATTGAAATGATATCAAACACGATAAATCTGAAATTTAGAATACAAAATTGGGAGATTTAATTACAAAAACATCTGCATGAACGATATACAGCTTGAATTTCCTCCCAGTACAAGAATAAGAAACCTAGAGCTTGAAGAAATAAACTGGAATACACACCACCATATTTCCATTATTCATCGCTCCCAACAAATGATGTATTCTTTATCTAGGTACTCAAGATAAAAATCGTCACAGATTCCAAAATTTGAAATGAATGAGCGTAGTCTTCAGATTTAGAAGATTGAAAACTGAAGCTAGTGTCCTTTTTTTTAAGGATTTTTACTAGATATATGTAGTTTTTTCTAACATCTCTCATTCTTCTTTAACTATCGTTACTTTCGTTTATCGTCATTTTCAGCCTTCTCTTTTTCAATTCCTACTATTAGCTCACAATCTCTATATATATTTATTTATTTATATATTTATTTATTCATTTATAATATATCTTGGTGGAATTTTCAATCAATAATAAAATACATTTTAAAGCGAAATTTTATATACGAGATTATTTTGGATGACAATACAGTAATTTAATTACAATGAATAAAAGTTAATTGATTAAAACTAAATATTTAAATAATTACAAATAGAACAACTTTGGCTTCATTTTTGGTGACTTAGCTGACCCTTTTGGCGACTTGTGTCAAAACTTGAAAAGGTTTTTTTTTTTTCTCTCGTGTTAAAGTATTCAGTTGAATTTAAATTTATATTGGATGACAATACAATAATATAATAATTAATAAAAATTAATTGATTAAAACTAATTATTTAAATAATTACAAATACAGCCACGTTGGCATCATTTTTGGCGACTTGTGTCAAAACTTGAAAAGGTTTTTTCTCATGTGTTAAAAGATTCAGTTGAACTGAAACTTATATACACGATTGTTTTGGATGACAATACGATACTTAAATGATAATGAATAAAAATTAATTACCACTTAATGTTGTGATTCTGTCAAATGTATATACATATTTATATTAATTGCAACTATTTAATAAAAAGTAGCTAAAATAAAATTTTTCTTTGTTGATCTAAGTAGGAATTGACTTAATAAAAAAAATTTTATATTACTTGTTTGAGTTTATGTTTCACTTGACATTTTCCCATACATGATTTGAAGCGGTGGAAGATTTAAAGTCATGCATGTGTTTTACTTACAAGAAATTATTGCATAAAAAATGAGACCCGAAAATATAGGTTAATTTAATGGTGGATTGTGCTCATCATGATCATTATAAGATTAAAAAAATTCTGTTTCAACTCACTCATGATTTCTTCCAATAGTGAGAGAAGAAATCGAAACTACTTAAGTTAAAATAGAGCACTTGAAAATGGCTACATTCCTGTGGCTGCGAATTCCTTAACAGCTGTCCTTTTATTGGCAACTTGGAAAAATTGGTATGAGATTAAAAAGCTCTAACATGAAATAATCAGTAAAATAATGTCAATCATAATATTAGTTAACTATCCACAATGCCGTTGTCGTTGTTGTTGTCTTATGCATGCAATTCTAGGCTTGTCCTTGCAGGGAAATCAAATGGCGCCGAAGGGTCTAAAATTGCCCTTGCTATGTCGACGACCTTTAGCGAATAAAGAAGTTGATGATCCTTAGGGCAGTGTTTCTCAAACTGTGGGGTGCGCCCCCTTAGGGGGCGTGATAACCCTACGAGGGGGGCGCGAGCATATCAAAAATGTCGAGAATAAAAATTATTTTAAAAAGTTATAAAAATTTACTCAAAGGAAACAAAACAAAATACATTCTGACATAAGAAAAATACACGTTACACTTCTATTTTTATCTGTTCCAATTTAAAAATTAGAAAAGAAAAGCAACATAATACTTGTCTTATTATTTAAAAGTATATGTAATTTACTTAAAATATCTATTACTTAAAAATAACTTACTTCAAATATGTATTATTTGAAAGTAACATATACAAAATTTAATACTTATCTTGATAATTTGACTGGTTTATAATTAAGATCGTTTTGTAGCTTTAGCGTCAAAGTACATTATTATTGCATTTAATACATTGTTATTGTATTGGGGGGGCGCGATGAAAATTATGACTGAAAATTGGATCGCAGGTATTGAAACTTTGAGAAGCACTGCTTTAGTGTTTAAGTCTATGTTGTGGAGTTCAGCCAATATAGAAGGATAATTAAAAAATGGTTAGGAGAAAGTTATATGTCAGGACAGTGAGGATAAGTATTATAACTTCTTTGGCCATATGGGGATATTTTATCCCTTTAAAGTGTCTTGTATGTAGTCTGGCTATTCTGGCTGAAATTACGCGGTAACAGTTAAGATCTGGAATGAAGTGCATCTTAAGTGGATGGGAGGCGAGTTGTCTCTCTCTTGCATCAGCATCGGTAAGGGTAAGGTTATTCGAAAGTTGAGAGGAATTTCGGCCCCCTTGGCATGATTATCAACCTTATCACTGCCGAAGATGTCTACGTCGGCTGGTATTCATTACAAAGTGCAAGTTCTTTGGTATGCAACTACTCGATTAATAAGGGGAATTATTACATTGAGTAAAAAGCTTTCCGCCAAAAAAAACAATCTTGTAAAATGATAAATACATACAAAATCAGAAAGGCTAATGAGAATAGTGATCTCCATTCAAATCTACAAAAGTCTGACAGTGTTTTCGCGACTTTTCAATCCCTTCTGCGAGAAACTGTGGTGTGCGCAAATCCAGAAAGCGATCGACCCCATTTATGACCTCGTCATTTGAATGGTAGATTGTACTATCAAGATGCAGCTGAAAATGTAGAAATAGATAATAATCCGAAGGCACTATGTGTGGGCTGTATGGTGGATGTTGCATCAAATTACACTCCAGAGTGTAGAGCGTCCAGTCGGTCATCGTACTAACATATGTTTGCGTACTATCTTGATGAAAGAGAACCGCCTTCCTTCTGGACTTTTTCCCATTTTTCGTGAATAGCGTCGCTAACTTTGGTTAGCATATAGCTGTATAGTAAGGACAAGTGTGAGCAAGCTGGGAGTCTCAGGAGATTTTAAATTGTACCAAGATAATGATCCGAAATATACTGCAGATATTTGCAAGTTATGGGTCCTCTATTACTGTCCTAGTGTTATTAAGACTCCTGCACAAAGTCCAGACTTTAATCTCATTGAACATGTGTGGGAATGTTTACAGCAAAAAGTATATGAGCACCAAATTTCTGACAAGCAAGCTTTAAGAAAATATTTGGTCGAAGAGTGGACCAAAATCGATAGATTGTTTTTCAAAAAATTGATCCAATTCATGCCAAATAGACCTCGAGAAGTCATATTAAGCGAGGGGGTCCCAAAAAGATATTAATTTCTAAGTTTGAATTGTTTTTCTTAATTTATTGGGAAGTGTCCCAATACTTTTTTGAGCACATTTTTTTAACTCGATTTCTTTTATTAGCAATTTTAACCATAATTGCATTCATATACGAGTTTTGTTCAAATTATTATTATTTGTATTTACTAAAGTAACATTTACTTCTTTCTGTATGCTTAAGTAGAATATTACAATAAAAATCTATGAACTGGTAGTGTGTCCCAATACTTTTTTGAGTGACTGTATGTTCTGTTTTATTTTCAGTTAGCATATATTCTTGTAATATAGCATTTTTTGTAGGGGAACGTTTAAATATCTTAATAATTTTTTGAACTTTATTAATTGTAGGAAGTAATTCTTGATGATTTAATATTTCATCCTCATTAGCAATATCTTCAACAATTACATTGTCATTATCTTCATCGTCAGTATCGCTCTCACTCTCTTCAAAGTCAGAATCCGAAGTTTTTGCATCCACAGTATTTGAATTCTTGAGTTCCTTATTTTTTGGGGGCGGGAGGGTATAATGCATCTATTACTCCTAATTGAATTTCATGAACATAGCACAATTGCTGATTTTTTTTCGCACAAATCAACTTTCCAACTTTTTTTTATAACTGTTGCTCCATCAATCGTTATGAGTACAATATCTTCCTTCAGGGATAATCCATGCTTCGCTAATTTAGATTTAAGCACTTCCACACATCTGTCGGCTGGCATACTTGCCGAGACATTCGTAAGTCCTATATTCCAATTTTTTTTCTGAATAAATACTTATATTTAAAAGCGTCTATATATATCTTACACTCATCCATTGCTCAAATGTAAGACTAAATTTTTCCCCATTTAATTTTAACTGTCTTAGCTCGAGTTTGAAAGAATTGGGAACACCGTTATTGTACTTTGTAACAGTTCTTCTTATAGTATTAATCGATGTTGGTAGATTTCTAAAACCTCTGGCGGATAGGGATTTTCTTAATTCAGTAGAGGGGCAAAACACTCGAAATGGCACAAACCATCTAATTCTGTCATGTTACTTATCATTTCCTCCAAATTATCTTTTTTTTTTAAATAATCTAAAATCCCTGACTGCTTGGGCTTCAAAAATCTGCTGAAATTTGTACTTTTATCGCAATTAGATTTTTTTTCCTCTTTAACAAATTTGTTTCATGTTTCGTTTTTAAATGTGTACGGAGACACCGCTTGTACTTCCTCCATTCACTTTTCCAGAACATTTTTTTTTACATTGTGCCAACATATTCTTTTCATCATATAAATAATAAAACCAATCAGAAGTATTATCAATTGATTTTTTTATGTTCTTAAAAGTTATTCTTATTCATTATTATGAGTTATTATTTATCAGTATATATACAGTTACTCCCAAAATTGAGGGTACACCTACTTTTAAAACGGGAATCAATGTTTAGAATGAAAAAATTATATTAAATGAGGGAAATATAATTAAAACCTTTAAGAATAGATGCGTTTATTAGATCATGATTTATTATTTTGAATGATAAAATAAAATATTTGATAGTTTAAACATACATATAATAACTTATAAAGAAAATCAACAGAAATTAATAGCCCCAAAATTAAAAGTACATGCATCTATTTTCCTGCATAAATCATGAATAATACAGAGTTTATATTTAGTAGCATAACTTTTTGCTGATATGACAGCTTCCAATCACCGATGCATCGATTCCACAAGATGTCTAGTGGTCTCGGGAGCAATATTCAGCAATTCTTCTTTCAATAGCGATTTTAATTGTTCCTTGCTTGTAATTGGATGTTTTTGCATAGCTCTCTCAAGGTGGGACCACAGATTCTCGATAACATTTAAGTCGGGAGACTCTGTGGAGGTGTATTAAGTTGATTCCGACAATGATAAAGCAGCCATCCTTTTACAACAAACGCAGTGTGCTTGGGGTCATTGTCTTGTTGGAATATGAAATTCGACCCCAATCCCAAATTATCAGCACTTTCTTTCAAATTATTTTGCAGAATATTAAGATAAGCCATCTTGTGCATGATTCCATCAATTAATACTAGCTTCCCACCCCCCGACGTAGCCATACACCCCCAAACCATCACCGACCCACCTCCGTGCTTCACAGTAGGAATTGTGTGTTTTGAGTGGTGTGAGGTATTTGGTTTACGCGACACCATACGACGACCGTCACTGCCGAAGATGTTGAACTTACTCTCATCACTGAAAATGACTTCGTTCCAAAAACTGTTGAGGCTTTAAAATGTGTTCTATAGCAAATTTCAGTCTTTTGACTCTATTCCTCTTACCAATTAAAGGCTTTTTTCGAGCTACTCTACCATTATAGCCAGCCTTTCTTAGGACTCTTCGTACCGTTTCTGCAGAAACAGATCAACCTAAGGTATTAGAGGTACTGGTTGCATTTTTAGGAGCACTAATTTTAGGATCAATCTTCACTTGATGTATAACTCTCTTCGCTCGGTTATAGAGTTCATAATTTTCTTTATCGCTCTTCATTCGTTATTTGCCAGCATACCAGTCTTTTTAAATTTTTGCACGATTTTTTGGATGCAGTTAACACTTCGTCCAACTACTTTAGCAATATTCCGCAGGGATTTACCTCCATTTGATAGTTTAATAACAAGTTTTCTCTCTTCGATCGACGTTTCCTTCCGATTCTCCATTTTAATCAAGACATCAAATTACAAACACAAATTTGTTATCAGATAGCCTTTAAAAGCCTTTCCTTATCATAGATCTATTATCAAATTTCTATTTAAAAAATTACTGGTAGTTTTGCATAGTGATTAAAGAAGTGTACCCTCAATTTTGTGACACTAAAACAGTGCAGTTTTTCTTTCGAACCTTCATATTTTTGTTCCAATCAATTTCCATATCTTACATTTAATGTCATTTGGAAGAGTAATGTATGCATTTTGAATGTACAAAAGCGCGTTAACATAGCGTATTAATTTCTACACCTGGTGATCCGATGGTGAATTCGGAATTAAGTATACTCTCAATTTTGGGAGTCACTGTATATAATGAATAGGAAAGATATTTCAAACTCTAAAGTATCATATGCAAATATAACAAACTCACCAATTTAAAAAAATATCGAAATATTACGCATTTTCTTCACAATTACAACCTTGGTTTCTCAGATACGAATATCAGACTACGAAACCTGCGCGAGTGCTGTATCGCTCTGAGGTGTAATAGGATAGTTTGTGCCACGGATTTTTCACATATTTTATAATTTCTCTTGATTGTACGATACAACTTTGTATTCATAGTCTAATTAATTTCCCCCGTTAGGGAAACAATGTGTCTGAAAATGAAAAGATGAGTGTTGGATTTAATGCGTTGCCTTAGAACTGAAGAACTAGCGGGAAAAAATAAAAATAAGAGTCGCCCAGCCAGTATGGTGGCCCACGGCTTTAAAATATGAGGTACCTTACCAAAAAAACAGTATTACCCTCCAATCATAATTAATAAAATAAAAGAGAAGAATTAATTGAAAGTTCCATAAAATTTAAAAGATACTATCAAAATTATTAACAACAGCTCAGAGCCGTTCTAAAAGAAAGCTTCTCATCAGTAGCTGAGGACATACTACCAGTGAGAGAGCGAGAAATAATTCAATTGGCAAGTGTGGAACATATTTTATGAGGCACCATCCTGGAGGGAGTAGGCAGAAGTCTGTGCTCTTCTCTGATTCGTCCTTTCTTCTGCGGAACGAAATCAGAAAGTAGACACAGAATTAGGAAAATAAAAAGATCCAGTATGGTGGCTATGACCCTCGGCTAGTAACCGAGTGGGTTCGGGTTCGAATCCCGAGTAAGACTTGGTTGTATCTTCTTCGGAAGAGAAGTCGGTCTTTCGTCTGTAATGGATTCTCGTCTCGAAATGACAAAACAGCGCGCCTCTTCTTGTTATATGCTGGGATCATCGTTTGTAATAAAATCTGTATTCTTCTGTGGTTGTGTTACATGTGTCTGTTCATCTATCTCACGTCTTTTGTATGTATCCCTGTATTAAACAAACAACAACAATAAAAATAAGAAGAGCGGAATATAGACGTTTAATATCTTCACCTTTTGAAATGAATGTAAAATTATTTAATTTATAAAATATATTTTAATCATGGTGCAATAATTAACACTATAACATAAAAACATATGATATATATTTTGCTATGTTGGTGATCCCAGAACATCTTGTGGAAACAATTTGAAAAATTTCTAGTAAATACGTAAAAACCGGTATTTAAATTTGTGAATACCGGTATTACAAAATTGTACAAATAGCCCAAAATACCAGTATTCGGTATCCCGGTATACCGGTATTGCAACCCCTACTTTGAATCTATAAGCATATTTTTCTTCTTTTTTTTTACCACACAATTACCGTAAAATCCGGCATTAACGCGCACTTTTAACGCACAAAATGAGATCAAAATTTACGGGTGCGTGTTATACGCGGGGTAAAAAAACGATAGCTTCAAATTTTTTTTAAAAAAAGAGAGATGTGCATAAAAAAAACTTAAACTTCTACAAACATTGAAATACTGTTCATATTTAGGAAATGTCATACCTTATGAACTTAAAGGGCTGTTTTTCTAGAAATATTCTTTTTTTTTCAAAATGTGTAGAATGGGTAGAATGGTCATCGGGGCACATGATCTCCAAAGAGGTCTAAATCCCCTATCTTCATATTATGAATTGACATTTATAGATAGAGCTTGTCATGGTGCATTTTAAGTAGAAATAATTTAGAGGGGAAAGAACTAATAAAAATTATAATTAAAAATTATTGCAATCTGGAAATAATAATAAAAATGCTGGAGCCATTATTAAATTAGAAATCGAATAAGATATTTAAAATGAAAGTATCAATAGCCTGTGTGTCAGTCGAGATTCAATCTCAACACAGAATTGAAACCAGCCGACTTAATCTAAGAACTGAAATGGCATGGTCAGCGATTTCAGTGACCGGGAGAACCCGGCACCTCATAGGTCGACCAGCCAAGTGAAGTGCGCCGAAAATCGGCGGGTATATAAAGTCAGTCAAAAAAGTATACGGAAACACTACCAGTTCATAGACTTTTATCGTAATATTTTGCTTAAACATACAAATGAATCCAAAAAAAGAAGTAACGTTATTTTATTAAGTACAAGTAATAATAATTTGAACAAAACTCACACATTAATGCAATTAGGGTTAAAATTGAAAATAAAAGAAATCGAGTTAAGAAAAGGACTCCAAAAAGAATTGGGACACTTCTCAATAAATTAATAAAAAAATTCAAACTTAGAAATTAATACCTTGTTGCCCCCCTTCGCTTCATATGACCTCTCGAGGTCTATTTGGCATGGATTGGATCAATTTTTGCAAAACGATCTATCGATTTTGGTCCACTCTTCGACCAAATATTTTCTCAAATCCTGCTTGTTAGAAATTTAGTGCTCATATAATTTTTGCTCCAAATAATCTCACACATGTTCAATTGGGTTAAGGTCTGGACTTTCTGCAGGAGTTTTAATAACTCTAGGACAGTGGTAGAGGACCCACTACTTGCAAATATCTGCAGTATGTCACGGGTCGTTATCTTGGTACAATTTAAAATATCCTGAGATTCCCAGCTTGCTCGCACTTTGCTTTAAATTTCGCTTGAGAAATGTATTTATTCACTATACCATCAATAAAATGTAAGTTTCCGAAACCAGAACTTGCCATGCAGCCCCAAACAATTTGGTTACTCCTCCATATTCGATAGTAGAGCGTAAATTTTTGACAGGCATTGCTGTACTTGATTTCCACCAAACTTTTTGCTTGTCATCCGATCCTAAAATGTTATATTTACTTTCATAAACAAAAATTATCTTTCCCCAATATTCTTTGGCTTTCTTACATACATTTTAGCAAATGCCAACCTACCTTGTCTATTTGCTTTGCTTATGTTGGGCTTTCTTTGAAGTACTCAGCCATAATACTTATGTTTTCTTAAAACATTTCTGACAGTTTCAGGATTTACAGATTTTCCGAATCTACTTTTACATTTCAAAGTCATTTTTACTGCACTAGTTCTTAAATTAATGCGTACTTGTCTTGCAATCCATCTCTCTTCACGTTCATTAAATATCTTTGGACGCCCTGATCTTTGCTTGTTGTCAACACTATTTGTTTTCTTGAACCTGTCAATGATGTTAAAAACAGTAGACTTACTCAATTTCAAGATTTTTCCTGTAGAGTGGACTGATTTCTCTTCTTTCCAATGACTTATTAGGAGATTTCAAATACCAACCGAATTTTCTCGGTTTCTAGCCTTTTTTTCTATAAATAATCTTATCTGTTGAAACGTTTATGTTTAAATTTCTAGTCTAAAAAAAAAGTGTCCTGAAATTAAATTCTATTGATGCGCTGTATATTTGTTAAATTTCTCATTTCAAAAGTGTCCCAATACTTTTTTGACTCCAATGTGCCTTTGAATTATCTTTGAAAAGCTAAATCAAATTTTATAAGTCTATAATACTAATAACATTTTATTCCTTATTCCTTATACTAATACTATACACCAAATGCTAAAAAATATTACTTAATTCATTTTGTTTTTGTTTTAATGTGATAAATATTTTTATAAACGGTTTTACAGTTATGCACGCCAAAAGCTAGTCGCTGGTCGTCACTGGTAAATGGAACGCGAAGCTTTCCTCTATCACATATCGAAACTGTTAGCCCACGGCTTCAAAATACGAGGTACATTACCAAAAAAAACAGTATTACCCTCTCATCATAATTAATAAGAAAAAAGAGAAGAATTAATTGAAAGTTCCATAACATTTAAAAGATACTATCAAAATTATTAACAACAGCTCAGAGCCGTTCTAAAAGAAAGCTTCTCACCAGTAGCTGAGAACATACTACCAGTGAGAGAGCGAGAAATAATTCAATCGGCAAGTATGGAACATATTTAATGAGGCACCATCCCGGAGGGAGGTGGTAGAAATCTGTGCTCTTCTCTAATTCGTCCTTAACAGAACGAGATCAGAAAGTAGACACGGAATTTGGAAGATAAAAAAGATAAAATGGAAAATAAAAGCAATTAATGCCGTGGTGCTCGTGGTACATGATGTTTAAATAAAAGGAAAGGACAAACACTGCTGAATCGTGTAGTGATGACGAAAGTGTCGCTGAGCAGCGAACGAAAAGAGAAGGATTTGACACAGAAAGTGTCCATAATGTGATGCCATCTGCTGGAAAATGAGTAAAATAAAAGATGATACACAAAAGATGTGGAAAAGGAGAATATTGACATGGAATTAAACTACCACGCAAGACCGATTCAAAAGAATCTGGGTTTAAGTCGAAGTAATTTAATGAAGATGAAATCTTGCACATACAAAATTTAGAATCTCTGAAGCCTTTTAAGGACTGGAAAATGCTGATATATGTGGTGAAGAGCAGCTCTAGGTCTTTTTGAAGAGCTTGGGACCGAGTTATCATAGACAGGGATGACTCGGATAGATTGGTTAGGAATTTGAGGTAATCTGTCAAAAAACTTTTTCGACTGATTTTTAATGAAATCAAGAATTGGATCAATTTTGAGAGCTTTGTGCAAGATTTCGTTTCTGACAAACCAGGGAGCATTAGTAATTTTTCGAAGTTGTTTATTTTGAAAAACGTGCAATATTTTCAAATGAGTTACTGCAGCAGAAGCCCAGATGGGAGATGCATATAACAAAATTGGCCTGAGAAATAATTTATAGAGCAAAACCTTGTGTCTGATTGGGAGCTTACACTTTCGAGAAATTAAGCAACTGAGCGTTTGGCTCCTTCCTGCCGCTTTTTGAAGTGCAGCAAGGAAGTGGGGGGAGAAGTTCAATTTTGCGTCGAAAATGAACCCTAGGTACTGAAATTCAGTGACCCAGGGGACGGGTTGGTCAAAACTGTAGATATTGGGTAAGTTTCCTATACACCTTTGTTTCGTAAAGAGGAGGTTTGCGCTTTTTGATGCATTAACTTTGATTTTCCAAGCAACGAGCCAGAGCTGAAGCCTTGTGATGTAATTTTGTAATCTTTCAATAGTTTTGAAATTATAAGTGTGTTGACTAATGATAGCAGTGTCATCCGCATACATAGCTAAATGGACATTGTCAGTCTTCGGAATGTCGTTAATATATAGATTAAAAAGTCTTGGTTCAAGGAAACTTCCTTCAGGAATTCCACTTTTTACTGGACGAGGACTGGAGAGGCAGTTTTCGACTCTAACTCTAAACTCTCTCGAGTTTAGGTATGAGTCAATAATTTTTAGGATTTGGGCCGAAAATCCAAGTCTCATCATCTTGATATTAAGCCACCATGCCAAATTTTGTCAAAGGCTTTGGCTATGTCCACAAATAGCATACCCGTGGCATGATGGTTTTGGAAGTCTGTGTGAACTAATTCAGTGACTATGATTAACTGGGTTACTGTAGAGCACTTAGTTACAAAGTCATGCTGTTCTGGAATAATAATATTCCTGGCTAAGCAGAGTTGGTTCAGGCGGTTCAAAATCTCGAATTCCTATGCTTTACTCAAGCTAATAAGTAGTGAGATTGGACGATAATTTTGAGGATTAGAGTCATCATAATTGAATTTAAGAATGGGGATCACCACGGCCATTCTCCAACTTTTAGGAAGTAGCAATTTTCCAAAAGTATGTTGAGTGAGTGAGTGAAGATTAACGTCGCACTGTTCAGCTTCACGAGGGCTTTTGGCGACGGACCACGTAATTTTGAACCATGGTCAAGTGACGTGGACGACACCTGAGCTGGCACCCCCTCTCCTAACTACCACACCACACCAACGGGAGGACATTTCAGCTCTCGACAGATTTAGCGTGCATCGCTGCCCTACACGGCGGGTCTTCAGTGGTACTGGGCTCGAACTCGTGACAAAGCCAGCCACGATCCGATGCCTATACCACTCGGCTACCGCGGCCCCAAAAGTATGTTGAACAGCAAAGCAATGAAATGATACATTTAGTGGTAGTATTTTTAAGGATACGATTTGTTATAAGATCAATACCACGAGATTTGTTTCGTTTCAAATTTTTAATGAATCCCTGTATTGCAGAGGCAGATGTTTTTTCCAGATCCATACAGGTAGGGGAATCAAGGAATCTTTGGACCTTCCTTTGTTTATGTTCAGCGAATCTAGGATTCTCCACATCAGTATTTGGTTCAAATTGTTTTTGAAGGCTTTCAGCAGTTACCTCGGCCTTTTAAATCGGGTCAACTGCGATACTGCCGAGAGCGCCCTTTAGGGTATGTGATGAAAAGTCTTTTTGAGAAAGGAAGTACGCCTCCAAAGAGTGCCTGTTTCGGGAGATAACTCCTCAATTGTTTTCTCCCATCTTGCACGGGAGAGGTGTCTGATATCACTGGCGATCTCGTTGCTCATAGTACGGAGTTCATTTTTAAGAGCAGGGTCTGTAGATCTTTGCCAAAATCTCCGTACCCTATTTCTGTGGCGAATTTTGGAGGGAATATCTGGAGGTGATTTATAATAGGTGCGGTTTTTAAATTTGGGATTCGAAGCAGCCACAAGTGCTTCGGAGATATTTTCTCCAAGCCAACCAATCGCAACGTCGAGATGCTCCTTGCTGGAAGACGCCGGAATGGGAAGTGGCTTATTTTTAAGAAGGAATCGGAAGTTCTCTCAATTGGTGGAGAGTTGCGCTGGAATTTTCATGGTATCAGAGTTAGTCTATAGAGTTAAAATGACCGGTAGATGATCCGAACAAAGATCATCTATAACTCTAATGTCATAATTAAAATGGATATTTTTGAAAACAGCCAGGTCAATAATTGAGTCACGTACTCCCGGCCAAGAACGTGAATTAATATGCGTCGGAGTGTAAGGTGCAACAATCCTTGCATTGGGATAATTTTGAATAATTCTTTTAAGACGAAAGCCTAAATTGTTCGACCTGGTGTTATTCCACGTTTTGTGAACAGCGTTAAGATCTTCATCACTGATTAAGTTATTACCTGAATTTAGAATTTTAAGAAAATCCTTTTCGGGGAATTTTCTGTTGATTTCCGCTCAAAAACGATTATAAACATAAACTACTTGGAGGGGATGGAAATTATTAATTTTAATTTCAATAGCAGTAGCATCCAAATACTGTATCCCCGGTAAAGGGGCTCTGCTTTGAACGAAATTACTTTTACAGTATATAGTGGTACCTCCTGCTGTACGAATTCTAGGAAAAATTACACGATCATCTTTATAAAGATGATAATTTGCAATCAGGGGTTACTGACCAAGTTCTAGTTTGGTTTATTGGACCAAAAACAAATCAAGATTTTGCTGCAAAACGAAATCTCTGACTTCATGAGTTTTGGAGCGCAGACCGTTTGCGTTCCAAAACCCAATTGAGATTGATTGCAGGATTAAAAGTTAGGCTTAATTGTTGGCAACATAATTACGCCCATTTTTTAACGCGACATAGGTCTGAAAAATTTCACAGGCCTTATCGTCAGGATGAGAAAGCTTTCGGAGTGCTGGGAGTGCTGCTCGGTAAGCCCGGGCCAACAGTTCCTTATCGACTACTTCATCATTAGCTATCTGAATTACATTTGTGAAAATGGTTGAAAAATTGGAATTTGGGGTGTTACCATGACTAATCTCCCTGACCTGTTAAGAAACAACTTTAGAATACGAGACGGAGGGAATGACAGCGCGGTAGTTTGATTGAGGCTGTTGGATCTTGGATTTAGCATGCATGCTACTTTTTAAGTTTAGATCATTAC
Source organism: Trichonephila clavipes (assembly GCA_019973935.1). Classification (NCBI taxonomy): domain Eukaryota; kingdom Metazoa; phylum Arthropoda; class Arachnida; order Araneae; family Nephilidae; genus Trichonephila; species Trichonephila clavipes. The sequence goes on from BMAU01019051.1 coordinate 261,917, forward strand.
GAGAGCCTAAATTCCTCTCTTGAATTTTATTTTGTGGCAAGTTATTAGGATTGTTTCCCTTAGGATGTTGATTTTTATTTTGATTGCACTTTTGGGGCGCTTTTTTATTATTTTTAGTCTTCGGAAAAGGGGGTCATTGGCTCCAATTCACCGCATGTTCCCCACCGCAGTTGGCACAAATTAGTGGGTCTTCAAACGCACGATTACAGTTTTTAACCTCGTGAGGCCCTGCGCATTTAAGGTATTTATTTGGGAGATGGCAGACTTCCGAAGAATGGAAAAACCCTGGCATCTCCAGCATTGATTGGGGTTTTTGTTATGACTATTGCCATAGGAATCAAAGGAAATTTGTGTGCCAAACATTTCAGTAAACTGAAAGATAGTGTCAGCTTTGGCATCATTTACAAGTTGTAGGTAAATTAGCGGCATGGGAGCTTTGGTTTTAAATTTTTGTAATCGGGAGATTTTATGGATCTGAAATCCTTCCTCTCTCGATTTTAGCTCGTATTTCTTCTATTTTAGTGGAAGTAGGAAGACCACGGATTAATAATTTAAGGGGCCGATCGGATTTAAGCATAAATGATTTATACTCAACTCCTTCATGTCCAAGGAATTGAGCGAGTTTACGATATTCGTCATCACTTTGGACAGTAATACGAAGAAATTTACCAGTTAGTTTACTTATTAGAGTTGGGGCTAATTGCCTAGCTATGGAAATTAAAGAGCACGAATTGTCAGGAGGATTGACAAAAATTGGTGGAATTCGATTTTGGGGGGTGCCAACAGCCGTAGGATTTCTTTTACCAGTACCCTCGTCCTCAATCTCAGAATCACTGGATTCAGCAGGTGGGGCGGGGCTTGAGCAGGGTTAGAAGTTTGGGAGGTGGTAGGAGGCAAGGAAGGGTTTTTCTTACCAATTTTCTATGCGGTATGTCTTTTGTCATGGGTTTGAAACCCATCATCATCAATCAGTCTTTTTTTTGTCGGTTTGCAGTCTTAAATTTTTTAAAGTTCTCTTGCTGGGTGAGTCCAGTGTGGTGTCAGATGGAACAGTCTCTTTTGGAGTAGAGTCCACAGGAGTTAGATGGGGGCGTTGCTCTTCCACTTTCTTGATGAGGGCGTCCAGGGCCGCGAAAATGTTAGATGTGGCCTGATGTGGATGTGTCTTGATGAGTGAGAGTCTCCTGATTGGTTCAGGCTTACAAAAATCTTCTAGGGTATTAGTAATTTCCTTATCAATAGGATGGGTACCATCAACAGGTCTTTTATTTTCAGCAAAGTTTTCTTTTAATGTTAAAGCAAGAATATTTGCCTTCTGCTCTTCTGCTCATCACTGTTAGGAATGTTTGATCGTGTTTTTTTTTTTTTTTTTTTTTTTTTTTTATGGAACGGAAGAATTTTTGACACAGTCAGATACTATTATCTCGAGTGTTTAAAGATTCAAGTTTTCGAGTTTAGTTTGCCCTGTTTGTTGTGAGTGTTTCTTGAGTTCTTTTTTTACTTTTCTTGCAATCTATAATATAAAATTTTGTGTGCAGGATTTAAAGTGTTGTGAAAAAGTTTTTCAGCTCTGTTCTTTGCGCGAATGAGTTCTTGGATCTGGTTTGGAGTGTAAGTATGTTTTTTGTTTTCTATCCGCTTAGAGGTGAGTTGGTGGGCGGAGCGAACGCGAAGGGGAAAAGAGCGATTTTCTCTTCGAGCACATGGGGGTTAATGATGCCGGTGAAATCTGCTAGATGAACCGTAGTATATTTAGATTATTTTTAAAGGATGACCAACAGGTAGTAACTGCCCTATGATTGTCATGGTGAATCGGAGGAAGGAATGAAAAATTTAGGAAAACTGGGTTATGGTCAGAAGAGAGTTCTGTGCTAACGAATTTATGGTGAAGGGGAAGTGAAAATTATTAATTATTGCAATATCAAGAGTGTTAGTAGATCTGTATCCAAATCTGGTTGGTGAATCAGGATACGCAATGGTGAGATCGAGAATATCCGTGAATGTTTTAAGTTGGCGTCCTCGAATAGAATTATTGGGACAATTCCACATATTGTGTGTGGCGTTAAAATCGCCAAAAATCACATAATTACTGTTGGTCTGTAAAATATTTTTGAGATCTAGAGTGAATAATCTCTCCTCAGAACTTGTGGGAACATACACAGAAATAATGGCAATAGGATTTAAATTTTGAGGGGTGATTATAACAACTGTGGCTTCAATGTGCTAAAGGAGTGGAGTGGGGGTATTGTAATGAAAAATATTTCGCCTGACTAAAATAAAAGTTCCACCTCTCACTCGTCCGTCACCGATGTGATCATTACGATAGCAGATGTAGTTTGGAATGTTGAGTGTGTGCGAGGGTCTCGGATTTGTTTCCTGGAGTAGAACAAGATCGAGAGAGTACTTCTCTACGAAAAGTTTAAACTCAGATATTTTTTTATTTAAAATGCCGTTTGCGTTCCAAGAGCAAAGTTTCAAGCCAATCTGGGTGCGACTAGTCATCATCATCGTTGTTGAGAATAGCCTCTACTAGGGCGTACAATTTCTGTTCTTTATTTTTCAAATTTTTCTTGGATGGGGGAGGGGGACATTAAAGTTAAGAGCAGCAATTTGCTGCGTTAGAATAGCAAGGGTTTGCATAGTTTGCTGCAAGATTTGTACTATGGAAAATTGTGGGGTGTTTTCGACTAAATTATTGATCGGTGCGACAGTGGGGATTTTGGTGTTTCGATTGGCTTGAATTTGCTGGGATATTGCAGGAACTTCAATGTTTCGTGGCGCCATCTGTTCAGCGCTTTTGTTATTGCCTGTTGTTTGTGTGCTAGCTGCTTGCACGTACGAGAGATTTGGCCTGACGATACTTTCTACGACGGTTGTGTATTTATTTTTAGTGGTTTTGCCTTTACGAGGCTTCGGGAAGAGAGGACATTTTGAGTAGTTGGCCATGTGGTCGTAAACTTGGCCTTTGATACAAAAGGTATTATCAACGCGTTGAATAGTGCAATCCTTGGTCTGGTGAGCTTGTCCGCATTTAATACAGCGGGGCGTCATGTGACAGTTCTCCGCTGTGTGGTTAAATCTATTACAGGAGTAACATTGCGTCACTCCTTTTCCGCCATAGCCTTCTACCCTGATTGAGAGGTAGCTAAGAGTTTTTAGGTCGAAAATTTTAGCTATGTGTTGATGTTGCGCGGTAGTGTAACCATGAAAACGGGTAGTTTTTGTTTTGTGATTCTTCTTATGAATTCTGTGACTTTAGTGTTGGGAAATCCTTGCTCGAGAAGGTCAGTTTGGATGCCTTCAATTTTGCTATCACGAGGGAGTCCTTTGATGACAACCTTGATAAGTCTATCCTCCTTGGGTGTGATAACATGAAATTGGAAGTGTTTGTGTTGGACAAAGTGAAGGAGTTATCTGTATTGTTCCGAGTTGTCAGCGTAAAGTTTGATAAACTCCCCAGAGAGTTTGCTGCTTAGGTGCGGAAAGGCGGTGTTAATTATTTTCATGGAGTCAGTGCAGTATAGCATTACGGGTGAGGGGAGGAATTTCTTAATCTGATTTGTGTTGTTAGCAGTATTGTTGTCATGAGTGATGGTTTGAGAGCTTGGAGTTCCTGAGATATTCTTTTCATTTAAATGAGCGAAAGTATTTCCGGTTTCCAAAGTAAAAGTCGAGTTTAAAATCAAATTAGGTTTTTTAATGGTTTGCCTTCTGGAAGGTGAGATGAAGCCACACACATCATCACTTTCCTTACGTTTGTTAGAGTTTATTTTAGAAAGAGCCGGGTTATCTTTTAAAAATTTAGTGGGAGAGGCAGGGGGAGTTCCATGAACAGTGTAACCTAACGACGTACAAGGAGAAAGAGTGCTACACTCACACTCTGAGCGCTGGAGTTCCTCCTGGTAGAACTTGTGGCGTTTGAAAAGTTCCGTAACTTCCGGGTCATCAACAGACATGAAGGGAGCCACAGAATTCAGAGAATTTTGAGCTCCTAGGGCCACAGCAGGGTGAATTTTCTAATCTCATTCTGTACCTGGATCAATCGTTTGTAAGGAGTGAAAAGATTATTATGCACGCCAAGTGTCCCAATACTTTTTTTAGTGAGTGTAGCAGCATTAGTCTGACAGACGCTTGTCCATTCAGGGAGCAGCAGCTCGTTGGGGGAGGGGATCTGGATGGTTAGGAGAGAAAAATCGAGTTTAATTTTTTTCAAAATCCTTGGGCAATACCTCGAATAAATGACTTTAAAACATGATAGCATTGTTAACGTACATTGCAGGTTTCGTCATAAAAAAGGTGGTGCGCATAAAAAAGGTCCTTCATTTCAGATGAAGGAGTCCCATCAAATTATCTACTGGAATGTTCGTTAGGTTCTTGAGATAGCGATCAAGAGACACAACTAGACACAAGGTGAAGTGGTTCATTATAAGAAAATACAGCCTTTTTCCCCAGGTTTCAGTGCTTAAAAACATTCAAACGAAACCTCACTCAAAATGCACAACATGAAATGAGTTTTTGTGTATAAATGCAAATAAAAACTGTTTCTTCAACTATCATCAAATTAAGTTTATGTGTAAAACCTGCTTATAAGTATAAAAAGTAAATAAATTTTAAAATTTAATAATCTTTAAAGATAAATATTTTGTGCTGTAAAATATTAGTGTTCTCTGATTATTTAGCATTCTTAAGAGTTTAAACTGCGTTAAAAAAAGTCATTCGGTCTTTTCGTATTATGAGAATATTTTTGACCTTTGTGGACTGACACAGTACTTTAAAATACTAATTTAATTAATTAAATCTAACGAATAAATTACCCAAAGGTGAGTATTTTATTTGTGTATATCCCTTAATTTTTAATGTAGCGATTCAAAAAAAAGTATTGTATAAAAAGTATTGTAGTAAAAATCCTAATGTGGTAGAGATAAGGATTAAACAATAAAAAAAATGGTCATTTTTCTTTAATTTTCCAATCACTTAACTACATCAATTTTGTATTTGCGTATGTAAAATTCCGTTTTATTCTAACACTTCTTTCTTGGTGCTTTAATTTTTATGACTATGTTTAGAAACAATTTCTTCAATCGTATATAGTGTACATTTTAATTAATAAATAAGCCAAATATGTGTTGCAAACCTTCAGATAATCAAATAAACATCTTTTCCGTCTTTGAAATTTTTACACATTTTAAATTTTGAGGTGGTAAGAGCTTCTCACTTAAGAATTCTAATTATTAAGGCAATTAAGAAGTTATTTTTGAACAAACTGTGTGTGTGTGTGTGTGTGCGTGTGTGTGCGTGTGTGTGTGTGTGTGTGTGTGTGTGTGTGTGTGTGTGTGTGTGTGTGTGTGTGTGTGTGTGTGTGTGTGTGTGTGTGTGTGTGTGTGTGTGTGTGTGTGTGTGTGTGTGTGTGTGTGTGTGTGTGTGTGTGTGTGTGTGTGTGTGTGTGTGTGTGTGTGTGTGTGTGTGTGTGTGTGTGTGTGTGTGTGTGTGTGTGTGTGTGTGTGTGTGTGTGTGTGTGTGTGTGTGTGTGTGTGTGTGTGTGTGTGTGTGTGTCATCAATCATCCATCATCATCAATTATCATCTATCAAATCATCCTTTATTTCCATAATTTAAACATCAGGAGATTTAATTTGCAACGGATCTTTACACGACCTTCAAACTAACCCTCTTGGGAAATCTTTGGGCTATCAATCCGCATTATTCACAGCCAGCCCTTCGTAAGAAGAGAATCGTGATATGTCACTATAAATAGACGAGGGTTTCTAGCTTTAGTAGGAGAAGGTGCGAAGATATACTCTAGACATGTGAGATTGTCATTTAAGGTATAATATTTGAATTATAGAGCTTTGAGTATTAATAGAAGGAAACCTTAAAGTGACGATTGTTCTCTGAAATTATATTAAGATTAGATAAAAACAGATAAAAAGTTATATTCTGAATTAAAAGAAGGGTTCAGTTTGTTTGTCGACTAATCGCTTACGCGTTGTTTCACGATTTTTATTGAAACATTCTCTTAAGCTTATTAGTTGAAATTGCGTCTGATCTTAGTGTTGAAATAAATAGAATAGAGAGAGAGAGAGATTTTAATCATGTCGAGGTATTCTTTGATGCAGGGGATAGCAACGGATTTCGCACAATTGAAGCAGGCGCTAACGGAAAATTTTCTAGTTGCCCAATGTGAATATAAAAGGCAAGGTTCTATTCCACGTATCAAGCTAGGGGTCAGGCTGCATTGGACACCTTTTAAAAATTCACAAAAGATTAGAACTAAATATGTCTGAAGAAAGTCTCATTGAGCACATAATTGCTCGCCTCTAACCCCAGATTATGGAATATATTGAGATCAGAAATCCAACCCCTAGAACTCAGCTTTTACAATTGATCACGAAATAGGAAGATACATACTTGAGTAGAGAAACCCAGGGTACGATAAATAATAGAGGAAGACAAGATTGGGATAGACGTCAGAGATTTCAAAACAGACGTAGGGATGGAAATTGGAGGGATGCAGGAGTGGTTAATAGGTAAATTGACACGAGAGTGACCAATAGAGATTCGAATGAATTTAGAAGTCATGGAGTAATTTAAATTGAGGGTTCGAGTACAGATAGTGGCGGCGCGAGATCTGAACTTAATGTGGGCAAGATACATTTCGCGAGGCCCTCTGGTTGCATAAGAAGAGGGTTTATAAAATAAAAAACCGATTTTTGTATTCATAAAGAAAAATTCCAAACTTTTTACTCATATTTATTTGGCACATTGAAAAATAATGTGAAAAAAATTAAGGAAACAGAAATTTTCTACTTTTAGTTTTGCTGAAATCCTTAACGTTTAATTCATTTTTTATCTTAGATGCTACATCTGCTTCAATAGATAAAACTGCCAAAGCTGAAAGTCTATCCTGACCCATTGTATTTCTTTCCTAATTTTTTTACCAGTTTTGATTTTGAAAAGCTCTTTCTTCTCAGCAGAAGTGGTACTTACAGGTATTATTGCTGTGGCTAATGCCACCTGTCTGACGTAGTCAGAACGAGGCCCACAAAATTCATCGTAGCAAGGAGCTAGAAGTACGCCTGTCGTTGTCCTAGGCCTTGAGCACCATACAGGTGACAGTACGAATAAGCTCGGCGGAATTCCCCGAAGGGACGATAGATGGTGATACCACCTATCTCCCCCTCCATAATTTTGCCATGGGACTGGAGGGGAGGGAAATATTCTCCAGTCCCCTGCACTCGTGATTCAGCCCACAAGACTTTCGGACCCACTGATTTAACGAGCACGTACTCCGTGTGTACTCAGAGGGTATTTGGTGGCATCGAACCCAGGTCTTCCGGTCTGGAAGTCCGATGCTCTAACTTCCAGGCTACCCACGGCCCTTACAGGTACTGTTGAAATTCAAAAGACAATGTAAATGTTTGGGAAAATTTCTTTCAAATCGCTCTCTATAACCTATTGGAGCAGATGTTTCACGTGTGAAATGGTGTTAGGTAAATATGAGATCATATTTTGTAACTCTTCATATAATTCGTAAGGTTGGAAGTCACTGTTCTTACCTAATTGCAGGATTTTGTGTAAATCTTTACAATTTTTCAGTATTTGCTCTTTTGGAATAATTTTTAACTTGTTAAAGTCATAGAGAACACCAAAATTTTCAAAATGTTGATTTAAAGCCATAAATCTTGAATCCATATTGCTTATCACAGAATCAATCACGGTATTAAAAAAGTCTGTCTCATACCGGATTTTGACAGATTCTATAGGTTGATTGCCGCCTTCATAATCAAACATTCTTTTCTTTATGGCTACCCTTTTATTTTTAAAATGATTATTTGATTGTTTTCTAATCTATTAATTATAAAAAAAACCCTGTGGTGTGCACTTTTGGATTTTACTTACTTTTCGTTTTACTTATTTTGGTTTTGAGGCGCTAGGCCATATGCACCGCGAGGTCGTGGGCAAGGGCCCACATGCCTTACGCCGCCTCTGAGTAGAGAAACCGTAATGATCGAAGTGATCATGGGTTCGAGAATCGCGGCAGTCGGAATAGCTTTGTAAATAGGAGTTCGAGTAATAATTGGACACAGGAGCATCGAAAAACTGTTTGAGAGGTCGATTTAATGAAGTGAGAGCTTCTCTTACACAGCACCAAAATTCCATAGCATTTGCATCAAGCGTTTTGCAATAGCGTTTTCCCTTACACTAGCAGAATTTAAAATAGAATGAGAACATCGCCCAGGTACGCAAAATGTGATAGCAGATGTATTGTCAAGAAACCCTGTTGAAAGCATAGCTGATTCTAAAATATCTTGTGCAATTATTAGGTTTTTGGTTCTAGCGTCAAGGGAACAATTAATTAAGAAATAGCGTCAGGAACCTGAAGCCATATTATAAATATTTAGAAAAACCCGATGATAGCTCAGTTAGTGCGACAATCTGCGAGAATTGGTCCCACGATTTTAAATTAATACACTCTATAACAAAAAAAACGCACCAAGAAGGAGTTGCCGATTGTGTGTGTGTAAGGAAATTTCGCATGCAAAGACATTTGTACAGAACATGCAAATGATTAAAATTTGGTGTCCGATGGATGAATAGCAAAGGCTACAGCACATCGGAACTACGTACTCAGCAGGTGTCTATAAGAAGCGATTCTCTGATGGTCAAAATCTCGGTTGCATTGCAATTTAGGGTACCTTTCAATGACTGAAAAAATGCCTCGTCGAGGGATTCGAGCTTATTACGAGCAACTGTCAGAGTTTGAAAGAGGTCGTATCATTGAACTGAAAGAAGCAGGTTGGGAAAATTGGAGAATCACTCTTCGTATGGGTCGCAGCGGTGTGGCCATTAGAAGATGCTCGCAAGAATGGGTGGAAAATGGCAAATTTCAGCGTCATGATGCTAAAGGTTGACCTAGGGCCGCTGAAGATCAAGAGGACAGATTGATTGTCAGATCATCTGTCACAGCAACTGATTTATCGTTATCAACCATCAGACGCACTGAACGCACACGAGTGTGCCCCATGACCATTCACAGACAGCTGATAGAGCGAAATTTACCCTCGTACCGACCACTACGCCACCTGCCATTTACGTCTGTACGTTGTTGAACCAGATTACAGTGATGCTTAGCTCGATAAGATTAGAATCATACTGACTGAGGACCTATAGTGTTTAGCCACGAAGCCCACTTCCAGCTGTGTCCTGACGATCATCGAGGACGTGTCTGGAGAAGCCCAGAGCAGCGTGCCGATCCTGCTTTCACTATTGCAAGCCACACAGGCCCTCAATCAGGAGTTATTGTCTGGGGTGCCATTTCTTTTGACAGCCGGACCCCTTTTGTCTTAATTACAGCACACTTTCAAGCACAGCGGTAAGTTGACGACATTCTGAGAACAGTTTTGCTACCATTCCTTTAGCAGCACCCTGGCCTCATTCTTCAGCAAGATAATGCCAGACCACATGTGGTACGTGTTGCTATGAACTGTCTTACAGCTTGTCAAACACTTCCTTGGTCAGACAGATCGCCAGATCTCTCTCCAAGCCAGCATGTCTATGATATGATGGGAAGGCGACTGCATCTAAGAGGGAATGTTCATGACCTGGACCGACAATTGGAGAAAATTTGTCAAGAAATACCGCAGGAGACCACCAGGGTGTTTTATCACTCTATGGCACGGTGTGTGACAGCTTACATCCAGGTTAGAGATGGGTTAACACCTTACTAAACTTGATACTTTGTAACTATGTTACTCTGAAATAAATCATGCAATTTTTCTGAAATTTTAATCATTTTCTATTCTGTGCATAATTTTTCTACCCAGCAATTTTTGTGTCAATCGGACGATTCGTTCTTGGTACGTCGTTTTTTTGTTATAGAGTGTAGATAGATTACTCTTCTACGCAAAGTATAGTGCCACTCTCTTGGAGAACAAGAATGTATTTTGCGATCACTTCGGAGTGAGATATACGAGTATATATATGATACGCAAGTTCCATAACAAACCAATGTCTGGACATTTAGACAAGTAAAATACGTACCTTAAGATAAAGGATTCATGTTGTTACTTTCCGTTTATGAGGAAATACATATGTATGTATATATATATATATATATATATATATATATTGCAAAGTGTGACGTGTGCCAACGCATTAATTACAAAAACGCGTTACCAGCTGGTCGATTAATACCAATTGTAACAAATTATCCAAACGAAGTAGTATCATTTGATTTATTAGGCCGATACTCAGCTTTTAGACCCGAACGACATAAATTTATTTTAGTTATAACTGACAATTTCAGTGAGTGGGTCGAGTTAGTACCCCTGAGAAAAGCCTCTGCCAATCGAGTTGTGGAGCTCCTATTAAAATGATTAATGATAACGGTCCCCAATTTATATCTGAAGTTTTTGAGCATATAAGTCACAGGTTGAACATAAAGCACGTAAAAACAGTCGCGTAACGACCACAATCTAATAAAACAGAGAGAGTTAATCACACTCTTCTACAAATGATTTCTACTTTTGTAGAAGACAGTCGCGAGAATTGGGACCAATTTCTCAAAGAATTCTTGTACGCCATCCGAACTGCGGTACACAAAACAACTGGGATAACGCCGGCAAAGTTATTTTTAGGCAGAAAATTAATTACCCCGCTTCAGAAGTTAGTGATGGAAACCACGGGTGCGGATTTATATGTGGTAATATCAAAAAATTGTTTGAGGAGGTGAGACGAAATACTAAAATTCAAGAGGAAAAATGGGCAAAATACTGCAATAAGAGAAGACGGGAGGTTAACCCTTTATCTACCGTATTATAGTTTACTGCAGTTTTTTTCATGCAATATTTTTTTTTGAATCACTACATTGAAAATTAAGGGATATGCGTAAACAAAATACTCAACTTTGGGAAATTTAATTAGTTAGAGCTAATTAATTAATTAAAGGTATTTAACTGTAAAATTAATTATACACACTGTTCACTTAAAATAAATAGTCAAATCGTTTTCTAACGTCTTCCTTAACATACAAAAAAAAAAGACACTTATCTTTTGACATTGTCGAAAAAATGGTTAATCTTCGCCATCCGCCGAAAACGCCGTCAGCTGAAAACTCAATTTCTGCTTTAAAACTATACGCCATCCCCGATAAAATACTCATCATGGAACACATGCTGCCATATATCTTTGAAGAGTGAATTTAAACGAATATTCCTGCTAAGTATCGTCAGAGTATTCGTAAAAATGGTTATTCTATGTAATTTTAAAATGAGTGGTACTTATAAGTACCGTCGGTAGATAAAGGGTTAATGCCAAAGTTAAGAGTTGGGTTTTGGTTCAAACGCATCCCATAATCTCTGAAAATAAAAAATAGTAGGTAAATTCAAACCAAAATTCGAAGGTCTATATGAAGTAATTGGAGTACAAAATAAAACAACTTGGTGATTTGGAAATGGGGAAAGCAAACAACGGTTAACGTGGATCAGGTAAGGATTTATCATCAAAGAGGAAGAGATGAGAGTGTTGTAGATTCAGAAGGATCTAGTAGTGGTGGACCTAGGGTAACGCAGTCGGAAGATATAGATAACAATAAGCCTAATGCAGCGCAATTAGAAACTGATGGCAATATAAGTTTAGCCAGGTAAATGAATAGTATGGTGGAATAATGGTGGCAAAAACACGGTAGAAGCAAAGGTTCAAATAATTCTTCTACAGGTCTGGATGCACCCCGGCAGAAGGGAAGGACGAAGGAAAGAAACAATGAGAGAAAACGAAGCCCTGCCCGGTCATGGACGAAAAATCAGCACATTAAGAGAAGACAACTTGGAAGTCACAGGTTCAACAAGAGGAGAGAGAGTACCATCCTCAATTTCATCTGGCCCGTCAAATGGAAAAAATGACAAGGAGAGAGACCTGTCCCGGCCCGTCTAAAGCAGCCAAAGAAAGGGCAGGATAGTCTAGACGATCCATTCGCTTTACATCATGACGAGTTGTAACAGAGGAAAGACCAGCCAGGTCCAGACAAGAGTCGTCCAGAAAGTCAAGCTCCCGTCCATCAACAGGAATTGCAACAAAGAAAAGACAAGCCCGGTCCGGTACCCGGTTATAGTACCGTCCAGACGAGTCCAGCCAGAAAGATCAAAGACGAATAACCTGAGGAACCGTCAACAGAACAGGGAAAGGGGAAAAGGTGTCCAAAAGCCATGGAAAAGCCACCTAAGCCGGAGAACGGAGTTATTGGAAGTGCTTTATAGTGATAGAGAAGAAAGAATATAAAGATGCATAGCCAGGTTGCATTATTCCATTTATTTTTTTACTGGCAGGCAGTCAGGAGATTTTTGCAAAATACAAGTCATGTTTTCATAATATATTCTTTAAAAAATATACAAAAGTTGACACTGAGGAGTGTGTATTTTTCTTAATATTTGAAAAATGAACTTTTTTATATAAATTTTATTCCAAAAAGGAGGAAAACATTTCTTGTTTACATTTGTTTCCTACATGTTAAGACTTGGTTATTATGCGAGAATTTCTTGTATTGTTTGTTTATAATGTTGTATATACGAAAATTGTTTATAATTATTCATTTATTGATGTATGTTACTATTTAACATCTGGTTTGGGGACGCGGCGTAAATAGGAATACTAATCTTAACATGAACAGCGCAGCGCGATTGGAATGGGAGTTCCATAGAGAAAATCAGATGTGGTTATTTATATGAAAGCATATACGAGGTATTTACTGAAAATGATTGATGCTAGTTTGAAAGTTGAATGTTGTCAATGTATATATATAGGGTTTATTGATATATTTTTTGTGCCAATATTGATCCAGTTTTCAAGTTCAGGGTGGCTGACCCTGAATCTTGATGTCTTGAAAACCTTACGCAAGAAGACAAATGTTAGTATTTAAGGCTGTCTTCGGTTAATGTTATAGAATAGGATTCGAATTCGGAACATTTTTTCCGATATAAAAGAAATAAAACATTAATATGATATTCCATCTTCACTATCCTTTAGAGAGCAGCATTGTTTATCTTATATCCAATTTTTACCCTAGTTGATTCATTTTTTCTGTTATAAAATGTGTTTCGCGATTTTTCTCCTATATCGTAATGTTAAACGGGCTATGCCTTCACGTATTAAAACGAAAACGAAAGTATTCATGGAATATTTTGGCATTTTTAAAAAAACTATATTGTTTACAGAGGTATGAGTTATAAAATAGTAAATTTCCATGAAAATTGAGGTATTTTTCTGTCTTAAAATATGTTTCGTGTTTAGTTCAACCTCTCGTACTTTTACCGAAGACAGCCTTAAGTAATTGTTAGATATTAAGTAATGTGCACGACCACAGGTTTTTGCCTTACGAGGGTTTCCCTTGGTTCTAGCCCAACTGCGGTGCACAGTAGGGATTTTTTATGTAAAAGAGAATATCTTAATTAAAATTAATATAAAGTTAGGCTAGAGTTGTTTTTTGCGTGTTTAATATACTTTGACGCTAAACCTACAATATGACTTTAACCTCTTACGTGCCATCAGCGTAATATAAACGTTCGCTCAGCCAGTGCGATAATTACCCTGGACATATATACACTGCAGGACAATTGCTAAGGACGGATCACAAATTGCTATGTAGCATAACATTAAGCGAGACATGAGACCTAGTAGGATAAAATATAGTTGCCACACTGTTCAGACATTAGAATAAAGAATATTTATTGTTCTGAAAGTACAAAAGCTGTGAAACATCTGAAAGAAAAAAAATGTTCATTTGATCTGCGTACGGAGAAATGGAACAATGCATCTAAAAGTGAGCAGGCATCTTAAAGAAAGGTATCAGTACGGGATATGTAAACCGTAGAGTGTGATGCAGCATTCCACACGTCGTACCATACTTCGCACAACATTATCCAGCAGCTGTTGAGGCAATTTATCCCATTCCTCTGTGAGTGCACGGATGAGGGTGTTATTGTTTGTCGGAGGATAGTTTCGACCAGCAACTTGCCTCCTCAAAGCATCCCACACATTTTCAATGGGGTTTAGATCTGGAGAACGCGCTGGCCATACGAGACGTTGAATACCCTCGCTGTCTAGACAATCCTGAACAGCTAGTGTTCGATGACATGTTGCGTTGTCGTCCATAAAAACAAATTTATCACCGACAGCACCACGGAAAAGACGAACATGAGGAAGTAGAACTTCATCAATGTATCATTGGGCCGTCATAGTCCCATTTGCAACTACATGTAGGCGCGTGCGGCCATTGATCATGATGCCGGCTCACACCATGATACTGCATGTCCGATATCGGTCCTTTTCCTGGATATTTTCTGGACGATAAGCAGTACCACTCTCGCGCCAGATCAGTTGGCGTCTACAATCCGATGACAGACTGAACCTACTCTCATCTGAGAATAGTACGCACGCCCAGTCCTGTTCAGTCAGTGTGATGCTCACGACACCATTCCAAACGGGCAGTACGGTGCTGTCTGATCAATGGGACACGAACAACAGGTCTGCGTGCGTATAGTCCTCCTCCCCTCAAACGTCTGGCAACAGTTTTTCGGGAGATCTGCTTTCCTGAGGCAGCAAGAAACTGATTTGCTACCTGCTGAGCTGTGGTGCACCTGTTTCTTTTTTGCTGATAGGACGATATATATGTCTTCTGCAGGCGTCGTACTTCTAACACGACCTCCCCGTGCCGTCTACTACACATTCCAGTAGTTTTAAATGACTTCCACGGCCGTGAAACAACGCTGTGAGCGATGTCGAACTCCCTGGCAACATCTGTTATTTTTCGCCCTTCTTCGATCTTTCCAATAATTCGGCCACGCATAAAATCATTTATGAGATGTCGGTAAGACATGCCAAAAATTTTAAGTTCGTCTATTAAATCTTTCCTGTAAAACTTTGACTTGAAATAACAACTGTCCACACGCGTCAAAACCTTTAAAGCTCTTATGAACGCTATCACGTGATGAACAGACGTGGAAAAAATTTGCATACTCATACTTCTTCTTACTAATATCCCGCACTTATTCTAATTTTCCACATTCTGTTTCCTTTCATTTTATGGTTGCTATGGATGATAGTGTTATCCGTCCTTAGCAATTGTCCAGCAGTGTATATACGTCTTTCCGAAGTAAAATCTTTTCTGTGCACTGCTGTCCATAAAATTATTCCGAAGGCTTTGGAATGCAATAAAAGGACCTTGGCAGTGTTTGCGATGGATTTACTTATTTCGGAGAATATTTGCTTATCTATTCCTTTTCTACACCACCACCCCCAATACACCACATATGCTCCCCTACGTACTAAAGGGTGGCATTAGAGAGCGAATCGATATTTAATATATATGATATTTTAATCGATATTTAAGGGATTCATTATAAACCATATAAGTTAGGAAGCGAAATGTAAATTTTTGTATATAATTTTATATATGATAAGCCCATGGGGTCACTGGTAATTATTAAAATTGTTTTTAACTTGGTACTGTTAATTTAATTATAAAATATATTGCGCTGTACCGATATACTTATAAGTGTATTATATTAGTGTAAATATGTATTTTACTTTTTTTGTATGCTGGAATATATATTGATTGCTTACTTTCAGTAAATTAATAGTTTTTTTAAATAATCTTTTCTATTCGACTTTTCAACATATTCGCGCCCCGCACAGTTTGAGAAACGCTGATTTACGCGTTATTGTTGTTGTTCTACTTTAACGATTTTTATTGAGACATTCTCTTAAACTTATTAGTTTAAATTGTGTCTAATCTTAGTGTTGAAATAAATAGATTAGAGAGATTTGAATCATGTCCAGTGTTTCTTCCCTGCCCCCTACACAACTAGGTGCTCGCCAGAGAGGCACGGGTCTCTCAGCCCACGGCTTCAAAATAAGAGGTACCTTACCAAAAAATAGTACTACCCTCTCATCATAATTAATAAGAAAAAAGAGAAGAATTAATTGAAAGTTCCATAACATTTAAAAGATACTATCAAAATTATTAACAACAACTCAGAGCCGTTCTAAAAAGAAAGCTTCTCACCAGTAGTTGAGAACATACTACCAGTGAGAGAGCGAGAAATAATTCAATTGGCAGGTATGGAACATATTTAATGAGGCACCATCCCGGAGGGAGGTGGTAGAAATCTGTGCTCTTCTCTAATTCGTCCTTGACGGAACGACTTCAGAAAGTAGACACGGAATTTGGAAGATAAAAAGATGAAATGGAAAATAAAAGCAACTAATGCCGTGGTGCTCGTGGTACATGATGTTTAAATAAAGGGAAAGGACAAACACTGCTGAATCGTGTAGTGATGACGGGAGTGTCGCTGAGCAGCGAACGAAAAGAGAAGGCGTTGATACAGAAAGTGTCCATAATGTGATGCCATCTGCTGGAAAATGAGTAAAATAAAAGAGGATCCACAAAAGATGTGGAAAAGGAGAATAATTGACATGGAATTAAACTACCACGCAAGACCGATTCAAAAGAATGTGGGTTCAAGCCGAAATAATGTAATGGAGATGAAATCTTGCACATACAAAATGACAAAAGTTAAAATTAGAGATTTTTTTTTAGGAAAAAAAAATTGAAAAGAGTCACCAAAGACTATATTTAAAATATATAATTGTCAGGAGTGGGATTCGAACCCACGCCCACAGAAGTGGACTGCGATCTGAACGCAGCGAAGGGTCTCTCATAACTTTGCACGTGCTCTTCGCTCAAGTGCTAAAATACAAGAAAGAGAAATATCCCTTTCCTAATTTCAATTACAGAGAAAAAGTTCGAAAAATGGAGAAGTAAATATGTTAAGTTTGAGAAACGCTGCTGAACAGGCATTGTTGAAGAATGACAACCAATATGTTGAACGTTTGTTATAAAGAACATGGTTTATTGCTAAAATTCATTGTTATTGTAATTATTGCTTTGTTGTATAAAGCGCCATCTGTTGGCCATTTTTGTGCTTTTTTTTTGGTTTTAATAAAACCCGATGTCATTTCAAACATTTTTTCGTCGATTTTTACCTCTCTGCCTGCTTTATTCTACGAATTATTGAATTTTTCAATATTAACGAGCTTTTGGGATTTCCCTTTCTTTACTTATTTAAATTGAAAAATGAAACATTTTTCGCTATTATATTTATAAATACTTCATTTTGAATCAGAGCTCTTATCATTCCTTTTCTTCTACGGTACTTTTTACTTGTTTAATTGCGGAAAGTAATTATTTATATTCAAAGAGAGCTAATACGTATTCAGTCAAAAAGAAGTCGCTTTTCTTACATCGTTTTTATTGTTGCTGTAATACATATATATCGTGAACAGATTTATGTAAAAATTCAACAAGCATACATATCTTTAACCATTTGAATGTCAGTATCGACTAGTCCTGGTTTTTGATAAGGTTCCAACAAGGGTGTACCATCCCTGGCCTCCATAGTTTTGAGACGTTTTGGATCTATGGAGAAGGCATAGTTACCATAATGCATGATAGAGTTAGGGTTGTATGCGGTAGTCTTCAATTCCTCGCTTGCTTCAGTTTTGTTGAACTGATCTTTTCGGTCTAAAAAAAGAATAATCAAAACATTTCATTAAAGTACTAAATGATTAACATTATTACGCAAAAAATAATTCAGATTTCATTGACACAGATTCAATTCTAAATTGAAAAAATTTATTTATAAAAACCGAACGTTTTGTATTACTAAAGCATACTCCCTCTCTAAGTGTATGTTTTTCCATTGGTTTTATGGCAGTTTATCTGTGGGCATCTGGACTGTGAAAACAGTCCTCTATCCTATATTATGAGAGTCTTTGATGAGGGAGACGACAGAGGTGGAATTGCACAGTATGCGGAGTGGCATGCAGGTGATTGGTTGTTGTGAGGATATCCGTGAGGCGTGGCTTAAAGTGGTATTCTGAACATGATATTGTTGGAAAATTTTAACCTGGGTGAGAGCTGAGAGGTTACTTTCTGATTGGTGGATAGTGGGTGAGGGTATAAACTCAGGTTCGCTGCCAAAGGAGTATACAAGCTATAGAAATGGAAAGTAGGAGGAGCTTGTCCAGCAAGACAAAAAATATAAAGAAAAAGAAAATTTAAAAATTAAATAAATTTACTGTGGGTGCAATAATTAAAAAATTATTGCGCTTAACAGAAAAATTAAGGCGGGTTGCAGGAGTCAAGAAGGATTCTCCTTGGTCTTTTAGTTTTATTATTTACATTGTAGACATTTAAGTTAATCATATTGAAATTATTGCTATCTGGTACTGGAGAATTATTGAAGTATTGGTACTGGGCTCGAACTCGTGACAAGCTAACCACTATCCGATACCTTGACCAATAGGCTACCGATGCCGCATTGGTATTCGTAAGAGCATCAAAAAAGTTAATGGTTATTTTTTTGGATATGTGCTTTGAAACTATTAATTTTTAAGGTTTATGTATGTAGTCATTGCGCATGTAGCGAGGGGCTTTGAAAATCATACGAATAAAGGAATTTTGCACAGTATTCAAAATATTAATGCTAGTATTATAGCACCGTAGCCCCAGAATGAACAAGCGTATGCAATAATGGGACGCATAATGAGTCTATTGCCATTGGGTTGGAAACATCCCTCGTATTTATCTATATTTAAATCAGTGGCGTACATAGGCCTGTTTCGTAGAAGAGGGAGGGGAATATATTCTAAAACTCTCTTGGTCTCTTGGGTTTTAACACCACTAAGTCAAATCAGTAACTTTGTTGTGCTCATTTAAAAAAAAATGGTTTATTTGATTTCAAGTAAACTTTAATTTATCAAAGGAGATATGTAAAGCGCCCCTTTTTCATTTAAAACAAATAACAGTATCGTTTACTTATTAGTCATTATTGTGTAGAAACCCAATGGTTGAGTAATAGTATATCGCGCTTCCATGCCACAGGTTCGGGGCTCAAATCCCGGAACTGTTCCTTTCATCTCTTTAGTGGGTCAATAAATGAGTACCAGGCTTGTTTGGGAACTGAACACTGGGGGTTTCGTGTGAGACTGACCACTTGACCGAAACATTTGTACATGCAACCCACAGCCTAAGGTCACATAAACTGAGGTGGGCACAGTAGGTCTTGGACCTTATGGGCTGTTGCGCCACTGAATTCAGTTCAGGTTCATTATTGTATGAAACAATATTAAGACTGATATGAAAGTATTAAAAACCTGATATAAAAGTTTTTAAAGTAATAAAGGTTTTATATTATATTATATATATATATATAATAGGGGAACTTTAAGAATATAAAATTATCTTACAAAATGAAACACATTATTCCTAAGGTGAAGCTATTTTTTTTAACTTTTCGGCCCTTTTATTTCAATCACCATTCTCTACTTTGAGAGTGAGTGAGAGTTATATTAACATCACACTATAAGTCTGTATGAAGACTATTCGCGATGGACCTCGTAATTTTTAACCATGGTCAAGTGACGAAAAAGACAACTTCCAAACCCCACCAAGGGGAGGATGTTTGAATCTCGACATATTTAACGTGTATCAACCCCCTCTACACTCCTGGTCTTTATCGGTACTAGGCTCGAACCCATGACACACCAGCCACGAGTCCGCTACCTTGACCACCAGGCTACCGCGGCCACATCACTTCTTTTG
The DNA here is from genome assembly GCA_019973935.1 of Trichonephila clavipes. Classification (NCBI taxonomy): domain Eukaryota; kingdom Metazoa; phylum Arthropoda; class Arachnida; order Araneae; family Nephilidae; genus Trichonephila; species Trichonephila clavipes. The sequence continues at coordinate 281,573 of BMAU01019051.1, forward strand.
ATCACGATTTTTACTATGAAAATTGGCAAAAGAGTTTTTGTAACTAAAATGAGCCTATTAAATGTAGTAACTGAGCCTAGTAACGCGTATATAGTTAACAAATCTTTCCAAATTCATTTCAAATTAATAAGTCCCTGACGTTACCCGTATCTTGGTTAGAGAATTTTTTTATTCGAATTGCGCCAATATCATAAATTGTTTAGTATTGGATCTAACTGTGAAAAAATTTGATAACATTTCGTCTTGCAGAGTTCATGTAAACATTACATATTCGGATATACGAGGCATTTCCGGAAATTAAGTACCTCTTGGCTCTACTACGACTGCAGTAGTAGTTTTTGCATTTCAACACTTGCTCACACGTGTCTCTGGTTGATTTTCAGTCAAGTGACGCTGTTAAAGCCGAATTATGCCGTGTCTACACGTGTCAGTGAGCGTTCATAACGTTTAAGCCTATTGCCGATCCCTCTGACAGTGAAGTGTGTTTTTTGAGCACAAAAAATGTTAAGCCATTTGAAATTCATCTTCAAATTGTTAAGGTATATGGTGAAAATGTAATGATTGATGAAATAGTGAGAAAAATTGATTCGACTATTCAATGACGGGCGCACCAATGTTCATGTTTGGTGCGGTCTTCTGTTGTAAATGAAAACAGGAATAAGAAAACCCTTGAAAACAGACGGTTCACAACAAGATTTGTAACGGGTTTATTCACGTAGTTCCTACTAATCCTCTTGGGAAATAATGGTTCTTTAAATATTATTCTATTGAAAACTTTCCTCCGAAGAAGAAGACGTGAATTATTCAATTCAAGGATTGTATTTAAAGATTAACTTCCAAGTTTGAAAGAGAGAAAGGTTAGAAGCTAAGCGGATAGCAGCTACTGATTAACGTAAAACTAAGGCGAGAGCGCTTCATAGATTATTTGATTAATATTAAGATTGGCGATTTGTGGTCAATTAGTTGTTCAAATATGATTAGCGTCAGTTTGAATAAGATTTCTTTAGAACTTTCCTTCAAATAATTAGAAGGTGTATTGCCTGGACGTGCTATGAGTAAGTGATCCGATTTATAATTATATCTCCAACAATCTCGTCTACCTCGGTATTGCTCCCGTATTTATCTATTGGTACGTTTCTTAACTTGGGTTGTAGAAATTTGTGATGTTCTTGAGAATAGTCTACATCTTAATAAATGGAGTTTGTTTTGACTATGGGTAATATTCCTTCTATCCCTCGTACATTAATGGATGGGACCGCCCATCCATTACAGATTGATTTGTACTGAGTTTCCACAAATTTCAAAAACTGTTCACTGGCGCCATCTTTCTTCAAAAAGGTTACAGACAAGTTGGTTTCCAGATACAACAAATGTCTTAAGAATAGTAGTATCTATTTCGAAAAATACTTTCTGACATGATCTTTCATGTAAAAATAAAATTTTCCAAAAAGCACTTTTTTCCGAAACATGCCTCGCGGTATTTTTCTAGACACGACTCGTTCAATATTTTTCTTAACAAACTAAAAAACGTGAAACTTACCATTTTTTATATTCTGGTCGTATATAATGAGAAAATTGTCTCTATCAGATCTATTGTGCTCGTGGTACAATCCAAGAGCATGTCCAAGTTCATGAACAATAGTTCCTTTTACTTGACATCCATCGCCCAGGGATACAGGCTGGGCTCCTATATATTTACCAATATAAGAATAACATCTGAAAAAAAATGTATCTTTTCTGAAATAATTTTATAATATATATATCATCCTTTTTATTGCATTTAATATATAAACCTTTTTAAATAACTAAATAAAGGTTTTGTTAATTATTTGATGAGAAAATGTACCGTTTTTTGGGAAGGAGGGTTCTCTCACCAAGAAAACAATCACATTTTTCCTTTTTCCTTATCGTTCGTTCACCTGTTTGCCGAATCACTGGCATGAGGGCATGTGACGGTGTGATATCTATATAAACTGGTACCGAACATCACTCGAAGACGGTCATTTTGGCGTGGTCGATAAAGTACTTACATACAGAACGGAAGGTACCCAGATCGAATTCTTCCTCCTTCATACGTAAAAAGTATATATATATATATATATTTAATTATTACTTTTTTCTGCAACTTTTTAAGCCCATTAACTTGTAATAATTTTTATAAGGAATCATAGGGAAGAGAAAGAAATTATTTGTGACTGTGGTAGCCGAATGGTCATGGTCACGAACTCGTGGTCGGCGTTATTGATTCGTGACTTCGAACTCCGTTTCCCCTGAAGACCCTTCAAGTAAGAAATGCTAATGTACTTTAAATTTGTGTTTGAGTGTCGAAGTTCAGAATCTTCCCTTTCACGGGATGTGGAAGTTTGGAGAGAGAAGTGTCTGCTCAGAAGACATTCTCGTTAATCGATTGTGGCTCAAATTTACGAGGTTCGTTGCCACTAGTCCTCGAATTGCGAAATAAATTAAAATCTGTCGATCAAAGCGAAACATTTGCAAAAAGAGAAAGATAGAAAGCTTAAGGTTTGTTACAATTAATCTAAACTGAAGAATAGATACACAAATTACAATTTTTAGACATCAATCCAAGAAGTATACGGATGTTGTTATAAGCAAACTTATGAATAATATATGATAAACAGGCATTCACACATGCATAGCATCAACTTAGTCATTTTTTTATTACTTGTGTATGTTTCAATCACTACTCTAAATGTGAATTTTTTTAATTCTTTAATATATTCCGTATTGTTATTATTACGATTTTAAATACATATTTTTAAAATAAACCTTGAAAAATACTTCTTTTTTATGTTTTTAAGCTTTAAATATAATTAGGAAGGTATTAAAAGAGAGAGAGAGAGCACAACTAGATTTTTTAACAAACAAAAAAAATGCTGTAAAGTGCACTAAAGGTAACAGGCTAGTAGCCAATGTGTAATGTACACCCACCACATCGTGGGGCAGGCAGGACTCTAGGGGGCCCAAAGCTTAACTGCCACTGAGTACGTATTTCACCATTTTATGAAATGTTTTAAGGCAAAACCTGACTTTGCAGTGGGATCCTAATATTCTCCGTTACGCCACTGCTAAAGCGATAGATCCCATTAACTTTAACCATTGAAGAATAATATATAGGATATTCACACTGTCTTCAAACCTACCACAATTTTCTTTCCCATGCCATATCAATTTTTTTTCATCGTTCTTCATAAAAGAATCAATCCATCACAGGTAAAATGTAACTTAATTTTTTTCTAAAAACATTAATTTTGATTCTTAGTTTTATTTTATTTAATTTAATGATATATGGTACTACCTTTTCGCAATTTTTCTTTTACTGTAATTTTTGGGCACTAATTTTTTATCACATTTACTCTCGTAAGCCTTGGCACGCTTTTGCGCATGCGTGGTAAGACCTTTGTGTAGGGAGTTAAGTCTTTCTTTACCTGTGTCCCCTCTTTTCCTGCTTCCCCTTACTCATCTTCTGGACTGATGGGGCATTTCCCTGATACAGTTGTTTGGAGATCAAGACCTGGTTTGTGACATTCTTATATGGAAATTTCAAATGAACTAGGTGCAGGCTTTCCTGCTCCAAGGGGATTTAAAACACAAACAACAACTCTCGGGAGAAGATGTATTTCTTGGTAAGATATGGTTTGATTCGCACACACACACAATGCATTTTAACCAGAGATCCCCATACTTGTTCACGCGCGTCCACCTTCCGCAGAATTAAATTACTAGAATCCCTCTGATAAAAAATATCCCAAAATCACCGTTTTCTATTTTGCTTACCACAGTGTTTCTCGAACTGTGGGGTGCATCCACCTAGGGGGGTCGTGATAACTCTACGAGGGGGGTGCGAGCGTAATGAAAAGTCGAAAGCAAAGGATTATTTTTAAAAAAAACTTATTAATTTACTCAAAGTAAATAAACAAAATACATTCTGACATAATGCACTTCTAAATGTATTAGTACTGGACAATGTGTTTTACAATAAATTTAACTATACTAAGTTAAGAATAATATTACTAATTACCAATGACTCTATGAGCTTGTCATTTATAAAATTATGCATAAAAATAAACACCTATCTTGATAATTTCTACGGTTTATAATTAATCCCTTAACTGCCAGTTAAAAGTTACGGGATTTGCTCCCCAATGACACCGTTTTCCACGCAGGCGAGCGTATTTGATGTACTAGAGGAGGGGGTCCTTTTGCTGTATTTCAAAACCTTCGGAACAATCTTATGGATAGCAGGGAACAGAAAAGATCATACTTCGAAAAGACGTATATATACGTCCAGGCAATTTACGCTTTGGCTGAGCAAGACTTTTATATACGCTGGTGACAAGAGGTTAAAGTCATATTGTAGCCTTAGCGTCAAAGTATAGTATTATAGAATTCAATACACTATTGTTGTATGGGGGGGGATGAAAATCATGATTTTATATTGGGTCGCAAATATTGAAAGTTTGAGAAGCACTGACGAAAGCGATTAGTCGACTAATAAACTGAACCCTTCTTTTAATTTAGAATCTAACTTTTTATCTGCTTTAAGGTATGCGACTACGTTCGGAACCATGATTGATATTTCAAAAGTGTATGAATGGATAATATTTATGATATTTAGTGTCACTTAGATTAGAAAATGTATATAAAATTGTTTTAAGAATATTATTACAATAAAAAAATTATTTAAGTACAATAGGCAAGTTTTCAAACATTTTAACCTATTAGTACACATGTTGCTGAAACATTGTATTAAGCATCATATACACTAAAAGAATTGCATTTTTTTAACACTGTGGTCTTCTAGCTGACAATGTTTCCGTCAGCTTCAAAGTTCACTTTCTAATATGCCATGTTGGGTATTATGAAATATTAGGTATTTCATAACATACAAAACAAAAAACGTTAGAGATTAAACTGAGAGAAAAAAACTAAATGAGAAGTCAGAAGTTTCAGAACAAGAAAAAAATCGAATATTCAAAGACCCTCTGTTAAGATATTAGACCGACTCTCTAGACCTAAACATATTATAGATAGCTCCAATGTTAGCAACGAGGAATCATTCCATTCTGATGTATCACCTGTAACGAACTTCATGTCTTCAATTAAAAAACCAGAAAACAAAGACACTGAATGTAATGGAAAACTCTCTGAAAATTAGCAAGAGGAAATTTGTATTCAATGCTTCAACTGTATTCTGTGGGCCTATATTGACTGTACCGAAGACGGAAAAAAGATTATATTCGTGACTTTTGTAAATAGATTCAAAACAGAAATGACTGGCATGTTATCATGAAAATATATTTTTATAAAGTTAAAAATAACTACGTTTTATGAATTCTAATTAGTTTTTTCTATGGTTTAAACCACCTATTTCATATTACCTGACTATTCCAAAATAATTTTCATTTGTAACTATTTTATAAAAAAAAAAAAATTTTCTCAAAAAAAATAGAAATAGTATTTTTTGACAGTGACAATTTATCACAAATGGTTAGAGTATATTCTCATGATGATTGGAGGACTTTTAATACAAACCAATTAAGTTATTATTAGAAATTTGTATAAAGAATATATTCCATAATACTCTCCTCTCATCTACTGTTTCTTCACCAGTTCATTAAGCCTTGTGTTCACTGCACACGAACAAAAGACCGATAATTTGGGTCTTTGTCTTAACGAATACTATTTTTTTCCTAAGCTGAGGGAAAAGATGGTAAATGTATTTCAATGATAAAAATGTTTTGGAAGATATGAAAAATTAAAGAACCCGGCTTAATGCACAAGTGGCTGAAGAGTATGACATGGAAATTTTGAAGCTTGTGAACAGATAAGACAAATGTTTAAAAATAGGAAATGATTATGTAGAGAAGGAAACTTATTACTTTCACCAATAAAAATTGTACTTTTCGTTTCATATAACAAAGCGATCCTTATTTTTTGGATGACCCTCATATCTTTAAAAATAGTACTTTTCATTTTCATTAGAAGTAGAAAAATAAAGTTGCTGAAATGGACTAAATTCATGATGGTCACATGATAAAGGAAATCACATGTTTCCCATTATTAATAATTGATATACTAGTTGTTCACCTTGTAAAGTTTAGATAACATTTAAAATTTGATGATTGGGTAAAGAATTCACGTGTGTTAAAATTCTCCAAACAGTTTTCAAAATTTAAAAAAACTTACAATATACGAGTACTTTTAAATTAAGTATTTTGAGTATTTTGTTTAACTATGTGCATTATTATATCATTGACAAGTATGCACTTTCTAAAAGAAAGTTTCTGCAAAAAGAAGAAGTTGGCGACAGTGAAGCACATGAACTAATTGGCTGGAAACGCGTGATTACATTTATGACATAATTATGACGTCGTATTAATTTATAAACTGATTGGCTGAAAACACGTGACTGGGTTATCGTGGCACTATGACGTCACATGAATTTAATCCATTGGATTAATTTCATAATAAATCAAATCACATATTCTCTATTGAATTCATAAATGACTTAGATTTTTACTTGTTGTTTTACTTTTATCTAGATAAATAATTTCAAAATTGATAATTTGGTAAAGAGGCTCAAGTATAAAGACTCTTCAAAAAGTTTTTCAAAATTAAAAATAAAATTCTTATATTACACTACTAGAGTCAAAAAGTTCCCGGAATGGCCCCGAAATTCATGCAGGTGTCTTTGAAGGGGAAATGTCTGTTTCGGGGGTTGGCAGCACTAATAAGGAAAACAGACAGCCATCCTGTACTGTTGGCGTAAGCTGCAGATCATTTCTGACAAAGCGAATTTTTCATTCATCGGATTTTGCAATGTCGTCTTTGGAGCAGCGTTCAAATATCAAATTCTGTGTTTTTCTCGAGATATCACCTGAAAGACGGTCGAGATGCCGGAGAAAACATATGGAAACGATTCTAACACCAGAGGAATGAATTTTATCCGTTTCTATGGCTGAAAATGAAATTGAAAGGACATCGTTTCGTGGATTTAGATGAGGTGATCCAAAATGAGTCATTTAGCATATGAAGTCCACAATCTTCTGCATCGCATGCCCTCCAGGTTTCTACATCTTCTTCATTTCATTCTTGAAGTCCTGGGATCGATTGGACAAAGTCGGTAATCTCCTCCCTATGGTCTTCATTGAAGTCTTTTTCGCCTTCTTAATCTGCCCACAGCTTATTCCATGCATTTTTCAGGCTGTGTCTTTCGAGAGTGTCCCAGACTTCGGCAAACATGTGGCAGGCGTCCTTCATATTGAACTTTTCAGCAACACTCTCTTCATCGTTTTCTGCCAAAAGTAATCTCCGTAAAACTTTTTTCTAGACGTTGCGCTTCCGTTTTGAATTCGAAGCCATAACAGTTCACAACTCAACACGTATGCAACCCCTCACTTGGAAACAAACTGACCTAATATACCAAATTACACAACTGAAATTCCCCAAATATCCCTGACCTTGGGTTTTTCCATCACTTTTGGCCTCACGTGAAACAAATGTTGAGAATTACACTGTTCGAAAAGTATTCATATACAGTACATGTAGTTGACAAAAAAATCTGGTCCGGATAATAAACGTTCGGATAAACGACATTCTACTACTGTGTGTGTGTGTGTGTGTGTGTGTGTGTGTGTGTGTGTGTGTGTGTGTGTGTGTGTGTGTGTGTGTGTGTGTGTGTGTGTGTGTGTGTGTGTGTGTGTGTGTGTGTGTGTGTGTGTGTGTGCGTGCGTGCGTGCGTGTGTGTGCGTGCGTGCGTGTGTGTGTGTGTGTGTGTGTGTGTGTGTGTGTGTGTGTGTGTGTGTGTGTGTGTGTGTGTGTGTGTGTGTGTGTGTGTGTGTGTGTGTGTGTGTGTGTGTGTGTGTGTGTGTGTGTGTGTGTGTGTGTGTGTGTGTGTGTGTGTGTGCGTGTGTGTGTGTGTGTGTGTGCGTGTGTGTGTGTGTGTGTGTAATAAAATAAAAATGAAGAAGTACTAGAACCTACAGTGCTAAAGAAGGAAGAGATTGGAATTCACCAGACACTATATACACTGGTGTGCAAAAATTAAGGACGAAGTCGAAAAATTAGCATATCAGCTGAACGAAGAGGCAGAGCGGACAGAAAGACCATTCAGGAGATTAAGTAAGATGATGTACGGTAGCACATGTGCAGATATTCAGGTAGACGTAATGGGGGAGTGTCTGAGTAGTATAAAGCATGTTGTCGGTGTAAGATCAGTATTTCTGGCAAAGAGATTGCACGCCGTATAGCAGTTAAAATCACACCGAGTTGCTGCCTCAGCGAGAAAATGGAGAATAATCAATCTGTTAGACGACATCTGGATGCTTTTACCCGAGGTCGAATCATTGGGAAGTTGGAGCAAGGCCGCGATGTGACAAGTGTGGCTGCAGAGTTCGGAATTGCTCACAGCATCGTTTCACGACTTTGGAGACAATTTCAAACTACAGGAACAGCTATCCGGGGTTCAGTAGTGGTCGTCCACAAGGAACCACACCCGCAGATGACCGGTACATTGTCTTACAGGCCAAAAAAAACAGGTGGCAGACAGCGGGAGAAATCGCTAGACACACGACACAGGCGACTGGACGACCGATATCGCGTTTTACCGTGGCCAGAAGACTGCACGGTGGTGGTCTGTTTGCACGACGCCCTGTACGGTGTGTACCTTTAACGCCTGCCCATCGGAGAAGGCGTTCTCTGTGGTTTCGGAAACACCGGAATTGGAGAGACAATGAATGGGGACGAGTACTCTTTACAGATGAGAGCATATTCAGTTTGAGTAGCGATTCTCATCGCATACTCATCTGGAAGAGCGGAGAAGCCGCAATCATCCCTCGTACATCATTGAAAGGGACAGGTATGGAGGTCGCGGTGTTCTCGTTTGGGGAGGCATCATGCTTGGTAGTCGTACAGACCTTCACATCTTCGATGCAGGTTCAGTCAACGGGACCCGTTATTGTAACGAGATTCTTCTTCCATATGTGCGTCTTTTAGAGGCGCTATGGGTCTGCAGTTCCTTTTCATGGACGACAATGCACCATGTCATCGCACAGTAGCTGCCGAACAGCTCTTAGAGAGTGAGGATATTGAACGTATGGATTGGCCGGCACGATCTCCGGATCTCAATCCCAACGAGCATGTATGGGATTTTCTAGGCAGACGCTTGGCAGCTCGTACCTTACCACCAGTAACGATTCGGGAGCTTCGATTGGCGCTGCAAGACTAATGGGCAGCAATGCCTCAACAACTCATTTACACCCTCATTCTCAGCATGGGCAGACGCTGTGAAACCTGCCTAGCAGTCAGGGAAGATCATATCCCCTACTAAAGACCGGATGTTTCTTGCTGGACACCCATCACAGGGATGTTAGGGCCTTCAGTCGCATTGCGCTCCATGCTACTTTTTCAATCAAGCTTCTTTTATCCCTCTGATTTCTCTTTTAGTAAGTGTTGCTTACATTACACATGTCCTTACGTATTGGGGATCTTACGGTATTAAATGTGTTGATTTGGAAAGCTTTTGTACAAAGTTATATTGAAAAAAACCGTCTCGTCCTTAATTTTTGCACACCAGTGTATATATATATTGTGCAAGTTTTCAATCATTAATAAAATACTTTCTATCCATCCACTCAAGTTCAAATACATTTTTTAAAACTTGTAGTGGATGTGTGTGTGACACTTGATGTTCATACATTTTTTCAAATATTAATTCATTAATTAAACTAAAAAATGAATAAATAATAACAAACAAAAATAATAGTCCAACAACATATATAGAAAGAAAAATCATTCTTTGAGTCCCGTAGCGCAATGGATTGCGCGTTGGACTACTAATCCAAAGGTCGTGGTTTCGAATCCCATCTGAGATGGTCTAATTTCTGAGAATGTGGGGTTTTTTACTACACACTATTTTATTCGAATAATTAAATCTAATTAATGAATAAATAGTAACTAAAAACAAAAATAGTCGAATACCGTATATAGAAGGGAAACTGGAAAATTGCAATTAAAATCGCTTTTTATTTTGTCACTTGATATTGTGATTCTATCATATTTATATACATATTTATAATAATCGTAACTATTTAATAAAAACTAATTAAAATAAAATAAATTTTCCTTTGTTGGCCTAATTTGAAATTGACTTAAAAAAATTTTTATATTACTTGTTTTTAAAAATTTGTGTAAAATTTCAGAGAACTTTTATACTTATCTTTATGTGCGCTTTTAAATCAAGTGCATTTTGCGTACCTATGAGTTGTAATTATTGACAAGAAAAGTTTCTGTAAAAAGTAAAAGTTGGCAACAGAAAAGTGCATAAAATTATTAGATTGAAACACGATATTGCATTTATCTTGTGACTATAACGTCACTTGCATTAATGAACTGGTTGGTTGTGTGTGTGAAAACACATGATAGCTGTAATCACGCGATAATGATGTCACAATAAAAAGTGATTTGATATATATAAGGAGTTTTTTCAATCAATATTTTTTACTTGAGCAAAACATGTATTATAAAGACATTTACCCTACTTCCTTCTTTATATCGAGATAATCACGTTCATTAGTTCTTTTCACGAATCGGACGCATGTGTTTTTGTGGTATTGTTCCATTGATTCTTCAATAAGCTTAGTGATATGAGCTAAAAAAAATAGAATTCTCAATTAATTTTATGCAAAAATACACAACAAATAACCGCAAGAAAAAATTCAACACTTCATGTTTACCAAAATTACTTTCAAACAGTGGAATATTAAAGTATACGTTAGTAAATAAAAAAAATGTGTGCGTGTATCAGTATGAACACGCAGTAGAAGTTAACTTCTTTGGCTTATATGTATTGAATTGCACAGTTAAGTTTTATTTTAAAATATTGTTTTATTAATAAATTTTGTTATTATCATTATATATATATATATATTACTTGAAACTGTATTTTAAAAAATAATTAGGATGGAAAAAGAATTAGTATAAACAAAATTTTCATTTTCAATACGTAATACTAAAAAAAAATTATGGAAAAGTGTATCTTTATTATTCGTCTATTTCCAATATGCTTATGGGTGTTTCGGTACATACTTTTGTTATCAAAGGCTTGTGGTAACTAATGTAAAAAATGTAGGTTTTGCACTCAATATCTCATTTAGGAATCTCGGAAACAGTGCATTAATCGTAGTATTTGATTTTGTCGTCGATATTATTCTGTTATTCTGCGAAATTGTCTTTTTCCGTCTTTAATTTCTTCTATTTGAGGTAAATCTGGAAACTCAAGCCACACATACTGTCTTAACTAATCCTTCATCATTTGTTTCTACATGAACTAGCTTTCCAAATCACCATTTGCTAATCCATCTGTCACACAAATATTTGTGGCAATCATGTAATAAATATTATTCACATAAACTGTTTTATAAGGCAATCCATTTGTATCAATTAATGACATCTTATGTAATTTTTGACGTACGAAAGTTTTCTTTTTTTTTAAGTACAACCAATATATACATCTTTTGCAGTTGAAGTTATTCTGTCCGCATATTCATTCAATATTTTATTATTATATTCATTGACGCAAGCTTCAGCTTCTTCCACAATACAAAAGCAAGACTCAATCGGAGTTATTTGCATTTCATCAAGTTGTTCGCCGTTTCAAGTTTTTGTAAGTATAGCAGAAAATTGTTCATTCGCTTGACGAATGACTTAATTTAGTTCATAAAATTTTAGATTTCGCTATAAAATCGGTCCAACGATGGTCTGTTTTGGTTGCTTATAGATGAGTGTAGAACGAACTGGTTGTAGTTGACGTAAATCTACTCTTAAAATAATTTCTAATCCATCAAAACTTGACTGAAAATTTCCAGTTATTTATTTTAATCTGGATTGAATCTTCAATAATAATTGAGCACTGATCATACTTATCTCATCAATGATCATGCGTTTGAAGTATTTGAAAAGTGATCTGTATTGTTGAGCAGTTTCAGAATGTAACGGAAGTAATCTTGATAAAGAAATCTTTAAAGCTGTATGAACAGTCGTTCCTGAAATAGCAACTGCTGCTTTACCTGTTGAAGCACAAGTTACATATACATAACAGTATCCATCATTGTCCGTATAGCAAACATAAATTTCCATCAAAAGTTTAATGACGAACGTTTTACCGCATCCGGCAGGGCCCTTAAAAATATTTGAAATGGAGTTCGATCTGATGATAAAAGATGCAAAATAACAATATTTTGTAAAAAATATATATACCATATCGTTACGAAAAAAATGATCTTTTCGATTTTGTAATTATTTTTTGTGTGATATAGATAATAAGAATTAGATGGTTTTTTTAAAAACGTGGGGAAAGTCGGAACATCATACACTTCTACCTTACGTTTATCGCGTAACCGTAACTGGTAACGCGTAACGAAAGCTTTTCGCTACCGTGCCATAAGAAGTTAACTTCAAAAACTAAAATATTAAAAAAAATTAATAAACACAAATTTTAAAGATGTTTAAGTTTATTAATACAATTGATATTATTCTATCATTATTCTTAAATGAAAAAAATATTCTTCAAAACTTGATGTGTTTGAAATACTTTTATTAAATGCTTTTTAAATTTAATTAGATAATTTTTATAATTTCTAGAGTTCATATATCTAATTTAAAAACACCCCTATCTGTTATAGTCCATAACACAACATGCTGACACCTTTTTAGGGACGCTATTATATCAAAATGAACCCCAAAATTTTTTAAACATTTAAGACTTTATAAAAGCATTTTAATATGTATGGGCAAGAAATTTATCCCACTCATAAATTATAAACCAAAAATTTCAACAAACGGAAATATTGACAATCAGTTCCCCTCAAATGCATAGAATTATAAAAATTAATTGTTTTTATATACACTGAAGTGCTACTGAATTAGGGATAGCAAGGGCTATGCAAATTGTGTAGCACTGCGCATCATTTATGCGCAAGTGAGGAAATTGGTGTAACTGCACATATAGCGCGTATTGTGGTTGCTCTGCATTAGTTGTTTGAATTTCCAGTATGGGTAAACTGCCTGATTTAGACGCCTTCGATTGCGGACAAATCGTACGTGCATGACGCAAAGGCCATTCAATTTCCGAAATCGTCTGACAGCTAGGATTTTTAAGGTCGACTGTGTCAAGAGTATACCAAGGATACATGGATAGTGGACAAAAAACTAGCGATCGGGCAAACTGCAACGGACAATTAGCCTTGACAGTATGTGGTGAGAGGTGGCTCAGGCGTATTGTACGTATCCAGCAAAACCAAACATTACCTCAAATTACCACCTTGTTGAACGACGGTGGCAGTTGTACAGTCAGTAAATGGTCAGTGCAGCGCTAGCTTCACCGTATGGGCTTCGGGAGCCGTCGATCTGCGAGAGTTCCATTGCTCAATGCTCGCCATCAGGCTGTACGTCTTGCCTGGGAAAGAGAGCCCATAAAATGGAGTGTAGAGGACTGGAAACGAATAGCATGGAGTGATGAGTCTCGATTCCACCTACTTAATGCTGACGGGAGACTGAGAATATGGCCTCAGGCTCATGAAGGTATGGATCCTGCATGCCAGGTTGGAGCTGTATAAGGGCATGTTGACTCAATCATGGTCTAGGATGTTTCTTCGGGGCACTATTTGGGATCTTTAGTGTGTGTACCAACCTCTCTCAATGCAATTATGTACGTTAAGTTGCTGGGGGATCACTTCCATCCGTTTATGCTGTTTTGGTATCCACACAGTAATGGAGTTTTCCAGCAAGACAACTGTACCTCTCACAAGTCGCGATTGGCTAATGGCTGGTTATAATGAGCATTCCTCTGACTTTTTATTATAAATTGACCACCTAGAAACCCAGAATTAAATCCTATTGAGTATCTTTGGGATTTGGGGGGACAAGGCGGGGAAAACAATCACACAGCGCTAACGAACATTACTGAATTATGGACAGCTTCAGCCAATATTTGGCAAGTCATTCCCGTGAAACGCTTCCAGAAACTTGTTGAAACTATGCCTCGTCGTGTGGCAGCCGGTATCAAGGCCAGAGAAGGCCCAACTCATTACTAGTTAGGTATCATTAATTTAGTGGCACTTCAGTGTGTATCGAGAATGTACTATAGTTAATTACCATTTTGTGTCATACTAATATAAATATAAAGGATTCAAAATTTAAAAATTTTTAATGAAACTTAAAATTATATAAATATTTTTAGTTTTAATTTACCTTTAAATATAGCATTATGCACCTTTTATTTAAATCTATCATTTTTGGCTTCACACAGGCTTAGGATCTTTGACCCCTCTTCATTCGAAGCGCACGCCACCTACATGCGTACTTCCCTCGTAGTTTTCCTTCAAAATAGTTTAAAACTTTTCAAATTTTCACTGTTTTGGGCATACCTTCGCCACCAATACTAACCACAATTTATAGCTGAATGTATTTAAATACCTGCAACTGGAAAACCAATATTTGTATTCTATGAAGTCTCTTTCAAACACTAATGGGTCTTCGCCCTTTGAGCAGGAGCAGAACCCTGTCGAAAGTTCCATTCGTTTCCATTGAAATGGTTTACATTTAGGAGCTCCACTATTGGTTCTAAAACACTGCATGGATAATCTTATTCATATTTTTTACTCCTTTCTGTCACAATTGTACTCTTCGGATACTTTCTTAGCCGATATCCCCTAAACAATTACGGAAGCTGGCTGTAGAGCTCTTTGAATGCATTTTTTCTTCTCTTGGACATACCTTTGGTATACATGTTAATTCTGGTAGTTGAAAAATAGTTCAATCTCATGAAAGATTTGTCTGTGGCCATCATGAGTATGCCAACGTAACACTGCTTTTGCTTTAAGGTACCTCTGACGCTTGTATTCCCTTGTAGGAAACTGACCGGTTATTCTTCGATGACCTTTTTGTCTGATGTCTTCTTTTACACTGTTTTTGACACGTTCATCTCTTTTACAAAAAGTATATTTCTACAAAGATTTTGATGAATTTTCTCTTCCTGACAAAAGCTGATGTTCTCACCAAGAACGGACGACCACTTCTAGTTGAGTCTACAGTCCTGTTGGTCTCACACAATCTCTTACCGGTTGATTGAAAAATAATGGGACCAATTTAAGAGCATCATAAATTTTACTGAATTAAGTTATTTACATGAAATTTACAATGAGATTTTTTTAACATGGTACACTTTAAGTAAACATTTAGGACAAGCCAAAAGAATTTTTTCGGCCATTTTTGGGGAAAATTTCCATCTTGCACCCTCGTTGCTTTTTGAAGCCGTTGAAGTGTTCTTACTTAACATCTATTTAATTGTTTTTTAAATATCCCCATAATAAACAACCGCTAAAAACACAGTCAGGAGATGATAGTATAGCCGTTTCTCAGGAGGAAGATTTTTTTTTTTATATTTCAGCCATTTTATAGTGGATTTTGCCAGTACGACTTGATGCAGAATCTTTGGTGAATAACAAAGTTTCCTTAAGGGTAAAGACTTTTAATTTCTTAGATCATGTGCTTTAAAACTTTATATCCTCATAGTATTTAGCATCAATTTTATCCTTTCGTTCCACAAAAGAAGGCTTTGTTAAGTTTAAAGAGGTCATTCCCATCCATCCCATAAAACCTGACGACCAACTTGCCTTTTGCAAAACAGCTGCTTCTTTGCGACGCTTTTCGCGTGAAATACATTTGTATATTTTTGTTTTTTCGGTTGTAAATGACATATAAAACGGTGCTACATCCGAAGTTATCAATGTTTTGTATCTACCTTTGTGTAACATTAAATACAGAAGTCACATTAACGTTTCCTTCTTTTTCTATGGTCTTTCCAGACATTTGATGACAGACTGAGGTTTATTAATTTTCTTTATCTAACTAAAAACTGTTGATTGCGATATCTGTAGTTTCTTTGCTAAAGTTCTTGTAAACATTAATATTAAAATGTATCTCGTATCCCTACTTCATAATTAAGTTTGAACTCAATGTAAATAAATAAAAAAAATGCTGGAATGAATTCTTCATAAGGCTTTATCGTAGTTAAAACAACAAAGAACAACAAATATAGTTTTACAGAAGATCATTTCTAGAGTACATTTAGGATAAACTAGGAAGCTATCATTTCTGTTTATGTGCTTTGTACTAATCTGGTCGGTCAATACAGTGATGGTAAATGCTTGATGTGGATGATGCTGTAGTTTTCATCCAGTGATGTTCCATTCATGCTCAATTAGAAAAAGTCTTGTGATTTAGATGGTCACGGAAACACGTTGAAACTGTATAGAGTATGTTGGGGGTGCACGATATGAAGGGGAAGGTTATGCTGTTCAAAAACACACCATTGAATGCTGTTCAAAAATGACAGTATATAAGGTTGAATCGACAAATTGACGGGCAAATTTGCAGTTAGGATGCTTGAAATAGAAAATACTGTCATGATAAATTGCTCCCTAGACTAGTACTTCAGATGTAGGTCCAGTGTGTCTAGGCAACACACAGACAGGTTGCAAGCATTCACCTGTTTCCCTTCTAACCAATACACGGACATCAATGGCACCAAGGCAGAACCGACATTCATCCAAAATACAACAGATCTCCACTTCGTGCTCCACTGAACCCTAGTATAATACCATTGACGTCGAAAATGGCAGCGTTTAGAGTCTGTGAAATCCACGCTACAGGGCGTCTGGCTCAAAGCTATCTTTTAAATAACCAATTTGTACGGTTCATTGTGTCACTATGATGTCAACTGCCGATCAAACTTCTTCTGCAGACGCAGTTTGATGCTCCACAGCCATACTTCGAATACCTCCTTTGGCCACCCGTGGAAATAGGTGTTCTTGAGATTTCCCTTGATCCGTGCTGCCAACAATCATGCACAGTGGATACATTCTTGCTAAGACTTTTACTTACGTTGGGAAAAGAAAAATCCACCTTCTCTTATAACTATTACACGAGCTTGCTTAAACTCAGTGAGCTGTTAATAATCTAAAGCATTCTTGACTAACATCAACTCACAACTTGTTAAAACTCAACGATAAATAGTGCTTACGAACTTTCAAGCGAATGTAAAGCAAATCTGATTTGCATGTTCATAGTGGCGCTACTAGAGTTGTGATGTCCCTCCCCTTGGAAGAACATCTCTCGAAGTATCAGCGTGAGCTAGAGGCGTAGGATTAACGAAAGGACTAGGATCAAACATTATCTTAATATGACTTTATTAAGATATTCAACTTCAACCTTTAACAAATTAAATTATAATAATTAATATGAGAGAATCTACGATGGCAAAATATGCGACACACAATATATATATATATATATATATATATATATATATATATATATATATATATATATATATATATATATATAATAAGACTTAATCTAATTCAGACCACCATCAATAAGTGAACCACCTAATCTCCGATTCTAATATTAAATAATCAATCCTACCTTATTACAGCTTGGAGCAACGATCAAACTCGTTCTATGCTTAATCTTGTCTTTGTATGCACTGGTGTGCAACTTGGTCGTTTCATGTATTCGATCACTAATAACTTGTATTCACGTCACTCAAAACTCATTCAGACTTGATCCACGAATTGTAATAACCATCAACTGCCACAAACTAACATCAATTGACAAACATTACTTTACATTGCCATCCCGCTTACTCTAAGTTCCGATATTTAAACGTTTGTTCATTTACATCTTTCATTCACACCTCACTTCTTGGATTTGGTTTGAAAAGAGTTGCCATTAATTCTGGCCCAAAGAACCCAAAGGACATGTTAAAGAAAAGACGCGTGAGCCCGTCACAGAGTTACACATAATTCTAGAGAAAAATCCGAGTAGACGTCTTCTTTTAGATGTAATCAACACGCCTATCAAATTTTGTTTATCTAGAACAAATTCTTCAGGGTGTTAGGTGTTTTTTATTTTTTATCATGGATTTGTTAAATATACAGTTTAGCTGACTATTCTCCAATATCTCTTTGCGAACGACTGGTGTAAAGTACGTTGATATGTTACAAACATATAACCAAAGTCCTTACCCCCTATGTCTCTGCGTGTAGTACAATAGATAATACATAATGATTAAGAAAGAATCGAATGCTTTCTACGTCCTGGAAGCTTTTGAAAATGATCATTATAAGCATTTTACCTTTTTATTGGTAATGAAGAAATAAATATCTCGCTGATTTTTATTCGTGATATTTTATTGCATTTTCCCCAGACAATATTGTGATTGTTTCGTTGATAAAATGCGAGGGATGATCAGAAGAAAAGGTTACAAGCCTCAGCATTTGAAAACTATATATTGTGGAAAACTTTTCTTTCCCCAGAGTGAAGAAAAATGGTGCTACTTGTAATACAGCTGGTTTGTGGGTAGGTAGTAAAGTTCCCAGATGGTTCAGGACGATTGAAATGGCAAGACTCTTAGGAAATTGTCTCGTTTGGAAGTGCGAGCCGTGATTCGATTTTTATGGGCAAAGAATGTGTCCACCTCTGTACTGAGCAGACAACATGTAGCGAAATTACGTCACTCTTTTTAATCAGGAAGACAGGATATCGAAAGACGCAATATCACAGGGAGTGGCCGGCTAAGTTATTCAACGACAGAAATCACAACGGCACGAATTGGAGAAATGATTCAAAATGATCAACGGGTAACCCTGCGTGAAATCTTGTAAGCTGGGACTGAGCTATTGTAGCGTACAGCATATCGTTTCGGATGTGCTGCGATATTCCAAAACAGTGTTGTGAAATTATCCAACTAGACCTAGCTCAATGGACAGGGACCTGATTTCTACCAAGACGGGTTAATCAAGTTGGTTCTGCGTTCTGATAAATACCTAAATAGACTTGGTGATTATGTCGGAATGTGAAAGGCACATATGCCTCTTAATTCCTTTTTGTATTTTCTGTCTATTGTTAATAAATATTTCTTTACTCGACTTGTAACCTTTCTTTCTGATCTACCCTCGTATATTATTATGTGAACTTAAATTATTATGCAAATCATCAAAGTGAAAAAGAGGAAATGTAGAATTTTCAAAATTAGTAAGTATGCTCATGCAAAGAAAAGAAGCATTTTTAATAAAGATTATTCTAAGATATTCTTAAAATTTTATTACAAAGAATTCATAGCAAATCAAGCAATCATAAATTATATTGATTTAGGTATTTATAATGACATAAGTATAAAAAGTCCTTGAATGAAACTAAAGAAAAGTTTTTTTTTACTTACCTAAGTCTTGCCTTATGACGTAGGGAACTGTTGCGCCTCCAGGAAATCCTGGCCAACGGGTATTGTTGTCGTTTGTGGCTGCCTATAGCAAAAAGATATTTTTCATTATCGTAAACACATTTTTCCCACTTCACATTATTCCATTTATTTGTTAACATTTTCTTTGTTAGCCATTATTTCTGCCGCTCTTTTTTTGTTGTTGTTTGGAAAAATGAAAGAGAACAGAAACTCTTACATGGTACGTGATCGTCGACCTATGATTTCTGCCCTGCATGATACCCATATCCATTCAGACATCCCAGTCAGTGAATGTGAATTTCATGAACAGTTCGCAAATTTGGATTCAAACACTTCAAAGGATTTATGGGACTCCCCCCTCTCTCTCTCTCTTTTAGAATAAAAATTTCAATTTAAACACAAAAAATTACAAGATTAAGATCACTTACACGTGACTAATGGAATAAAAAAAATTGAACCGTTTTCCTAAACTACGTTTTTTCCCCGGATTAGTAGATCTCTATATGTGAGCCGACCCCATTACTGTAACATTAAAAAAATTTAAAATACAGTAATACCCTGAACTTTTGCACTGTACCTGGGATTGTGTGATAATCACGTGATTGAGGTAAGATTTCACAAGCAAATTATTCTTATTTCGGATCGGAGACTGAAGAAAATAATAATTTAGAAAAATAAATGTTTAAAAAATTGTAGATAACACAAATACAAAATTGCAAGCCAAAGCTATTTTGATATACAAGATTTCCTTAAATCTAACAAAATAATCTTTTTCTCTCTCTCTCTCTCTCTGCTGGCTCAAAGATTTTTTTCTCACGCAAAATTTCCTAGAAGCATCCTAATGTGTTTTAATTGAAAAAAATGCTCTAATCTTTAGAGTCTGCTAAAAAATTTAAACTCTTTTTCAATTAAACTTAACCGTTCTGTCAAATTCCCAACCGTCATTCAATCTTCTGATTGAATTGGAACTAAAGACAAGTTCTTCTATGTCTTGCTTTAGCTCATGCATTTCTATGAACTCATCAATAGTCAGATTGTGGAATCCAGCAGTTCTTGAACGTCACTATTATCCACTTCTAAATTTATTTTCCTGGAAAGATTGACAATTTCTTCAATCACACACATTACCAATTTCCTCAATTTTAACCATTTTTATTTTCCTCGAGCATAAAAGGAATCAACCAATTACCCAGGGTCTGTAACTCATATAAGTAATTTCTAAGTTTTTGAGTTTCGATTTATGTTGCATTACGCCAATGTACGCCAACAGCCAATTATATATTTATTTAAATTTTTGTACCAAAACAGAGTTTGCTTTATAAACCCAGTGGCTGAGTGGTAATGTATGGCACTTCCGCGCCACATGTCCGGGTTCAAAGCCCGGGCTGTACAATGTTGACTCAGCCTTGCATCCCTTCAGTGGGTCGATAAATGAGAACCAAGCTTTCTCGGGAACTGAGCACTGATGGTTTTCAAGTCATACTGACCACTTGACCAAATCATCTCCACATGCACCCTAGCGCCTAAGGTCATGTAAACTGAGATAGACTCAGTAGGCGCCACTGAGTTCAGTTCACAGTCTGCTTTAGAGAAATTAAAAAACCAAATGATTAGTTATAATACAAACATACAACATAGTAGGTTGATAAGAATTTGCTTAATCATTGGTCCTAATAATATTGCTCTGTAAAAAGGGGTTCGTGGACTAAAGAACTACACAGTTCTTTAAGAGTGATGCAATTCATTGTCAGAAACTATCCTTAAAATACAGGATACAGCAGTATACATTCTAGAAGATTTCCACACCTTCTTCAACACTCAGACACAACTATCAGTGTCTAACAATGAAGGTACATAATGTTGAAAATCATCCGCAAGCAGTCGTAGGCAAGTGAACACTTCAAAATCTAAAGTAATACAGACTCAGTTTCAGCAAGCGACCACTATTTATAATTTGCACGGTTACCTTCCATTACTTTCTCGAAAAATCCGCTTATACCATTGGTCATTATGCTAAAGACATCTCTAGTAATTTCAAGAACCATCCATATGGTCACTAAGTAGCCAAATTTAGTCGTCAAAAATGTTGCCAACTTAGCTGTATCTGCAACATTTTGCCAATTTCCCGTTGAAAGGCCATTATTATTTAAGGGACGACGAGGCTTGTGAATTTTGCAGTTTTTATCATAAAATAAATGTAACAGAAAGCAATATTTTTATTATTAAACATGCAGGTTTAAATTATTTACACTATTTTAAAATAAGTTTGCATGACATAAACTTAGTGCGTAATATGAAAATCTTACCACTTACATTGCTTGGAAAGTCATTGATTTTTGCTTCTCCTTCATAAAAGGCTCTGTAGGCTAGTTCTGTGAATAAAATACAACAAAGGTATGTATTTGTTCATTATAACTGCTTTATGTGCTATAATTTAAAAGAAGAGCAAAATCCCATTTAAAAGCACAGAGGCTTAAGCAAATGAATACAAATTGCTATTTTCCAATCAGGGTTACGAGATTAGATACCTTATCACTCTTGGCAACAAATTCAGCCAAAAATAATTTCACCAAGGAACTATCGAGAAGTACCAGGGATCGATGGGCTGCTTTTCTCCGACGCAAATTTGTATGTAAATTGGAGTTACTACAAAGCCAGTTCTTTCATGTTTTGGCAAACACAAAAAATTTGTGTGTGAAAAAATTTCACGATATTTCTCGCATCAAATAGAATACATATTGCAAATTAATATTAATTTTAGTAATAAAAAAATTACATTAATCTTAATCTAAATATTTTAATTATTTGCTGATTATATGCAGATAAAAGGATTCTGTTTTTCACAACATTATTCAAGAACATAGCTAACGTCGCATCCTGAGACGAGTGAAACATCCAGAAAAGGGGCGTACTTTTTACCTCTGCTTTAAAAGTATTATTACAGGTTTCCTTCCTCTAATTCTCAAGGTGAAATATTTTAATTAAATTGTTCGATTGATTTTTGAGAACCTCTTTATATAAAACAGTCATCTTCAAATTATGTTCCACGGAACCTTGGGGTTCCACGAGGCATACCCAGGAGTTAAACAAGTCACAATAAAAAATCGAAAAGAAAATTATTAATGTGTATGCAAAATGGATTCACGTTATCAATGAAGTTTGTATAACCACAAATATTTAAAGCTCATCCCAGTCATTAAGAAAACTGAAAATTGTATTGGGATTATACATAATTTTATAATTAGCAATTCCTTTTGAAGTATTATTATAATGTAATAAAATAATATTAAAACGCGCGTTTTTTTTCTTATGTGAACTACCTACTCCTCGATTGTGAATATTGTACTGTTCGCTATCCCGGGTTCCACGAAATAAGTTTACACTCATTAGTACAATGTTTTGCACAATAGGTTTAATATGGAAAAAAATACACCCTTTTTTCGTTCATGAAAAAAAAACACCTAGAACAAAGAGGAGGGTAAAACTTATCCATATATCAACAGATTCGGTGTCGGAATGTAAATTTAAGCATGAACATCTCCTAAATTTTAGGATGCAAAATCATGCAAAACATATGGAATTTTTTACACAGCTATAAACATTTTAATGCTAACCAGAACAAGGTTTTTAAGTGAAAAATATTTCTCAACGTGGGGCTGCAAAAACAAAATATAAAAACAAATGAAACGCAGAATATGAAATGTGACTGCAAATCATTTCAGTACACCTATACTTCGACGGTTTGCGTAAAAAAATGCAAGAACATATCACAGTTACTAACTATAATGCATGGGTGACACTTGGATCACAAATTAATCTTACTAATGAATAAATTATACTAAAATTAGATTAAAATTTTAAAATAACACAAACACAATATTTTTAACTGCCTTTACATAAAGTACCTATATCATGTTAATCTACTATAAATATTATTTTAAGAAATATTTTTTAAGTCCATGTGTGTGGTGCGGGTGTTATACGAAAACACCTTACAGTTTCAAGGATTTCGCCAGCCCAAAAAGGTTGATGTAAGTCTTTAAACTTTTTCGATTCATGGAACCCTTACAACTATAAGGTGCTTTCGGTAAAACTCCTTCCTTACCCACACACACACATTCTTAGAAGAATCTATCTTAAAATAATATTTAAATTAGACCAAAAAATTATAGACCGTTGTTGTTGTTGTTAATATTTCTCCAAGGTCTGACGAAGTCAGAGAAAATCAACAAGTCCGTTGATTCTGAAGAAATCCAACACAAAAATTGGAGAAATATAGAGATCCTCTCGTAAAAGGCCCAGACAGTCCAGCATGTACTTCGGTGAAGAATGTTCAACATTACATTTGTTACACGCTTTAAAGGTTTTAGTGTTCCTACAAAACTTTAGACTATTTAGCTATTTAGACTACAGTGGGTGATCGGTTAACGAACAGATCGGTTAACGAACAGATCGGTTAACGAACAGATCGGTTAACGAACAAATCGGTTAACGAACACTTTCACGAAAGATTTTTGTGTTCGGATAACGAACACTTTCAAGAAAGATTTTTTGTGTTTGGACAACGAACACATATTCGGAGGTGATCAGGGATACACCCCTGAAATTATGGATGAAATTTTGACAACTGCTAGAGATCTGGAATTGGAGGTGAACGAGGATGACATAGAAGAGCTCATAATGGGACATGAAGATGAACTGACGACAGAAGAATTCCAAGAAATTTTGAATGAAGAACACCAAGAAACACAGCGAAATGTGTCTCCTTCTGAACAAGAGGAAGACGAAAGAGGACCAATGCCGACATCTGCCATTAAAGATCTTTTGAAAAAGGGGGAGGATGTCAGAGCAATGGTCTTAGAATTGCACCCATACCAAGCTGATGTCAGTAGGTTTGGGGATCTTTACAACAATAATGCTATTAATTACTTCCGGAAAATCCTGAAAAAGATAGAAAAGCAATTGACATTGGACATGTTCTTCAACGCCCCATAAGCAAAAAGTGAAAAGGACTGATTAATATGCAAGACTTTATGTATGCATATTATTTTTTAAAAAACTTACTAAAAGAAATTATACATTTTTAAAAATTTAATTTTTAGGATCTCCAGAACGAATTAATCGATTTCCCATAGAAGTCTATGGTGAATCGATGATCAGTTAATGAACAATTCGGATAGCGAACATAGTCTTGGAACAGATCATGTTCGTTAACCGATCACCCACTGTATTTAGTTATGCAAAACATTGTAGTAATGGGAATAAAATTATTTCGGGGAACCCAGGATAGTAAACAATAAAATAATCACAATCCAACATTTTAAAAAAAAGGTTTAATATTCTTTTAATATATTAGAATAAAAATTGAAAAAGTATTTCAAATCAAAGTTATAGTGTATAAATACAGTTTTCCATTTTAAAGACTGGAATGAGCTCTAAAATACTTGTAGTTATACAAGCTTCATAGAAAAGCGAATCCATTCTGAGTACACATTTATAATTTTCTTTCCGATTTTTTATTGTGCGGCTCGTGGAACCCCTGAGTATGCGTCTGAAAACTCCGTGTTTCGTGAAGCACAGTTTGAAGACCATTCATGTAAAAGAATTATGAGCCATGCAAATGAAGGTTGCTATTTAAAGTTAAATGAATCTTCTCATAGGAAGATAGCAGTAAGATTTTTATATTGTTGGTTTAAGTTATATCGGCGATAAGTACATTTTGAGTTATCTAAACAACTTAAGCCAAAAGCTTCTTCAAGCTTTAAAATTTCCTAAAAAAGGAAAAATTAATGATAAAGAGAAAAGTGGTTTGCAAGAAAGATCTTACAAGAAAGTCGGATTTTTTTAGTGGAAAGTCGGAATATTTTTAGTCAAAAATATCACAAGTTGGGGATACTGACAATTCAAAACACTACGTACAGGATAACAGTACGCTTTATTTATTTATTCTTGCAGTAACAATTGTTCAACATGACCACCAGAACATTGTTCGACGCAACTAAGGCGGCTCATAACGCCCGCTACGGTTGAAGGCAACATATCAGAATGAATTAAAAAAACTCACGACTGATAAAATCTTTGATTTTGGCCAATGTTGAAAGGGATAAATGGTACACAAGTAATTTCAAATAGCCTCAGAACCTGAGGTCGGCTAAACATAGTGACTGTACGATCTTGCAACCCTGTTCATTTACTCTGTCTTCACCAAAAGTAATTAATAAGAATCATTTCACTGGATTGGCATAGAATGGAGCAACGCCATTCTGCATGAAGCTTATTACAGATAATACGCCGTTTTTATTTAATGCGAGTACGACTAAAAATATTTCTGCAGCTTTAAAAAATTTTCACTTCTTTGTTAGCCCTTTCTGGAAAACCACACTTCTATATCATCATTTCTTGCTTTTTTTATGATGTTTTTAAAGTTTGAACGAACTTTTGGCTCACCCAAAAAATAGTTAAATTCCCAGACTGCACGTGCTCTAGCCTTTAGGCTTGATTTGAAGGAGTTGGGAATGAAATACACTTAGGAACATTGAAAATAGCGACCCAAGAAGAAAGCATCAGATTGAAATGAAATTTAATACACATAATGACACAGATGAGAGATTCACTTGATCTCAAAAACAAGACAATTAAATTAATACAGGGTGTGCCACGACACAAATACTGGGCAACTTGAATAGCGCATTGGATAACCTCCAGCTGCAATACATGCCACCACACGGTCCAGCATTGAGTTGATTAGACACCTTATGTTGTCCTGAGGTAGATTGGCCCACAAATCTTGAACAGCCAACTCTAAATCATGTACAGAGTGACACGATGGCATCTGCCGTTTTAGCTGATCCCACACGTACTCTACAGGGGACAAATCGGGGGAGCGGGATGGCCATGGAAGAGTCTGAGAATGTCGTAGGAAGTTTTGAGCAACTCTTGCTGTATGCGGACGAGCATTATCTTGCTGGAAAATTGCCCCTGGGAGACCATTTACGAAAGGTCCTACATGGGGTCGAAGAATATCATCAACGTAACGTTAGCCCGTTAAGGTTCCACGCATCACAATTAAAGTGGACCGGCTATCATAAGCTATGCCCCCCAAACCATTACACCAGCTGTGCGGGCAGTGTGACGTAGAACAGTGTGGGGAGAATTGTACCGCTCGCCAGGGAGCCTCCACACCCGTACACGGTTATCATCTGTCCCCAAAACAAACCGGGATTCATCACTAAACACAACCTTTTGCCAATCTGTGACATTCCACATTGATCTGGCTTGGCACCACTGTAGACGCAGTTGCCGATGTTCCGGTGTTAAAGGGAGTGCACGGAAAGGGCGCTTGGATTTAAGATTTGCTTCTGCAAGGTGTCTGGAAATTGTTTGTGGAACAATTGCTACGCCTACGTCTGCTCGTATCGTTGAAAGAGTCACTGTAGGGTCCACAAGTGCTTGCTGCACGATCCTTTGATCCTCTCTCCTCGTGGTCTTCCTGGTCGCTCCAGACCCGGTTTTCCGCACGTGGGTACCTTCTCGTGTCCACTGCTCCCAACAATTTCTAACGGCACACTCCAAACGATCCACCTGGCCAGCAACACGGGGCGTCAACCAGCCTGCAGTTTTCCTCCCGATGATCAGGCCTCTCTCGAACTCGTTTAACTGTGAGAAATGTCTTCTAGCACGTTTACCTGGCATGTTTCGCTTACCAAAGTCTTCCTACAATCGGCGGGTAATCGTCACGTTTATGAATCTTCGAATTTGTGCTGGTTTATAAAGCACCCTCTTCCTGATTGTAGCGCCACCTCGGCGTATATGTGCATGCGTATTGGCACAAAACTTGGATCATTTGCATATCACATTACGCTGTACTTATTTGCAAAGTTTCGCGATTGTACTTAGCTTCCTTCTTGCGTCGCTATTTTCAATGTTCCTGAGTGTATATTTGACCTTGATGGAACTGAACCGAAAACCAAAAACCGTTATTTTTATCGCAATGAAAATCGGAATTGAATTGATACATATTTTTTTAGTTGAACCGGAACGAAAGAAATTACGGTTCGAAGCCCAGATTTCAACCCAAGATTCCATTGCTAATGTTATTAGTTTTACTAAAGATTAACATTATTGTCGTTGTTGTAAGAATTAGTGGATATTTCGCATTAAATAAACTGCAAAGTATTACCAGTCTCTAATCCTGGGTGTATACAATTCAATTCTAATAATACCTTTATTACAGGAAGGTGAAAATAGCCTGGTTTTATTTAGAAAAGTGTGCATGATTTGTTTGCTTGAAGTAATACAGAATTTAACTTCTCAAAAGATGATTTAGATACAATTAACTTACCTTCATCAAATGAACCCAATGAAGATACATCGGAATGGAATGGTCTACTCAAAACAGTCACAACCGTTACTAAAAATTTCCAAAACATTTTGATAGCTACACTGCCGATCGTAAGGTAAGTGGAAGAACATCTGCTTAAATTGGCTCATGTTATCAAAAAAAATCTTGCTTTCCTTCTGATCAGCGTCTTTTTCCTTTTTCTTAGACGATCAATCATCAAAAAATATTGGACACCGCAGCAAATGTAATATAAATCGTCTTCCATTTAAAATGCATTGGTTCAGGCTATCATATAAGAAATCAGTTGTGAAAAAAATCATTTTAAAAGCATAATTTAAGTTATTAATGTCAAAGCACTTAAGCATTCGAAATAAACTTTAGCAAAGTAAGTTTATGATAAGAATGTATCACATCTATCCTTTTTCTTCAGAAGTTGAATCATCATTTATAATACTAGCAGGTATATCCGTTTTTCGTATGGGTGAATTGAAAAATATAACAATCGAGATGGAAGAATTAAAAAATTTTTATGAAGTCAAAATTCAGTTAATATCTTGAGTTGATGCGAATTATAATGATATTAAACGGCGATCATTTGCGCTGTGAAACTCAAGAACCACTAAATCAAAGACTGAAAGACTATAAACATTAAATGCATTAACAATAAAACAAATAGTTAAATTTCCAAAATCTAAGCATATTAATCCAACATTCAAACATGCTAACATCTTAACTACGTTCGGAACAGTGATTTTGCAAAAGCGTATAAATGAATAATATTTATGATATTTAGTGTTACTTGGATTATAAAATGTATATAAAATTGTTTTAATAATAGTATTACAATAAAAAATTATTTAAGTACAATATTTTACCAAAAAATGAACATAGAATGACCAATTTTCAAAATATTCTCCTTTTGTGAAAAATGCTTCTGTTATAACAATATTTTGCCTGTACATTCTGTACAGAGGCTCAACTAGAATTTTTGAAATATATAACTTGGAAGTGGGTTTATCTATGTTTCACGACAACAGAGGGGAGAAATTTTAAGAAAAAAACACCGATAAATATTTCAATGGGTTGTAACTCTGAAAATATAGTGAATTTTTCAAAAATCATAGTTGAGTTTCTGTACAAAGGTCTGAGCTATATACAGGCAAAATATTATTCAAATAGAAGCATTTTTCACAAAAGGAGAACATTTCGAAAAAAGGTTATCTAAGTTAATTTTTTGCCGAAATATTGTATTTAAAAAAAATTGTCAAAATGTCCTTAAAAAAGTTTTATATATGTGTTCTAATCTAAGTGACACTAAACATCATGAAAATTAACCATTTATGCGCTTTTTTAATCAAGTTCCGAAAGTAGTCGGATACCTTAAGAAACATTCATAATAATAATCCCTCAATATCTTAAATAAATAGATCACATGCTTTTATATATTAAGGGGACTTGGCACTCTTTGAGCAAACTTCTTTATTTACGTATTTAAAAATTATATTTTAGCATTTTATACAATGTTTCTATTCAAGAAAATGTTACCAGATGAAAATTTTCATATATTATTCACACAATTTTAAAAATTTTAATTTTTTGAAGAAAATTGGGAAAATTTTAAAATCCTACTCCTTGTGTAAAAATTAATTTTTTGACCTGAAATTTTTTATAATACTCTTATGGATGATCTAAACAACTTTAGGGATCGATTTTAGAATAACTTCATTCGTTTTCGAGAAAAAAAATAAAATGTTTATATACAGGCTAAAAATCAACGAAAAAACCAACATGTCTTACATTTTTTTTTTTAAAAGTATTCAGTTTATAGCAAAACGGATCCCTAATTTTATTACATGCTTTATTTTCAACACGCAAGAAAAAAATGGAAGTGATTGGTAAATAATTGTCGAAGGAGTAGCATTTTGAATGCACTAAGATTTCGAAAAACACAAACTGAGAAAAACAGGCTTAAAGTTTATAATTCTGAAAAAATAATTATTATAAGCTTAATTAATCTTAAAATACCACTCTAAGATATTACTTATACGTTTTTCTTTAAAATAATTGCATTTTCATATGTTTTCAACTCACACATTTTTATAAATGATCAACTTTTAGAGAGTACTAATTGCCCATGAAAATTCAAGAAAAATGTTTAAAAAAATTTTTTTCTGTCACAACAGAAATTTTAGCTGTTTTTCTTCTTATAATATTAAAGTATTACATTTGTATGAAAAATATATCAGGAAGAACTGAAATTATAAAATTATTAATATAAAATGCCTTAATTTAAAAATTTTACATGCACACATTTCACAAGGAAGAAAAATTACATTATTGTATTGCCTCGGAAATATTCTGCTTTTAATACTACACATTCTTTTTTATAGTTATTATTTCTATTTCTAAAATAGACTTTTTTATCATAAAGCATTTTTTAGCTTCTTTTTCTAAAAAGGGGGTGTGGCTGAATTGCCTAATTTGTTTTCAAATGAAGTTTTATTCAACTTCTAACTTTCCGACATGCACAAGTGATATATCAATCGAAAGATAATAATGCAAAGAATAAGATTAAATGAAAATAAAAAAGCGATAGGTTTGTGATTTTTAGCGTACCAAGTCCTCTTAAGGGAAGAACTGATGCCATGGAGAAAAGAACTTTATATATATAACTTTATATAATGCTTTATGTAAATTAGATGTGGCACGTTTGGAGGCGGTATACTTAAATAGCATCACGATCTGCTTATACTTCGCCTAGCAGAAGAGCCAGGTGAGATGGAAAATGGAGGTAAAACAGGTTGAATGTTTATGTCCAACAGGAGTAATTTTAAATGAATTGCAAATTAGACTTCTAGTCCATATATAAACATTATCCAAGTCAAATATTTAAATATCTTTACACCATTGGAGAAGGAGACGACTACAGCAAAACCCGTTCTTAGCAAATCACTACTCAACAAAAAAAAACTTGCCTGCCAAAGTACAAGTCTGTAGGTCAAATAGTTCCGGAGATCCTCGTAAATGAGTGAGTGGATATTAACGTCACACTATTCAGCTACACGAGGGATTTTGGTAACAGTCCTTATAATTTTGAACCATGGTCAAGTGACGAGGACGACACATGAGCTGGCACCCCCTCTCCTAACTACCACACCACACCGATGCGAGGACGCTTGAGCTCTCGACAGATTTCAGGTACATCGCTCCCGTACACGACGGGTCTTTAGTGGTATTGGGCTCCAACTCATGCCATGTCTGTCATGATCCAATACCTTAACCACTGGGCTACCGCAGTCCCTCCCCGGAGATCTCGTAAGGATTGAATGTGTGCGAGTCTTCTTTTCTACTACATATATATTAAAGTCGTTATCTACGTGCGTCGCTGGGTGTTTCATGATGTTGTATGACTGTACACTGTTTTTAAATTATTGATGTATAATTCATAGCATGAAGTTTTCAACTATATTCAAAAACATTCTTACAACTCTCACCTCTTGGTTTAAAAAATGGACTTGATTTTCGTCAACGGAAGTATATTTATCTTTTACGCCACCCCTTGGAAGTCGATTTGCGTATAAAACGTTTTTCATGGATCTCTACTCAACAAAAGAAATATACCTGGCAAATTTCAAGAACTTGGATCTATAACAGTTGAAAAAAAGACGTATATTATTTCAACGTATATTATTTTTTAAATTTAAAATGCGAATTGTTATGAATTTGTAACTTAATTTTTTTCATATTATTGCTTACATTTCTTTTAAACTCGTAAACCTTTTAGAAACAAACTATATATATATATATATATATATATACGCGCTCTTTTTTTCAATTCTTACTATTAGCTTACAATCTCCCTATATATATCGTATTCAAATTTTCACTCGTTCATAAAATATATTTTAAAGTGCTCAATTTGAGCTGAAATTTCATATACTTGATTATTCTGGATGACAATACGGTAGTTTAACTATAACTAATACATATTAATTTATTAAAACTAATGATTCAAAAAATTACAAATACAGCCTCTTTGGCATCTATTTTGGTGAATTATGTCGAAAGTTTAAAAGGTTTTATTCTCACATTTTAAAGCGCTTATTTGAGCTGAAAATTTCTATACACGATTGTTTTGGGTGACAATACGATACTTTAATGATAATTAATAAAACTTAAATGCTGCTTAATATTGTGATTCTGTCATATGTATATGCATGACATGTTTTAAGTCATGTATATGCATGACATGTTTCAAGCTTATTTTTAAAAATGGTCTTACATGTTCTGCCGCTGAGAGAAAATGACACCAAAGTGAAATCTAAGTGTACCATTTATGCCCGGATGTGTGAAGCATCTCTTTTTTTATGAGTTGTACTTGAAAGTTAATGCTGACATATGGACTATAAAATATAATGATGAGGGATAGAAGTGCTTTGTGGTTGGGCTATATGTTTGGGAGAAATAATTGAGTACTTAATTTAATACTTGAAGATGTAATGGAAAATGAAAGTTAAGTTTTATACATAGAATTTAATTTTAAATCTAATTTAATTATCCTTACATACATATTTATATGAATTGTAATTATTTGATAAAAAGTTACTATTCCAAAATGTTTCTTTGTTGACCTAAGTAGGAATTGACTTCAAAAAAAATTTATATTACTTGTTGATGTTTTATTCAATTGAAGATTTGTATCTTTTAATATAAGAGGTTGTAAAGTATTCACCCGTGGGTGAAGCCTTACTTCTAAGTTATCTTCGTGACCTAGGGGTGTGGGAGTGAATGAGGAACCAGGCGTTGCCATGATCTTAACATATCTTTATTAAGATCTTAACTTAAACACTAACAATGATAATATTTATATTTTAAATTAGTGGATCTGAGGTGAGAAAATACACAATACGTATTACCAAATAAGCGTGACTTTAATCACTATATTCCCACCAGTTCTTAATCTCAACTTATACACATTTCCTAATTGGTTACAGAATTATCCTACCTTATCTCTTGGTTAATAATAATCCTCTCGGATCCTGAATGTCTTTTCTATATCTTGCGTGGAATAGTATCCACCTAGACTTGATAATTCTGTCACGGATAGCTTCACACTAGAAAAACGGCTTACTATTCTTCCTTCAGTTTACGCGCTTAAACTCAGACTAGCATAATCACATCCCAATAGGTCATACGCTTACGTTAAACTTCTGCTATTTAAAAGGATTCTCACGCTTCGCTTCTGGATTCGGTTGGAAAGAATTTGCCTTTTTCGGCCCCAAAGAACACAAGAGGAGTTTTTAGTAGAAAACGCGATGAACCCGTCACAAGGGGTTCAAATGAAAAGGTGCGGAGCGTCTTAACACCGTAACTTTTTACATATTTGCCTATGACGTTATGGGAGAACGTAGTTAGACATCTAGGGATGTGAATGGAGTCTCCGGCATGGATCGGAGCATGCGTGGACCCGGCATGCACAGGACAGACCAAAGGCTCTTGTTAAGATATCCTTCCATTTGGAGCGTCAGTGTGTGATCATGTTGGCGTTCACATTGCAAAATTCGAAGACTGAGAAGCAGCGAGGCGTTATCCGATTTCTGACAACGGAAGGCGTTAAACCATCAGCTATTCATTGCCACGGAGGGTGTGGTTCTGCTCCGTGATAACACACGTCCACACATCTCCAGGATCATACACGCGAAATTGGCCAAATTTAAGTGGGAGCAGTCGCTCTACAGCCCGGACATGTCACCCTACGACTTCCATGTGTGGTTGGTCCCCTGAAGAAACATCTTAAATGCGTGCTTCAAATCGGATGAAAGGTCAAGGGCGCTGTGAAGGGTAGGGTCCCATAACGGCCGCAGGAATTCTGGGAACAAGGAATCCTTCGGCTCATTTATCAATGGGATCTTTGTGCTCAGGTCTATGGTGTATACTTTGAATAAAATCTTTGTAACCACAGTGTCGTTCCATATATTTTAATTTGAACACTCCATGTAACTTAGGCTATAAAAGGCTAACACTTATCTTCTAGCAAAATGTTTTTTTAAAGCGATTAAATATGTTGTTGTTCAAAGTCGTAAAGTGGGACGTCACTTGGATTGTTGATCTCTTCATCTGATCTTAGATCAAAATCACGCGAGTTCATTTTTTTCCCATCTGTTTAATATTTACCAACTGAAGAAGGTTTTTTCTGCGTTTAAATTTGTTCCCATGTGTATAAAAATTTATGAATGATGCAAATCTAGTGCTTTTATTATATTACATAATTCACGTAACACTTAGCATGTTTCTTTTTTGCTAACACAACACAAAAATTTTACAGAGTTCTGTAATAAAAATAATCAGACTTAAGAATAAGAGAGAATAATTTAATTCTTTCATCCTATAAATATTCAGTTCGATTATCTAAGTGGATGAATGTATGGTTATTTTTTCTTTCCGTTATCAAATGCAAGTTACGTTTTGAAACATCTTTTAAAGCAGTCCCCCCCTCCAGCTTTTTTATCGTCCACAATGAATGATTTTACAAACATCTGTTACGAATTAACGGTATCGATTGCTATAGAATGTAGCAGTGAGTGATGACTAGCACTAGTTCATCAAAAGAGAAAATACTAATCAAGAACAGGAACTAAAACGCTTAAATTAATTCACTTAAAGCAGCGATACTCAACCTTTTAAGTGGCTCGGTCATGGCCCATTGCTCTGAGAAATTTACTTATTTAAGAACGTTGTACCAATAAACAGGAATCATTCAATGACACTTTTTCTCCAAGATCTCTTTCAAAAGGGGATAAATAGGCTTTCCTGTGAATAATCTTTGCAACAGTAACAAAGTGTTTTGTCAGTGGTAATATCACAGCGGCAACAGAGACATCCTATGAAATTTGTTATATTATTGGTAATCATATGAAACCGTTTACTGATGCAGAAATTGTAAAGGAGTGTTTATTACATGCTTCTCTGATTTAGCGTTAGTAACAAAAATAAAAAATACATAATATAATAATTAAAAAAAGCAATACAGGGATAATAATATTTTGATCATACTTTAAATTCCCTTTCCTATCTTGGTCTTAAAACCTTTCTCCCCTCCCCCCACTTATCCTATGTTGCGGCCCGCATGAAATATCAAACATCCGCATGCGGTCCGCGTGAAATAGCTGACATATGTGTGCGGCCCAGCAGAAATAAAGTTGAGTACCCTTGACTTTAAGTGTGTTCTTCTATGTAAATTGTTGAAAATGTAATGTAGGTAAATATATTTGTTTACCATCTCTTCAGCTGATATTATAATAATTATACATCCTCCTTTTACAAAAATAAGAACCAACTATGAATTTCTGTTATCATTATGTATTCAAGAGTTTATCCAGTCGAAACATTGGTCTTAAGTGTAATTAAGCATAGTAATCAGTTATTGCAATTAAGCATATAGCCACTGAAAATAACATACATAAAAGAGTTAAACATTACTAATATTAATAATTATTTAGAGGTCAGGAAATGCTCAATCCCTAATAAAAGCTTAAAAGGTTTTACTGGGTCTTCGATATAATTTCTTGAAAAGATTTGTTTCTATTTAATTCTTCTTAAATACCATTTTTATTGACTTCCAAAAACTCGTTGGTGTTTTAACTGATTCAACGAATGTTTATTGTTATTTTGATTCACACACACATTTTTTTTCAGTCTATGAATAAATTTTTTTATACTTATTGCATTGCTTTTCGTTGCACAATTTGCATTAGATAAAAAAAATATTTTGCATTTGGGAACTTTCAAAGATAAAGAAGTTCGAATTACTAATAACACAGCTTGGGCAATTAGAAGCGTTTTTATATTTTAAGGTGATTTAATTTTTTTTTAAATTATGCCATTCGTTAAAAGTGGCTGGTAATGTTATCTTAGTCGAAAACCTCCATATTACGAATCTCTATATTGTGAATTATTCTATATAGCAAACTTCTTTCTGGAACCAAGAACATTTCACGATTTTCTTCATTAAATAACCTCCCTATAGCGAAGTGCATTTTCTGTATAACGAACTTTTTTTCTTATGACTCAATGTTTGTTCTCCCTTTTTTTAAAGTACTTCTAGACCTTCGTATGATGAAGTGGTAAAATTACTTTAAATAATTTAACGTGAATTACAGCGTGAAGGAAATATACCTGAAGGGATGTTTGAAGCATTGCAAATATGCGAGACGTATTAAGAGAGAAAACATTCTTTCGAACAGAAAATTCAAATAGACGTCACCAGTAATTAAAGGATACACATCTGCTAATATACGCTTAAATGTACAAGTTATTAAAAAAAGTATCTTTAAAATTACTTGTAGGGTTTAAATTAGAAAATGTCCTTAAAAAAATTCGTTAATTTTAATCTAAAATTATTTTCTTAATGCTGAAAATACATTGTATTCCTCTACATTATTTTTTCTTGTTTTCCTTGCAGTTCTTTTTTTTCTCTCTTTGATGAGTAAGATATACAAAATAAATAGATATTAATTTACAAAAAGGTGTGAATAATTACTTTTTATAATACAGGGTGGTTTTTTTAATGAATATATATATATATGGGTTTTAACGCTTTATAGTAATTATTACATTTACATTTAACTTATTAGTATAACTCATACATCAAATGAAAGACCTGCTGAAACAGTGTGCGCAGGCTCGCGAAACGTATGTTTATTTTTTTACCCTTTACCGCCGATCAGCGCGATAGCAAAAAATGGCAAATATTAAACAAAAAGCATTTTGTGAAATGAGTGATGCTGGTGTTTTTGTCAGTTCAAAAACTTTTAGGAGTAGATTAGCAGATGTAAGATTATAAGGTATAATGCTGCATCCTGACTGCCTCCAGGCAACTGTGAAGTACCCACATAGTTTTATCATTTATTCATGCATATCTGTAGATGGTATCGGTCCCCTTCATATCATCGATGGGACACTGAATGTCATAAAATACATTGACAAATTCTAGAAACCAAGCTTCTGCCTTCCATGAGGGATATATTTCCCAACAATGCTTCCTTTATTTTTCAGCAAGATTCTGCTCCTGACCACTCATTAAAGTCATTGAAAGATTGGTACCGTTTTAAGATCATTGAGTTGTTGTCCTGGCCAAGAAACAGCCCTGACCTCGAACCTATCGAAATCTTGTGGCACCGTTTGAAAACTCTTGTCTGAATGAGGTACCCATGAAATAAAAAAGAACTAATTGAGGATATAATTATTTTCTGGCATCATGTAATAACGAAGGAAGAGCTTAAAACTATTTTCAGCTCAATGAAACATCGATGTAAAGCTGTAATAAAGAATAAATGCAACCTCACTAAGCTCTAACTCACTGCTATCATCAGTATCTTATGTATATGGACAGTTATTGCACCATAACTTTTTGTGAGTTGCAAATATTTATATTTTCGTTTTTGTATTGAATTCAGAATTAAATTCTCTTTAAAAGGATATAAAATACTTAGCATTTGGGACAAAGTAAAATTTTCTATAAACATAAACTTAAATAACATAACAATTTAAAAAAGTGTCCACAATTTTGGCCA
This sequence comes from Trichonephila clavipes, assembly GCA_019973935.1. Lineage (NCBI taxonomy): Eukaryota > Metazoa > Arthropoda > Arachnida > Araneae > Nephilidae > Trichonephila > Trichonephila clavipes. The sequence continues at coordinate 318,807 of BMAU01019051.1, forward strand.
CCACTGCATTTATTTATTTATCTTAGTTGAATTTCAATCATTAATAAAATACATTTTAAAGTGCTCAATTGAGCTGAAATTTTATATACATGATTATTTTAGATGACAATACAATAATTTAATTATAATTAATAAAAATTAATTAATTAAAACTAATTCTTTAAAGAATTACAAATACAGCCACGTTGGCATCATTTTTGGCGACTTGTGTCATAACTTCAAAAGGTTTTTTTCTCACGTTTTAAAGCATTCAGTGGAACTGAAATTTTATAAACACGGTTGTTTTGGATGACAATACGATACTTTAATGGTAATTAATAAAAATTAATTACCACTTAATGTTGTGATTCTGTCATATGCATATACATATTTATATTAATTGTAACTATTTAACAAAAAGTAGCTATAAAATAAAATTTTTCTTCGTTGATCTAAGTAGGAAATGACTTAATTTTTTTTTTCAATTCCTACTATTAAGTCACACTTTCTATATATTTATATATTTGTTTGTTTGTTTATTTTGGTGGAATTTTCAATCGTTAATAAAATACATTTTAAAGCGCTCAATTGAGCTGAAATTTCATATACCGGATAATTTTGGATAACAATACAATAATTTAATTATAATTAATAAAAATTAATTGATTAAAACTAATTATTTAAAGAATTATGATTACAGCCACAGTGGTGACTTAGCGACCATTTTGGCGACTTGTGTCAAAACTTGAAAAGGTTTTTTTCTCACGTTTTAAAGCATTCAGTTGAAATGAAATTTTACATACACGATTGTTTTGGATGACAATACGTTCCCTTAATGATAATTAAAAAAATTAATGAACACTTAATGTTGTGATTCTGTCATATGTAATTACATATTTATATTAATTGTAACTATTTAATAAAAAATAGCTAAAATAAAATTTTTCTTTGTTGATCGAAGTAGGAATTGACTTACAATTTTTTTTTATATTACTTGATTTACAAGCTTTTATTTAACTTGCAATGTAAATTGTTCGGGTAGAATTTTGCAACTCAATTTTGAAGCTGATGTCTTCAACCGATTAAGCTGAAATTTTGTATACACATTTAGTTTGGATGACAATGCATGTTTTGATGATTTATATTCCGACATCGCTCACAATTAGTTAAAAGATATTAATTAAAAACCTTTTATCCCCTGTTGGCTTTTTATTCTCCCGAGCAGCTTATCGGATTGAGCTCAAAGAAGTTCCGATTTTTCAACTTTTTTTAAAAAACCGTCTTATTCTTTCTTTTAAACTGAGACAAAAAAATAATTACATAATCAGAAATATCATTTATTTCGCCACGATACGGTATAATTTTTTAAAGAAACAATGATGTTTTCTATTATTTACGATTTTTTCTAAAATGAGCCCATACGATGCGTTTTCATGAAAATCATTTCTCAATTGTTCCGTATAAGGTTTTTTTTGTGTTATGAATCGATATTCTGCACCAAGAAAGCTCAGGATTTGATCTTTTAGAAAGTCATTTAAAGAATAAAATGCCGAAAACTTTTTTTTTACTATTTTTAAATAAATACTCAAATTTGTAATAAAACATTTTAATCGCAGGAAACTTTTTTTGCTTTGTAGAATAGTATTATCCAAATTCTGTACAAAGATTGAAAAAATTGGTTTAAAATTACGGATTTTAAAACTTTTTGTGTTTTAGTTTTTAATATAGTATTATAGAGTAAAAGCAAAAAAAAAGCTTAAATATTTTGATTAATTTTGTTTTGTCCAATTTTGTTTTGGTCTTACAGTGTCCCTCCTCCCATTATCCTCTTGTTGCGGCCCGAGTGAAATATCTATAATATGGCGGGAATAAAGATTGAGTACCCCTGATTCACAAAATTAACCGGCAAACGACCTTGCAACAATGATGCGTTGAATAATATGAATAGACTGAGAAACCTGTCCAGCGATAACTAAAAAGTAAAAAATAAATTAAAAGTAAAAAAAAAAATTTTTAATAAACTTTTATTTAAATGCTCTAAAAAGAATAAAATAAACTTTTCTTTTAAAACTTTTTTTGCTATCAACTTATAAAGTCATTACACAGTTTATAATATAAAAGCTTGTCGCGAGATTTAACTGTGTAGATAAACAAGCAAATTCAATAACTTGATCTGATTGATTTTAATTTTTAAAAGTTTCTAAGTAAATACGAGTTGATTGCAAAAATAATTTTAAAGGAAAAGTTTATTTTATTCTTTTTAGAGCATTTAAATAAAAGCTTGTTTTTAAAAAGTTTTTTTTACTTTTAATTTATTGGAAGTCAACGTGGGATTTGTTCTGATCATTTTGCGTAGCACTTCGTCACTGCATCTGGTGGGTTTCCTGATCTGGGTTCATTTTTCAAAAAAAAATTACCCTAGCGAAATTTCACAAGCCATCTTTGGCATGTTCGAGCTCTGTTACTGCTTCCTCTTCAAACAAATTTTACAAATTTCTCTTTGCCTTCATCGTGTTGTTCACTTTTTGGAACTCAAACAACGTACAATGTCTTAAGTGCACATTTTCTTCATTCAATTTGACAGTTTCACAAGTTTAAAAAAAACTGACTAAAATGCGAAAAAATGTGCATAAATCATCAATAATATACGAATATGACTTTCTAAACTGATTTCAGTCGGATCCGGATTCTTGCTAAGAATCAACAACGCATAAAAGAGCGTGTTCAAAAACGCGTCAGAACTTTCCCTTATACCAGTGTTTCTCAAAATGTGGGGTGCGGCCCCCAGGGGGCGTCGTAATACTAAGAGGGGGCGCGAGCCTCTTTAAAAGTCAAGAAAAATTATTTTAAAATTATCAACTTACTGAATGTAAACAAACAAATACATTCTGACATAATCAAAATAAAGTACTCATTTACAATACAATACACTTATAAATGTGTAGTACACATTCTATTTTATAGTTAACTTAACAATACTATGTTAAGAACAAGTTTAGTAATTACCAGTGACCCTATGGATTTGTCATGTATAAAATTATATGACAACATTAACACTTATCTTGGTAATTTGTGTACGGTTTATAATTAATCTCTCAAATGCCGATTAAAAATTATGCTATTCACTCTCCAATGCCCCCGCTTAGCACGAAGGTAAGCGTTTGTGGTGTGCCAAGGGGGTGGGTGGAAGAAAAGGAATAAATAATCAAATCCTCTGAAATAAGGGAATCGTTCGCAAACACTGTCTAGGTCATTTTATTGCTGTCTAAAGCTGTGACGGGCTCACGCGTCTTTTCATTAACATATCATTTGGGTTCTTTGGGGTCAGAATTAATGGCAACTCTTTTCCAACCAAATCCAAGAAGTGAAACGTGAGAGAAAGAGGCAAATTAGGAAGCTTTTAAATATCAGAAGTTAAAGTGAGCGTGGTGGCAATTTGTGGAATGTAAAAATAATCCATGATTCAAGCGTGAAGAGGTCTTGGAAAACGTTACGTGGCGGTTAATAGAAATTATATGTGATAAAGAACCATTAAGTCAAGGTGCATACCATTGTATTCGAGTAATTACGCAACTTCTTCTAGGATTATTGTGATTGCTACTTCAGACTACATCAAGGTAGGATTGACTATTTAACATTAGGATCTGTGGTAGAATTGGAATTGAGTATAGGCGAGTCAGTTATTGATAGTGGACCGAGTTAAGTAATTTCGGTAATATAGATATATTGTGTGTTTTGCCACCGTAGATTTTCTCACATATCTTTATATATAAAAATCGTCTGTGCGTGTGTATGTCACTAAACTCCTCCTAAACGGCTGGACCGATTTCGATGAAATGTTTTGTGTGGGTTCAAGTAAATTCGAGAATGGTTTAGATTCACAATTCGGTCCGATATCGCAATTAGTTAAAAAGATATTAATTAAAAACATTCAAAAAATACAACTCAACATTCACCTGCATTGTTGTAACAACGCTATTGTTATAAACACAAGTAATATAAAAAAAAAAATTTAATCAATTCCTACTTAGATCAACCAAGAAAAAATTTATTTTAGCTACTTTTTATTAAATAGTTGCAATTAATATAAATATGTATATACATATGACAGAATCACAACATTAAGTGGTAATTAATTTTTATTAATTATCATTAAATTATCGTGTTGTCATCCAAAACAATCGTGTATATAAAATTTCCTTTCAACTGAATGCTTTAACACGTGAGAAAAAAGCCTTTTCAAATTTTGACATTAAGTCGCCAAAAGGTTCGCTAAGTCACCAACGTGGCTGTATTTGTAATTTTTTAAATAATTAGTTTTAATCAATTAATTTTTATTAATTATAATTAAATTATTGTATTGTCATCCAAAATAATCATGTACATTACATTTCAGCTCAATTGAGCGCTTTAAAATGTATTTTATTAACGATTGAAAATTCCACCAAGATAAATAAATAAATAAACAAACAGACAAATAAAATATGTATAGAGATCGTGAGTTAATAGTAGGAATTGAAAAAGACGTAAGTTGGCGTCGAAAATTGATTTTCAACCAAACTGGCCAAACCCGGTCTTTATTGTTACGAAAATGCAGACGCGATTCACGCTTTTTAGCTTTTTTAATTAATATCTTTTCAAATAATCTTTATATATGTAATTCTTCTGTGCGTGTGTATGTAATTGAACTCCTAAACGGCTGGACCTATTTTGATGAAAGTTTTTGTCTGTTCCAGTGGACTCGAGAATGGTTTAGATTTATAATTCGGTTTAGAAATGTTTATTTAATTAATTTTTTATTTATAAATTGTTGATCTTTGAATGTTTTACATTGGATCTGGCAGACTGCGCTACGATCGCAGTATCGAATATTCAAAAATCTTTTATTATAATTCAAGTTGGTCCCGCCAGTTGGTACTGTGATCATTTCAGGAAAATATTTTGTCACTTCGTGTTATTATTTTGTTGAAATAAATCCTGTGTTAATTAAATTATTACATTCAAATGTAATTAGTGTTTGAAGAGTTTTGAAGTGTGCATAAAAAACTATACATTCTCCAAATTTAGTATGCAATTGAAGTGAGTATTTTACAGGATTTTCTATTAAATTTACACGTGCGTTGACACCAATTATCCTAACCTACAAATCTATTTGTGTAGCTAATGGACTCGATTCATCACTAGAGGGCGCTGCGATCATTCTCATATCACGTGATTTTCCATGTGCGTTTAAGTAAACAGTAACAGCCGATCGTTTTACACTTGTGGTTGTGCGCTAACTTTCGAATTTGCTAATATTATTATTTTATATTCTTTAAATTCTTTTTAGTATGTTAAATATTTTTAATATATTTTCTAGTCTTTTTAATTTTTGTTTCGTGACTAAATATATATATAATTTTAGTTACAGTATTAGATTTAAGAGTTTATTCTTCTATTCTTTAGCTTCGTGTTTTTGTATACTTTTAGGTTCAGAAATTCTTTTTTTATTAGTGCCAACCACATTGTGATTTAAATAATTATGCAACGCTCTATTGAACAAAATTTTTTGGCCACTTAATATTGTGATTCCGTCTCTCATTTGTATATAAATTTATATTTAGTAAAATGTAACTAAAGTAAAAATTTTCTTTGTTGACCCTGATAAGGAATTGAATTAAATTTTTTTTTGATATTACTTGTTTTAAAATATAAAATATTATAATGGACTAAATTCATATGACATTATGATCTAGTGATATTTGTTTTCAATTGTTTCCCGCCTAATGCAAAACACTTTCGTACTTTATTTTGTTACTTCGTATAGCTATATTATTCTTTTTGCAAGTTATTTGTTGCTGTTACTTCATATATATATATATTGTTACAAATTTCGTGCACTTAACGCTAAAAATGGTATAAATAATTAGTTCTGAATGTGTAATTCGTTAATATTACTTTCTGTTGTATTTATTTTATGTTAAAATCGCAATATTCGCAAGCAATTCCATTCCTTACATAAAAATGGCGATTCAATGAAAGCATAGCCAAGTTGGCATCATTTTTGGCGAACATATATTGATGCTTCTAAAAAGAAATCTACAAATATTACAGTCTCTGATGTAAACGAATTCTTGAGAAAAATTCCAGCAGACTTTAAATAGGGAGTGGTGCTCGCCAAAACAAAGTATTGTTTTGACTACTGAAAAGTCAGCCAACGATTAGTTAATACTTCAGCTGTTGAATAGGACGAGCGACTGCTAATGGAATACATTAGTTATTTGTATTTCTAGAGTTGTAAAGGTACTGTATCTGACACTTCTAGGGATTTTAAATAAATTTTCATCACTCCTGAAGACTGTCTTGCTCTTTTGGATTGATAGCATTAAATCCTGGAACTCCGAACAACAGCAACAATATTTTTACATTCTAACATTTCTACATGTCTTGTTTCAGAGCAGATCGGCTGAAATACATTCCATTCGTTCTTTGTAAGCAAACCTATTCCTTAGCAAATTTTATATTTTTTACATACAAACTACTTGTAATTATGAAAAAAATAGCCTGATTTGTTATTTTTTAATATTCATATAAAGTTTCCTTTTTGCTGTTCTTGAAAATCCATTTCAGTATTATTGTTAGGATATCAAAACTTTTAATATTATTCATTGATTTATTTTTTAAAGTGTATGGAAACTTTTGTGTGGTTTACATCTATTAGACAATTTATATGTAATTCAATAACTCATAAGAAATAATTTGTAATAAAGAATAATCCAATAAAATTTAGTCATTATTTCTAAAAATTATGTATTAACATGATTCCTTTCTTGAACTAAGAGTATTTTCTTTTTTGAACTTTGAAGACAGTTCATTTCTAAAAGAAATTTCAAACCTTCATAAATGATAATTATTTATTAAAGTCAGACAATTAAAGCTGGCAAATGTTATTTCATTACAGATTCATCATATATTTCAAAAAATCTTACCATGTCTTGGGAATTTTTATAGAACAGTTGCGTTTCAAAAAATTAGTATACAATAACACAATGTTTAAACTTTATATATCCATATTAATGCAAATAAAGATTGAAACTGACAAAAAAAATCTCTTTTGTCATACATCTTAGAAAAATACTCTTCATGGGTACACAATGAAGCGATGTCACTGATAGTCTTTCAACAGAATATGATAAAAGCATTTTATAAATTACTACAATGAATTTCTTAGTTAAAAATAAAATTTTCATATGCTTCACTTGTATTATAATCATGTAATATTAAAATTAAATGTTGATAAATAATGCATATTAAATAAATTGTAATTACCAATTTAAACTAGCTATCTAACAAAAATTTTGTATGCTCCTGTATGGGAAAATTTTCTCGAAAATAATTTAGGATGTTTCCCTATATATATATATATATAGTGTAAAATATATATAGTATATATATATAGTATATATAGTGTAAAATATATATAGTATATATATATAGTATATATAGTATATACTATATATATAGTATATATATATATATAGTATATATATATATAGTATATATATATATATATAGTAGTTTCCTAAAAATAATCCCATATCTTAGTATGATTCATTTCTTTTTCCTTTTTTCCAACTAAGGAGACAATGATTTACAAAAAATAATTTTCAAACATTTATAGGTGATAAGTACTAACACTATCAAAGCGCCAAATATTATTATTATATAACAGATATCTTTAAAGGCTTCACAATGTATTGGTACAAATCATACTATTTTAAGGCTGCAGCTTAGGTTTTGGTTTCAGTTTCATTTTAAATCAATTTTCCACTCTTAAACTGAATCAAATATTTTTCAGCACAATCGACTCTTGCAGTGTTAAATGACTAATTATTTCGGTTAACATTACTAAAAGCATTTCTGCTTGATTATGTTTTAAATTCTCATAGTTACTTAATTAAGATTGATTTCAAGGCCAATTTCTGTTTTAAAAATTGTTTATATAACTTAGAAGCTTTATCATTAATTTTTTCCTTGTTGAGAAACAATATTTTGAAGAGATGGAACACTATTGAAAATGATGCATCTAAAAATCACCCTCAGCTGATAATGCAATTAGACTTTTGAATTCAAGTATTGCAGATAAAACTGAATATTTTCATGATGTACCAAACTGAATGATAATATATTGTAGTACTATATTTTAGTACTTTTTAAAGTTAAAAAGTAAACTTAAAAAAATTATATTATTACTGTGTTTCATGATCCTAATTCTCGATAAATGTACAATTGCTCCAAGTTCTCTTCTTGAATCAATACTTTTAACTAACTCAATGCAACAAATTCATTCAGGACTTATAAGCAGGATAATATCAATATACATGAGTTTTTTCAGACTTTTATATTTATGCAAAAATAAATCTAATCTATAGTGATAAATTTTCAAATTATGCAAAAACCAATAAATGCATATTTGTTATATATAGTAAAAAAATTTCTACATTTGTGTATAATAGGTTTATACCACATTCAAACTCTGAAAAAACAAATGTTGTGTTCATAAATACCACACAAATATGTCGCAATTTTTTTTTGTAAGAGAATTATGGATTCAAAAATGGCTTTTTTATTTTGATCATATAAGGATGAACAGCACTTTTATATTTTATATATGAACATAAATTTATATTTTATTATACATACATTTTAATCTGAAAATTTTAATGCCTTAATTTATTACCATATTTGGAATTCAATTCTCGATTAATTAGTTTTAATGTTTGTATATATACATAGAATAAGTATATAGCTAAAGTGAAACATTATTTTAAGAGCTTTCTTGTGTTACATTTGTTAAAGTGTCATGAAAATTATACACAACAAACATGTTATAATAAATACACTATCAACATTGTGTAAACTTTCATATAAAAGAGCACCTTCAAAATATTTATATTGTTTGATTCTTGAAACAGCACTTTCCACAGTAACTCGCTTGTCAGACAATTTGCAGTTACTAACAGTTTCAGAATCATCATTTTATCTTTGAAGAAAAGAGGGCTTTTTAATTTACAACCTATTTTGTGTAACTCTTCAATTAAGAACCCTTTATCAGCCATAAAAACATCATTTAGTTCAAGAAGATCCATTGGTTTTTAATTCAAAGAAAAAGTTCCTTGTCTGAACTTCTGACACAATCTAAATGTGATACAAAGCAGATAGCTCCTGAAGGCATAATACCTATAATACCATTTAAAGTATTACAGTTTTTGTAATGGCTAAATGTCCTTTGTTGCTGTAAAGGACAGTTGGGTGTTTTAATTGGAAATTCTGTACAGTCAATGATCACTCTATAACCTTTATTCTCAAACAAAAAAAAAGGTTTTGGCATTGTTTCCAAAACAGTTTTCTTTGTAAGGAAAAGTGTCTAATAATTTAAATTTTTCATGAAAAACTATTGTAACAAAATTAAAAATTCGAAATACTGTAGCGATGAAAATTTCAAATAAAATTTCTAGTAATCTATTGTGTGCATATGTGTAGACATACCAATTCTAAATTTTACGAAAAACATATCAATGGGTTGACATAATTAGCATTGATATAATTAGAATATTTCAAAACAAAGGTACTTCAACATAGAAATGTGATATCATAATGCAAACTACATCTTAGCTACAACGTAAGAATTAATGTGCTATTCAAATAATTGCAAATTAAACCTTTATGCAGATCAACACTATGCAATTTAAATTGTTACAATAAGCACTGCTTGAAGTAACTACATATTAACTTTGTGCAATTCAAAGAATTGTATAATTCAAATAAATGAAAATAAACAGTGGCGTACACACACTACTTTCATGGGCGAAGTTATATTTCTAAAAAAATGTTGAGGAAAGCATCTAGGCGTGATATTTGTGCTAAAAATTTAAAAAAATTTGGTTCTATAGGAGAGATTTGAACTTCTAAATCCTACCTTTGTGTTAGTCACTGAAAATAAGCAGTGTGTAATTCAAATAATTACAAGTAAACAGTATGTAATTCAAACGATTACAAATAGAAAATATGTAGTTTAAATAGTAAATAAACACTGATTAGTTCAAAATAATGGCAAGTAAGCAATTTTATAAATTTCCAATGGTCAAGATTGCAGAAGACTACTCACCACAAAAAGGGAAGGTCCACTGTTAAGTGGATATTCAAACTTGACAAATAATCACTATACTTCAAATACTTACAAATAAAAAATATATTATTCCAATATATGCAAAAATGTCATTGTATTGTTCAAAAGGGTTACAAATTAATATTATATAATCTTAATTTATTGTAATTAACAGTGTATTTACCTTTCTTATTTATGAAGATGACCAAATAAATTTATTTAAAAATGTTTTTATTTCATTTTATATCTAGAAATCTATTTATGTGTACTTATAAACTTCCATTAAGCAGTTTGTAAAATTCAATCTCAATCTTTTATTAAAAAAATCTGTCATTGACAGAATTCAAAGACTAAGGCCAGCATTACAAAACTAATGAATTTAATTACATGCATACTAATATTCTTTAAAAGTACAAGAGAGGTGGTTCATTGACACTATCAAGTCTGTGCTTCTTCTCATAATCACTATCTAAACTTGCTACTTTGCAGTGATTTCCTCTCTTAGCAGCCCTCGTGAGGGAATTTTGACTGTACAAAATTATATACATATTTAAATTATATATATACAATATACAGGAATGAATTTAATTTTTTTAGTCTATCCCCCCCCCTGATATAAGTACATTCTTTTCCCACAAAGTGCATATAAATGTCTCCAAAAGTGATTGAAAACAATAGCTTTTTATTATATACATGTTTTGTTGTCTCTCTGAACAAATGGATCGGAAAGTTTGTTCCCTTGGCATATTGATTTTTCATCATATCTTGTGACGAATCTGTACGGAACCTTTCCACTAATCTTCTTAGGCGTCTTTCTGGGGAATATAAATTCGTGTTTATTTCCAATCAACTCCAAAAAGAAGTATGGGATATTTAAATTAGATAAGGTATTTAAGTCGAGGGTTGCGAGATAGCAAGGGGGATGATGGTAGGCTATTAAGCCAGTAACGTTAAACGCATAACCAAAAGATTCAAAGAGATTAGATTCCTGAAGACTTCGTGCTGCTAGACGTACCAGAAAGCTGATATAAGCCAGCGGTAAATATAATTCACGTACGCTTAAAGTAAGCGTCAGTTTGAGCTACTTAGTTAAAGTTAATGACAGTTAAGAATTCGAATACGTGTGTTTCTCGGATCTCCTATTTCGGTAAACCTTACTTGAGTTGAGCTAGATTATTAATTAATTGTATTCTTAGTAATTTAATTTAATATAAAGGCAAATCCCTTTAAACGACGTAACATTATTGTATTATATGTTATCAGAGATTTTTGAGGAAATTATAACAAATAAATAATATTATTATTCAAAATGGCTCTTGGTGGTTCTTTACCTCAAATTAATCTTGGTGTTCAAGGTGTGACCCAGGGGGGTCATCACAATCTAGCTTTTGATATTGTTTCCAATTTCTTATAATCACTCGACATTATCTACAAATCATATAAATTAAGATATTAATATGCATATATTGTTATTTTTCTAAACATGACATAATTTATAAAATACAATACATATTATAGATTTAGAATACTGATTAAATAACTGTTAAAAATTATTGCTAATCTTAATTAGCATAATTAATCTTTATTCGCATACAATGAAACAAAATTGAAATGAAAATTTTTCAAACATTAGTTTTTTGAGTTCAAGAAAGAATTTGGATTTGATGTGGATGAGACAATTCTCTCTCTCAGCAATTAAGTACACTAACTAATTCAGCTATAAAGTAAGAATAAAGAAGATACTTAAATGCATTTTCTATGTATTTATCAATATTTTTCACTATAAAAAAGTTATTAAGGTGAAATATGTGCATGAAATTCAGAAATTAAACACACTGATTAATCTTAAACCAGCCAAAAATTAACAAAATAAAAATAAGTACTTTTCACATATTTATAACTATTTTTCTTTAGTCAAGTAGGGAAAAAATGTAATACAATATCTATAATGAAGTTTTATATGTAAAAATAAGTACATGCAGTGTTATCTAATTATATTCTAAATAATATAAAATTTAACAAACACAATTATGTAAAAAAATTTCCAAAATACTTGTCATTACTTTTCATTTGATAAACAATAAAGAAACAAAAAAATCAAAGAAACCAACACAGTTATGATAATAGATGTCCTGATTTTAAACATTCTATTAGTAGCCAGAAACAGCGATAAGTAAGCAATTGTGTCAACCTTGCTCTAAATTAATCAAAAAAGCTTACAAGGTACTTTTGCAAAGATACTGAACATTACACAGGAAGTATTGTTGGGCTCCAGGTCAATGTTGTTGTTTACAAAGTAGAACTTGTGCATAGTTACTATTGAAAATAATCTTAAAATGACAAAAAAAAACAATGGTGATCAACTGCACACTTACTCACCAGTTACAGAGCATCCAGAATAGATCACAGAAGTGGTACCCTAATCTGTGCGTTTCTTTACGTTTGCAAAATTAAAATTCTTCGAATTCGAAATGCTCAGAAAATATATCACTCTTTTTAAAACTTGAAATATCGTCGGCATATTTGTTAAAAACAAAAAGTATTGAAAATGAAATAATTAAAAAGTACTCGCGCATTTCAGTCAAAATGTCTTTTGGAACATCTTTTAATTTCTGTGACACTGGAGACTTATTCCTTCACTACAAAATTTGGTTTGATGGTGGCTCGTAAAAATAGAATTTTGTGGGCACTGAATTCGATTTCAATATCCTTCTGTAGGTGAAAGGCTGATACATAACGTGTACTTCTTCAAAATGATCGGAACATACTGAGGAATGCTTAGTTGGTTTGAAATTTTTTCTGCCCAAGTTTTGTAACCACTTTTTTAATAAATATGGATTCTTTAGCGGAAACCCAAAAAAGGTTTTTGACCTACAGTCAGACTTTCCTTTTGCATTATGACAATTTAATACACTACAATATCTCATTTTGCTATACAATAGAAGATGTGCAAATCCGAAAATGGCGGCTAAATACTCAGTCGAATGAAGCACATGGCTATTTGTTTACATCGTGTGTCATGTGATTGTGACGTCAGGTGAATCGAGTCCATTGATTACACACATTATTAAACTTTTTTATTTAAAATTATTTCTTATCGGAAATAGTTTGTGTGTGTGTTTCACTTCTAAGCAACCCAGAAGTATATAAAACGTGGCACATAATTACTATAGGTCCTAATAATGTGCACTACAATAAGTTTTTTTTTTCGAAATTCGCCTTAGATTTTTTTAATTAAATTTTTAAGTGATTTTCCCATTTTTTTACCAACAACTGGATTTTAATTTGTTAATTTGGCAACAGTCATTTTTATTTTGCTTATATTCTATTTGATTATTTCAAACCATTTCTGGAAATTGATTTGATTGTGTCGTTTTTCTTTTCAGCTTAAAAAATCAATGTGCTTTGGTTTAACGCTGATTATATTTTATTTTATTATTCCGAACTATTTTAGAATATTGATTTGATTGTATCGTTTCTTTTTCAGATTAAAAATTTTTATTTTTTGAATAAAAAAAGGTAAAAAATATAATTACACATTATTTATTTACAATTTGATACAATAAATCTTTTCAGTCATGTTACTTAATTAAAATTTCATCTTCAATAAGCTACTCATGTTTGTTATGTATTATTTTTACAGAAAAATGCCACGTCTTCGCGGAAGAGCAAGAAATATTTGTCGACGTACTCAAAACGCACAATTGGTTCATGATCGTCGATTGAATAGAACAGCTGAAGAACACTCAACGGATAATGTAAATTTAAGACATCAGGTTGAAAGTACACGTGCAAATGAAATTTCAGAGCAACGCGATCAACGTCTTCGTGCTAATACATTAAGACAACGAGAGGTACGTCAAGGAGCAACCAACGCACACAGATAACTTAATCAACAGCGGATGCAAAATCATCGAGCATTGACACAAGCATCATTTAATCGTCTTGCATTTGAATATGATCCTGAAATAGACTATTCGTCACATGCACTAATCATCATCGGCAATATGGACAAAGAGTGTCAACATTGCCATGCGTTCAAGTACAAAGGTGAATCGGCCGGTTTATGTTGTGCATCTGGAAAAGTTTCACTTCCACCATTAAATCCGCCACCAGAACCATTGAAAACACTGTTAGCTGGAGCCACATCTCAATCGAAATTGTTTTTGCGTAAAATTCGTGGATTCAATTCTTGCTTCCAAATGACGTCATTTGAAGTAACAAAAATTATTCATGATGAAGATGGTCGTGATTTTGAATCTACATTCAAGATACAAGGTCAAGTTTACCATAAAATTAGTTCATTGCTTTCAATGTCTGATGCTGATCCAAAATTCTTACAAATCTACTTTATGGGAGATGAGGAGCAACAAGCTAATACGCGCTGCATATGCAACCATATTGAGCAGATGGAGGAACGAGAAATTGTGGAACTTTTGGAAAATGTTTTGCAAAACCATAACAAATTGCTACAATTGTTCAAGACTCTTTCTAACAGACTTCAAAACGACAATTACGCTATTATCATTAAAGCAGACAAAGTGCCCTATGGAGAGCACGCAGACACGTATAATGTTCCAACTATTAATGAAGTTGCAGTTGTTATGACTGGTGACCTAACTGAAGGTCGAGATATATGTGTACAACGTAGGGATAATACGGTACAAACAATTCAAGACAATCATCGTTCTTATGATGTACTGCAGTATCCGTTGATATTTTGGGAAGGAGAATATGGCTTTCATTTAAATATTAAACAAAGAAATTCAACTACAGGTGAAGAACTGAACAAGAAAGTTAGCGCAATGAACTTCTACGCATACCGGTTGATGATTCGTTCTAATGAAGATAATAACATTTTCCGATGCCGACAGCTATTTCATCAGTACATTGTAGATATGTATGCGAAAATCGAAAGTGAGAGATTACGATACATAAAGTTTAATCAAGCAAAACTTCGTTCTGAGGAATACATTCATTTGCGTGACGCTATAATCGGTAATGTAGATGCAACAAATGACATCAACAACATTGGCATGGCATATATTCTTCCATCATCATATTCTGGTAGTCCGCGTCATATGCATGAATATTGTTACGAATTTTGTGTAAATAATTTGTATTTGAGTGTTTAATGCATTTATATTACTCTATGTTATATGTATTTCATGTTAAAATTGTACTATTCACAAGCAATGCCGCCCCTTACGTTATAATGGCGATTCAATGAGAACTTGGTGAAATCTTGGCGGTTGAGCCAAGTTGGCATCATTTTTGGAGACCAAGTTGGCGAGTTTGGTGACTATTTTGGTGTCATTGGCAACCATGTTGGCGAGTTCGGAGCCCTCTGGAATCTTCTAGAAAGTAGTAGATCTCTCCACTAGTGTCACATTCAATGACACGAGCGGTTATATTTCTGGAAGTTTCTGTCACGCCTATATAAAAGAAGATGCTCTCCGGTACAGCGAGCAGTCTTGATTAAGCCAGCGAGTAGTGAGGATTGTTTTGACTAGCGATTAACTCGGCTGTGCTTGTGAATAATCTTTACTTACGTGTATTTTTAAACACTGATGACTGTGTTTGATTGCTGCTGAAGGTGTGAAGACCTTCGGATATTTACCCTGTGAATACTGCTGCTGAATCCTGTATTTAAAGGATTGGATTTTCGATAATAAATTCGCATCGCTCTTAAAGAACAGTTTATTTTTTGTGTGATTGTTTTGCATAAAATCCTCGAACCCTCGGATCTACGTAACAATATATTCAAGATACCATGCCTTACGTGCGTGAATACGGCCGACCAGATCTTTTCATCACATTTACGTGTAATCCTAATTGGGATGAAATTAAAAATTTGCTGTTCTCAGGTCAATCATCAACGCATCGCCATGATATCACTGCACGTGTTTTTAAACAAAAATAAAAAACCTTTGATAAATTTAATTACACATCAATTGGTATTTGGGGAAACACGTTGCTGGCTTTACTCTGTAGAATGGCAAAAACGCGGGTTACCACATGCACATATTTTAATTTAGTTGGTTGCTAAAGTGCGCCCAGAGGAAATTGACAAAATTATTTCAGCAGAAATTCCGGATCCAAATGTTGATCAGGAATTATTTGCCATTGTTACTACTAATATGATCCATGGTCTATGTGGTACTCTAAACATGATGTCACCATGTATGGACAAGGGAAAATGTACAAAGCGTTTTCCAAAACCGTGTCAAACTGATACCATCACCAATATCGATGGTTATCCATCTTACCGTCGTAGAGACGTAAACAATGGTGGTCAATCATATTAATTGCGTTTGTCAAACGGTGTAAGAGTAGACATTGATAATCGCTCGGTAGTTCCATATTCACCATTGCTGTGCAAAACCTACAAAGCACACATAAACGTGGAGTTATGCAGTTCGGTGAAGTCCATCAAGTACGTTCATAAAGGTAGTGATAAAGCGGTGAAAT
Source organism: Trichonephila clavipes (assembly GCA_019973935.1). Lineage (NCBI taxonomy): Eukaryota > Metazoa > Arthropoda > Arachnida > Araneae > Nephilidae > Trichonephila > Trichonephila clavipes. Next base: position 335,404 of record BMAU01019051.1, read on the forward strand.
TGTCGAATCGGGCACCTCTCCGCCAAATTTTTAAAAATCGCCAATTTGGCGCGTTTTTGCGTGTTGTGTTTCGGAGTTGCAACGCCGGAGCGCGAAATTCAAGATGGAGGAAGGAAAATCATTAAAAAATAGCATTTTAAAGTTGTGAAACTGAAAATCGCTGCAGAAATCAGGCATTTAAAAATGGAAGTAATTTCACTTACCTTTAAAAAATGCTGGTATTTCCGACATTTATGATACCGACTACTGAAATTATACCAGTGTGCTACTGCATATTTCTGAGAGCACCTTCCAAAACATTTTTATTTTTGCATCACTAACAAAACGGATTACAAAAATCCATATTACTCAATTCAAACCAAAAACATTTCTTTACACTCCTAAACACATGATGGGTATCCTCTTTCACACTGGACTGAATTTTGCAGTACCATTCAAAAACGATCATTCACTTTCTTACCCGTTCTTTTTCTCAATTCCATACTTTTTCCACATTTCGGACATACATACGATGATCCAATCAAACCTTCTTTCACATGCACCATTCTAAAACAGCTTTCTTTCCAAGCACATGCAACATGGCACAAACCTTTAACAATAGTAATCGTAATTTTTCATGCATTCATTCAAATTAATCCTAAGAGCATCGCTGGACATCATGGCAATCTTTTGAAATTTATGTGGAGAAAGAAATAAAAATATTACCTATAAAAAGTAATTCCCAAAACGAAGCCGAACAGCTGACCCAACCGGAGCAAAAGAAATAACCGTTTCCTCATTAACGGAATTTTTAAAGTAATAAAAGTTTTCTGCTCATGCGCGAGAAAGACCATTGAAGAATTAAACTGTTAAAATAAAAAAAAAACAAATTTAGAATGCACTAACTAGCCGCGATATCGTTAAAACTGTTAAAATGAAAAAAATCTACTGCACATGCTCAAAATTTCGCCAAAAAAGGACTCTCCTTCATTGGAAAGCAAATTCAGAAGGGTTACCAGATTTGGCGCATTTATCGATTTGGCGAGAAAACACTTGGCGCGAGAGGCACCCGATTCGAAAGCTATATTTGCCGTTCAAAGTGTAAACGACAATGATGAAATAACACGTTATCAAATGGGAAGATACATTTGTAATAACGAAGCTATTTGGCGCATTTTTAGTTTTCCTATACATGAAAGGGATCCTGCTGTTATACATTTGGCTGTGTACCTTGAAAATGGACAGCGCATTTATTTCACAGAGCAGATTGCTCTACAACAAGCTTTAACAGCTCTAAAAACAACCCTTACCGAATTTTTCAATCTTTGTAATCGACAAGATCTTTTTGGTCGATTCGCAAAGATATTAATATATACTAATGTTCCTAAATATTTTACCTGGAATAAGCAATCAAAAAATTGGGAACCACGAAGACGAGGCATTCCAGTTCCAGGATTCGCCGTCATATTTATGGCAAATACTATAAGCCGATTATATACAATTCATCCTAAGCAACGCGAATGTTTTTTTCTGCGTTTGTTATTGATTAACGTTCCTGGACCGACATCTTTTCAAGATTTGCGAAAAATCAATAAAACTTTATACGATACTTTTTTCGATGCGTGTCGTGAGTTACATTTATTGGAAGATGATAACGATTGGGATCTCACACTTAAAGATGCATCACTGAGCTCAACTCCACAGCAAATTCGTCATTTATTTTCAAAAATATTAACAACGTATTTTCCGTCTCAAGCATCTGCTCTGTGGAACAAATATAACGACTCAATGAGTGAGGATATTTTGCATCGGATTAAAAATACTAATCAAAATCTCAATATTGAATTTTCGGCCGAAATATATAACTAAGCATTGTCATTATTGAGGATATTTGTATTCTTATTTCAAACATGCCACTCATCCATTTTGGCATGCCAGCACCGAACCGCCCAGCAGTAAATATCATCAACAGCGATGTTCAACGTGAACACCAGTTTGATATGACTTCTTTGGCTGCTTTTGTTGTTGATAATGATCAATTGCTAACTGCTGAACAACGAAATGTATATGATCAAATCAACATATCTATTGCAGCAGGACAAAGTGGATTCTTTTTTCTGGATGCACCAGACGGCACTGGCAAAACATTTCTCATCTTTTTGATACTTGCGCGCATTCGATCATAAAATCATATTGCATTGGCAATTGCTTCATCAGGCATTGCAGCTGCGCATTCAGCGCTTAAAGTACTTTTAAATGTCCATACAGATCCCGAGGCAATGTGTAATATAAAGAAGCATTCAGGCATGGCTGAAGTTTTGAGAAAATACAAAATTATTGTCTGGGATGAATGTACAATGGCCCACAAGCATTCGCTTGAAGCTCTCGACAGGACCCTGAAAGATATCAAAAATAATACTAGGCTTTTCGGTGGTGCTCTAGTGTTGCTGTCTGGTGATTTCAGACAAACATTACCCGCCATTCCCCGTGCGACATATGCGGATGAAATAAACGCATGTTTGAAAGAATCTTATCTATGGCGAAGTATTAGTAAATTATGTCTTACTTTTAATGTGCGTGTTCAACTTCAAAATGATCCATTAACGTCGAGGTTCTCTGAACAATTGCTAGACAATGGCAATGGTAGAATTTAATTGTATGAAGATACACAATTTATTCAACTCCCAGAAAATTTTTGCAACATTGTGGCTACCAAAGATGAATTAATAAAAAATCTTTCCAGATTTACGACATAATTATACTGATCATGTATGGCTACGTGAGCGAGCTATTTTAGCGACAAAAAATTTGGATGTTGACGCCATCAATTTCAAAATACAACAGTCATTGCCTGGTAATGAAATTACATTCAAATCGATTGACACTGTTGTTGATCCTGATGAAGTAGTCAATTATCCTGTAGAGTTTTTAAATTCACTGGATTTACCGGGAATGCCACCACATAATTTGCGATTGAAGATTGGCTCGCCCATAATTTTGCTTCTAAATTTGAAAGCATCGAAATTGTGTAATGGCACGCGATTAGTCATAAAGAAAAATCATGGGCAACACTCTTGCAGCCACTATTTTAATTGAAAAATTTCAAGGTGAAGTTGTACTTCTACCACGGATCCCAATGATTCCTTCAGATTCACCTATACCATTTAAACGTTTACAATTTCCAATTCGCTTGGCATTTGCTGTGACTATTAATAAGTCACAAGGTCAAACAATGAAGATTTGTGGCTTAAATTTAGAAAATCCTTGCTTTTCTCACGGCCTATTATATGTTGCGTGTTCCGGAGTTGGAAAACCATCGAATTTATTTGTTTATACCCCTCAAGGATTAGCCAAAAATATTGTACATCTAATGGCATTAGAATAAATTAAGTTTATGTACAATTTAATAAATATACCTGTTATAAAATAGTTTGAGTCTCAACTTTTTCACCTTTAATTAAAACAAGTTTAAGTTTTTATTCACACAGCCTTTACATTTAACTTCGCTCATAGTATACACATACTCACAAGCTATCAATTGATTGAATTATGATAACCGCACATGTAATGAAGTTAGACATTGCAATAACTTTTTAATACAAATTTTACTCAAAACGGTCCAGATTGCTAAAGCTTATTCATAAAAATTTGGAATTTTTGAATTTAAGATGCGTGTACAGGACAACGTCTGTGGGGTCCTCTAGTATTATTATAATCTAATTTGCTAAAGATTTAAGTTAAATATCTTAATAAAGTCATTAAGATTATGCATGCTTCTAGTTCTGCCGTTAATCCTACACCTCTAGCTCAAGCTGATAAACACGGAGATGGTCACCTCAGGGTTGTTACATCACAAAGCCTTCCGAATAATTTTATGTTGATAGCAGTTCACAGAAAGGACATAACTTCGAAAAGACGTATATATACGTCTGAGGGCAATAAACACAGTGGCTGAGTGAGACGTTTATATACGTTGAGGCCTTAAGAGTTTTAAGTCGTATTGTATGTTTAATGCCATAGTATTATTGAATTTAATACATCGCTATTGTATGGAGGTGGGCGCAATGCAAATTATGATTGAATATTGGGTCGCAAACATTGGAAGTTTGATAACCACTGCCTTATACTCAAAAAAAGGACAAGACACTTTCGAAGGATACCAATGTGACCAGAGAAACGCGAATATTTCTCTCTTCATTCAACGCCAAGCATTTATAATTCCTCAGTCTACTTTTATCAAGCTGATATAGAATGCACGAGATTAGGCATCGACAATCTATGGCGCGTGGTTCGATAATCAATGGTACTCTACACACCACAAATGTGTCAATTTTTGAAAGGATAAAAGGTGACACTTTTGTAATGGAGCTTATTTAACCAACATGTTTAAAATTCTTGAAAGCAAAATGTACGGAATTACAAAAAAAAATCTGAAAGATAGCTCCAATGAAAAATCGACAGCTATTTTAAATTGTTAGGTGTCATTTCCGGAGAGATTTAACTGAATAAAGAAAATTGCATGTACTCTGCTTTCTGCTTTGGGCTCTACATATCTATAGAAACAAAGTTTTTTCTCATATGGAAAATATTTTGAATACACCAAGAAGTTTCCTTAACAACTAAACGTTTGGATTGTGTCAAATTGAAAGCCACAAATTATACCCCTGTAATTGCGATATAAAGTAAGCCGAGAGAGATACAGACATTGAATTATTAATGTTTTTATCTAAATATAGTGAAGGAGAGAGAATACTAATATATTTTACACTGCTTATATCTTGTTTTAATAAAAAAAAGGTTTAAGGTATACGCGCGAATACGTTCGAAGCCCTTTTTTAAAAAAACATCATTTAGAAAAAAAATTATACCCTTTTTAACTTCAGTTTATATTTAAATAAACTATACTTATCTAATATTTGTAATAAACCCTTTAAGTTTCAGAAAATTGGTAAATTTGTTGGAAATTTTGAAAAAATTTTAAAGACATTTAAAAAATTCTTCATGAAAATCCATTGACCCAATTTGTATAAATTTAGTATCAAAATAATCATTATGTGTGTATCTAGGGCCTGGAGTAAATTCTTTTGATTATATAAATAAATAAAAATTCCACAACTAGTCGAGAAGCCAAAACAAGAAATTTGCCATGTTTTACAACCCCCTTACACAAATACCAAACCATAATTTAAAAATTATTCTTATTACGATCATTCTTTTACTTCAGGCCCTAGAAAACATTGTGAGAAAAAATGGTACCAAGTTTCAAAGTTATTTAATGGTAATATTTTGATTTATCATTTTTGAAATTTTCAAAGTATACGAAAAAAGTGATTTCGAGAAAAATGCATTTTTAGTGCAATTTATCACATATTTTTTTATTTACATAATTACTTACTTAAAATTCACCAGTTTCATAGCTTACACCTTCTACCAGCTCATTTTTAATCATTTTTTTTTTACTTTTTAGCTAATCTATTTTTTTTTCTGGCAACTTTTGCCACTGTCAGAGAATGTCGTTTAGAATCTGTTTTTCGAATTTCATCAAGTTCTGAAAAACCTTTCAATGTTAATACACCAAGTCACTCCGAAATATTTCAAGATATATATCAATCCCTGAAATCCCTTATTGAACTCTACAGCCATGTATCCTCCTAATCGAAAGTATTGTTAATGAAACAAAAACATCTTTTGGAATAAATTTCCAAAGGATTCTATTGAAACATTCATTAGAGTTTTGTGTTTTTCCTGGTAAACATTTTGCTAATAAGTTTTGATCACATAACTTCATATACACTGGTGTGCAAAAATTAATGACGAAGTCGAAAAATTAGCATATCAGCTGAACGAAAAGGCAGAGTGGACAGAAAGACCAATCAGGAGATTAAGTAAGATGATGTACGGTAGCACATGCGCAGATATGCAGGCAGACGTAATGGGGGAGTGTCTGAGTAGTATAAAGCATGTGTTGTCGGTGTAAGATCAGTATTTCTGGCAAAGCGATTGCACGCCGTATAGCAGTTAAAATCACACCGAGTTGCTGCCTCAGCGAGAAATGGCGAATAATCAATCTATTAGACGACATCTGGATGCTTTTACCCGAGGTCGAATCATTGGGAAGTTGGAGGGATACCGCAGTGTGGCTGCAGAGTACGGAATTGCTCACAGCATCGTTTCACGACTTTGGAGACAATTTCAAACTACAGGAACAGCTATCCGGGGGTTCAGTAGTGGTCGTCCACGAGGAACCACACCCGCAGATGACCGGTACATTGTTTTACAGGCCAGAAGAAACAGGCGGCAGACAGCGGGAGAAATCGCTAGACACACGACACAGACGACTGACTGGACGACCGATATCGCGTTTTACCGTGGCCAGAAGACTGCACGGTGGTGGTATGTTTGCACGATGCCCTGTACGGTGTGTACCTTTAACGCCATCGGAGAAGGCGTTCTCTGTGGTGCCGGTAACACCGGAATTGGAGAGACAATGAATGGGGACGAGTACTCTTTACAGATGAGAGCAGATTCAGTTTGAGTAGCGATTCTCATCGCATACTCATCCGGAGAGAGCGGGGAAGCCGCAATCATCCCTCGAACATCATTGAAAGGGACAGGTATGGAGGTCGCAGTGTTCTCGTTTGGGGAGGCATCATGCTTGGTAGTCGTAAAGACCTTCACATCTTCGACGCAGGTTCAGTCAACGGGACCCGTTATTGTAACGAGATTCTTCTTCCATATGTGCGTCTTTTTAGAGGCGCTATGGGTCTGCAGTTCCTTTTCATGGACGACAATGCACCATGTCATCGCACAGTAGCTACCGAACATCTCTTAGAGAGTGGGGATATTGAACGTATGGATTAGCCGGCACGATCTCCGGATCTCAATCCCAACGAGCATGTATGGGATTTTCTAGGCAGACGCTTGGCAGCTCGTACCTTACCACCAGTAACGATTCGGGAGCTTCGATTGGCGCTTCAAGACGAATGGGCTGCAATGCCTCAACAACTCATTGACACCCTCATTCTCAGCATGGGCAGACGCTGTGAAACCTGCCTAGCAGTCAGGGGAGATCATATCCCCTACTAAACACCGGATGTTTCTTGCTGGACACCCATCACAGGGATGTTTCGGCCTTCAGTCGCATTGCGCTCCATGCTACTTTTTCAATCAAGCTTCTTTTTATCCCTCTGATTTCTCTTTTAGTAAGTGTTGCTTACATATTACACATGTCCTTACGCATTGGGGATCTTACGGTATTAAATGTGTTGATTTGGAAAGCTTTTGTACAAAGTTATATTGAAAAAACCGTCTCGTCCTTAATTTTTGCACACCAGTGTATGTTGGTTTGATTATGTTGATCAGATTTGGGGAAGTCCTTTGGATTTATCAATGTAGATCTTATCCTTTGATACGGCTTGTTGACATTTACACCAACTATCCGGTCCAATTGGGCATTGGCCATTGCTGTTTTGCATTAGAGCAACAATGGAAAACGCTGCAATGACTGCACGTTGCATGCCTTGTAAATTATTTACATTGTACGGATAGCAATGCCATAGTAATTCTGCAACTTATCTATAAAGGCATCCGTCAGTTTTCCTCGACCTCCCAGATCTTTTCGTTTGGATTTCTGTTTCCTCAGTTTTGTTCCGACACGCTTTTGTATGTGTCCAATACATTCATATTTTACTACAGTATTCTTACCATAAATATCTTTTACAGAGGCATACCCCTTAGAGTCTCCATCGCCAAAAAAATTTACATACTGTAATTTTCTCATTTCGACAGATCGTTCAAAAATACGATAAACACCCAGTGGGTTCCATAGCACCAGATGACCCGATATTTTTTGCACAATTATTAATGGTGTTTGACTCTTTGTTTTTGGAATTGCAAATCTACACACTTTTGACATGAATTCAACGTCTAACACCTTTCCAGAATCTATCGAGATAACAGACACACATCCATTCAAGGAGAAATATCATCTTCGTTGCCATGTGCCATCCACCGACACACCACATTGAGAAATTTCAGTATCAGTTTTGTTACTTCTAATTACGAATGCAGCTTCCTTCATTGTATTGCATGCTACGTTGCTAGCAGCAAATTCAAGCTTTTTTTCCAGGAAACCAAATGCTCTTTTAGATCGTACATCTATATCTATAGCAGAACAAAGTTTTTTGGCCGCAGAATGTCCTTTACCAATGATTCTCATACCAAAAACAAATGCAAGATTGATACTATGCAGTTTGTTTACTTTCTCAGAAGTGCAGAATGAGAAGGAATAGTCTCAGTTTTCATATTTCAAAGTCATATTTAAAGCTAACCCAAACACAGAGTCTTACACAACACTAACTTTTCTTTCAAAACACACAGGACAGCATAATAATGAAATATATATATATATATATATATATATATATTATATTGTACAAAACTCCTAAGTTAAAAATAACATTTTTCTTCATTGTCTTCTGGAACATCTGCAGGTTTCAAAGAATTAATTAGCTTTGATTCACTTGCAGTTGGAATACTTGAAAATTAATACTTATCTTTTCGTTGTTGAAAACTGAAACTCTTTTGCAGAACTTATTTCCTTTGAACTGAAATTTACGGGAATATCACTTAATTCTGTTATTCCCCATAATTATAAAATAGTAATGCGAGCTAATAATTCACTTGTGTTTTAACACAAACACAAATAATACTTGATAACTTTTGTTTTGCAACTAAATACGCAGAATTTTTATCAAATGAAGCTGAAAGTAAACAAAATATTGCCAGATTTACTTTGTCAAATACTTTCAAATTGTATAATTATTTTTAATATTAACAAAAGTTTTTCCTTAAAATTATACTTTAAAAAATAATGTTTTTAAATTTTGTTTGATCAGTTTAAGAGCATTTTAATGCTGACTTCCGGCTGTTTAAATACCTACTTCCGGTTTTCCCCGCTTTACTAATTGTTAAATATCTTGAATTCTAAGTGATCTAGGAACAAAATAAGAACAGATTTATAGAGCTAAATAGTTGCTTTATTCAATAAAATCAAAAACTCAAAATATGATTTTTTGCAAAAATTGACATAATACATATGCAATTTTAATTTTTCGATTATGTAGAAGGAATCGTTATATATTTTATGTTTTTTTTATTTTTATAATTATTTGTGTATCTTTAAATTATGTAAACTTAATATATAAAACTCTAAATGTGTATTCTTGACCTCTATTCCCCAAATCTGCATGCATTTTCTCGAGAATCGAATTGTTTTAAACATTTCCTATTGTATGGCATCCTAAATCAAATTCTTAAATGGATTCTCGTGTTTTCGGTCAATAAGTTCATAAATTAATGCGACGTCATAATTATATCATAAATATAATCACGCGTTTCCAGCCAATTAGTTCATGTGCTTCACTGTTGCCAACTTTTGCTTTTTGCAGGAACTTTCTTTTAGAAAGTACATATTTGTCAATGATTTAATAATGCACATAGTTAAACAAAATGCACTTAATTTAAAAGTATTTGTATAATGTAAGTATTTTTTTTAATTTGGAAAACTGTTTAAAGAATTTTAAAACGTGAACTCTTTACCCAGTCATCAAATTTTAAAAGCTATTTACACTTTACAAGTTGATCAACTAGTATGTCAATTTTTAATCAATGGGAAACACGTGATTGCCGTTATCGTGTGACCATCATGAATTTAGTCCATTGGTTTGGTTACACCACAACTACAAGGTTTCCAATTCCTGCTCTAGATACTCACGCATATAAACTAGCCATACTGAAGTCCGCTGACTGGACTTTCAACCTGTGAGGTTATAGTTTTTTCCCCAATTATTATAAATTACAAAGTTGTACAACAGGAAATCTATAAAAGTTTTTAATGTTCTCTCATCCACGCCCAGAGATGTGGGAGGAAGGGAAGGAAGACCAACCATGTTCAAAATTACTCAATTTTCATTTGCACACAATCAACAAAACAAGTTCTAGCAGCCTAAATTAAGAGATGCACCCAACTGAAGCAATACGTAGGTAAATAAAGAAGTACGCGAAGTATGAAAACACTTTAAATATCAGTACACTTACTTCAGGTTCGAAAACACTACTTTCCTAGCTATCGAATCTCTAGTGACCAATCGTCACTTTAATAATTAAAATTATCAAATATATATCTGCATCCCACTATCAATTGGATTGATCACTGATCCGCTAGCGATCGATGCTGTCTCTCTCTCTCTCTCTTTAGCTTGAAAGCTTAGACTATATACAGTAGACATAATTTACATAATCACGTTCTCTTCTTCAGAGGGTTCGTTGCAAATAAAATAGTTTTAAAGGACCAAGATTTCCCAAGAGGGTTTGTTAATCGGAAGGAAAAGCCGTCTCACAAGTTTATATAGTTTAAACTAAGTTTTATAACTAGAAGACGAAAAAAAAATTTTACATATTCATAAATAGAATTTTTTTTCTGTATTTCGAGTTTCTTCTGTAGTTTTTGTTCTTTGTTAAGTAATAGTAGCGAATTGAAAACGTGTGATTGTGGTTAATCTTAATGTTAGACATTTAAAAAGTAAAACCATTCGAAATATTTTTCGGATCCAAATTTTTATGATCTCCTTGTGTTGTTTTTCCAATCCCGTTCCATGATCTCAATGAAAGTAAACACACCGATTCGAACCCGATCTTTATGCAAGTTTCGTGATTTGTGGTTGGCAGCAACTGCAATGCAAATCGAGCGACTATTTAAACTCGGCTCATGTAAGTTTTTCAGGAGGGAAGGAGAAAAAGAAATATAAGAAGTGTGTGAGTGTTTTAGCTCTTAGAGGGAGAGAGCGGCTGGTTGGGAATGCAACTGTATGTTGCATCACCATTTTCAGATTATAAATTCATTTTACAATATTAGACTGTAAGAAGACGGTTCGAATCGGATGTCTGGTAATGTTGATTTTTGAACTTATTGTTTTTTTATCGTTCCAGTAACGAGCACATTGACTTTATCATTGATTATTAAAAGCCAATTTTAAGAAACTGCTTTCGTCTTCATGCCTCCTCGACACAAAAATTTCACTGCTTGCTTTGCCAAAATTTGGGATAGTTTACCAATAAGTGTAACACTTAAGAAATGCATGCAATTAAATTTCAAGCTTTGGTTGTATTTCGGTTGACATAAAATGAATATTTCGACCAAAATTTGTAAAGAATGTTTAAGAAAACACACACACAGTTTTTCATTTTGCAAAAATAATCCTTTTATTCAGTGAATATCAAAAAATATCAAAATTAAACTTTTATTGGCTTGCATTTTTTGCAGTACATGCAGTTAATGCGATCTACGTCAGATCCGTCCAGACCGGGCTTGCTCCAGGGTTCAGTCAGCTCTCTCTTGTCCGTGGCTTCAACCGTCTTGAGTTGCCACAATCTTTTAGAAAAGGCGTAGTTACCGTAAATCATGATGGAGTTGTAATCGAATTTGTTGTAAATAATTTCATCTTTAGCCTGAGTGATATCAAAGTTGTGTAGTAGACCTGAAAACATTATGTATATTGATACTAAGTTATTCTGTTTAAAAAAAATAATTTTAATGTAAAATTTTAGAAGTTTTTAAATGAAAATTAGAGTTTCCAATGCCATTGCAGACGCATATTGTAATTTTCTTTCTATACTGAAGATTTACTTTATTTTTTAATATTAGAAAGATGTTAAAAGGTTTCACTTTTGAAAGATAATGATGTGAACTATATCTAGTAGTATATTTCTATTATACTCCAAGAACTGTATTCAGTTGTAAAAAAAAATACAAAAAGAATACGTAATTTCGTTCCTGCCAGCACTGGCGATGAAATCACAAACAATTGTACAACCGACGCCAAACGAAATATTCCCGCAGGTAAGCTTTTATCACCACATTTTCAAAGCAAGTGGTGGTCTTTTCTTATCAGTAATGGCTTTATTACTTACGTATTATCCCAATTGTATTGGCGACTTTACATGAAATGAAGTACATGGTTGCCAATTCTGCCCGTACGATGCATGCGAAATCTAGGTTGCCACTTTGGCGAGTTATCAATAGAGTTAGCAAGGTTGTCATAATACCTAAGTACTACGTCCTTTTTATAATACATCAAAAATGGATGAAAAAGCATTTAGAACTGACATTTATTAACATTTTTTATGTTTATATTGTACCGCCAATTCAGCCGGCTTGGCGAGATTCGCGCCAACGAAATTGAAAAGTACCAAAGAATATTTGAATAATTTAGCCATGGAGAAGCATGATTTTACTCGTTGTCAGTTTACTTAAGGCTGTTTTCGTCAATGTATGAGAATTTCAACTGAACGTGGAACACATTTTCGGACAGAAAAATGCCTCTATTTTCATGAAAATTTGTAACATCGTAACTCATACATTTGTATATTATATAGTGTTTTTAAAATTTCAAAATATTCCATAAATAATTAATTTTTCCTTTTAACATGTAAAAGGATAGCTCATTTAACATTACGGTATAGGATAAAAATGCGAAACACATTTTATAAAAGGAAAAATGTGTCAACTTGGATAAAAATGCGTAATATGATAAAATAAGTTATTCTGTACAGGATAGTGAAGCCAGAATATAGTATTAATTTTGGAGTATTTTTACCTGAAAAAATATTCAGATTTTGTGTCCTATTCTTTAACATTAACCGAAAACAGCCTTAATCGTAGGATTGATACTTACATACTATAGAAACAGTGCCAATGTTCAAGACAACTCGCCAAGTTGGCAGCTCCAATTTCATATGCGTCATACAACCATGTTCGTTTCATATAATGTCATCAATATGGTTATGATAATAAGTAAGCATAGGGTAGAATTTTATTTATTTATTCTTTCATTTTCTTTAAATAAACATAAATAATGTATATGCGCTATTGTGTACATTAGAAACAAATTGTCGAGTTCTCTTGTAGTACATATTACTTGTATCATTTTCAGAAATATGTATACTATTTTCTAGTTATTAAAGAATAACTCTCAGTAATATAAAAGTAAATAAATATCACAAAAATTGGTGCCAATAAATATGAGAACTAAATATAAAAAAGTCAAAACAGTTTATCATATTATTTGATCCAGAATTATATTGTGTGTGTGTTTGTGATTAATAAACATCAAACCAAAATGTACTTTTATATTTTCTCAAGTTAGAAAACCATAAAAACTATTTTTTATTAAAAATAAATTATGTTTAGATCATGGATAAATTACAAATACTTATTAAAATGTTACTTCATTTCAAAAAGTGACCAAATAAATGCAAGGTATATTCAAAAAGGCACAAGTATATATTACGCGATATATCTCTAAGGATAAATTATTTTACTTTTCATTAGTTTAAATTAATTTATTTTTATGCCTTTACTAAAGTTTTAACTAGTTTACGATTTCTACAGTAATTATTTACAATATTTACAGGCAATGCTGTATAAAGAAAATTACTCAGGACTTTTTTTTTAACATAAATTTTTTGAATACATAATTAGTTACGATATTTGTGAACACCTTTTTTTCCACATAAATAATTATTTACTGTATTTTCAAATAATTTCTTCAGAGTGATAATTATTTAAGATATTTTTCAGACGATTTTTTTCATTCTGGTAATTATTTCTATGTTCAGACTCTTTTTTTGTATACGTAACCACTTACGCAAAAGAGTTTTACTTAGGGAACTTAGAAACGTAACAAATTAAGTCAGTAATAAATATATTAAAAGTCAAATGAGTAAATTAAGACTGAAATTTATTGAGAAAATATCTGTTTCATTAACAACTAAGAATAATTGTCACAAACAATTAAAGTAAATCATTTTCAACCACACGAAGAATGTTTTTTTTTTTTTACCCAACTCTTAATTTCGAAACTTTTATTACTCAATGGTGAACCACTTTTACTTATATTAATCTAAGAGTTTATTCAAGTTTTAAATGTACTTTTTTCAAAATTGTTTATTTTAATTTTCAAATAGGGATGTAGACTGGTATTTTCATCATTGCAGACCTTGTATAAACTATAGCAGTTGATATTAATTTTTAGTGAGGCACCATGCAGGTATATGCCAATTGCCACAATGTAATTTTGACGACCAGTTTTCTTCCACAAAGTAAGGTACCTTCACTCTGACGTCGCGTACAAGGACAGCACCAAATAAACTAAGCAATTCGGCCGGCTAAAAGTTTTTACGTCGATTATTGTTATTTATTAGTACTCATATTATTATTTTTATCCAACCCAATTCCAACTTTGAAACAGATTTCAGTATTGACTCACCATTTGTTACATTCTTGTCGTAAATAGTGACGTATTTGTTTCTGTCATGTCTTTGGTGTTCGTGCCAGAATCCAATGGCGTGCAACATTTCGTGTACAATGGAGCCTACGTATTGGCAGCCTTCATCAATATTCACTTCTTGGACTCCTGTTTGATACCCGACCCAAGACCAGCATCTGCCAAACAGTCAGTGAAATATTTAATAAATAATGAAAGTCAAATAATATTTTATATTATATATTATATACACAACGGTACTTACGTACTATCGCAACAATGCCAACGTTTAAGATTACTCGCCAAGATGGAAGATGGCAACCCGCATTTCGCATGGCAATTCTGAATTGGCAATCATGTGCTTTTTTTTACATAATCTCGCCAATACGGTTCTGATAATACGTAAGTACCTTCACAATCTCAGAAAATTTCAAATTAATGCATGTATAATTAAAATCCTTTTTTTTCCTCACACCTTTAGCAAAGAAAAGAAAACACAATAACCAGGGGCATAGCGCTACCACCGTATCAATGATACGGGTGCCCAAGTTACAGGGGCCCCAACATAAGTAAGCACAAAATCGTGAAATTTTAAAGGGGTTAAAAAAAGCCCCCCCAAGAAACTTTTGATACAGGGTCCACTTAGGACTAGCTACGCCGGTGATAATAACGTTTGAAAAGGCTAGTCTAATGTTATCGTATTGTAATGTTATCGCCCCAACTTCGTGATATTTTGCAACTATTTGGCAGAAAAATCCGCATTACACCGTTAAAAAATTTATTCCTTAATTTTCTTTTAAAAAGGAAATTTTTATTTATTTCCTTTTTTGAAAGTGTTCTTTTTTTATATTTCTCATTATTTCTCACTATTCTACTAAAAACTTTCTGAGGTTGGTTTAAAAATGTATCCACTAGATGATTTAAAAATGCAATGAATAATGATAATTCATTGCTTCAAAAGTGCCTCTCAAATACGTTTGACGATGTAAAATGATATACTGAATATTTTTTTCGGTGATATTTATCATAAAAAAAAACTTCCAATTCTAAAATTGTTTTATTGTAAAAAAAATATGAAATAATTAAATATTCTGTAAAAGGAAAAGTTAATTTTAAACACAAACTAACTTTTTTAGACTCCTGAAAAGCTTATACCATAATATCCGTTACTCCAAAATTTGATGATACTACTCATAATAGCTCAGTAAATATTCAAAATTGATTTTTGATCCATTCAGGCGGTATGAAATCATTTATTATTTTGTAACGCCAATGTATATTTGTCAATCCCCTTATCAGACAACGTTGAAAACTCGAAAAAATATGATACGCTAATTTTTTTTTGAGGTAACAAGCATAAAATTAAAAATATATAGAAATATTTTTTTTATTCTTATAAACATCAAAAATAAAATGTATTAAAGTAAAAACTAATTTTAAAAAGGAAAACTTTTGGTACTGATGTATTATGCCGTTGACAAATTTTTCGTCAAATCAAAATACATCGCCAATTGCAACGATATACTGCCAATAGCGGAAACCGTTCCCATTCACTTTTGAACCTAGTAAAAATAAAGATGTGACAGTATATGGTGACATTTTTTGGATTGGCGATGCATTTTCGTTTGGCAAAATTGAGCGACGATATAATACGTGAGTATCTAAATTTTCTTAAGAGACTAACTAAAAAAAAAATTTAATATTTTGAAAAACAATCTTTTGTATGAAGTATAACTATATATCGTGTGTCCAATAATATATCTTCCGAATAATTCTGGAGCTAATAATTCAATTTGAGTCATAGATTTCTTAAAACACTGTCCACTAAGTTCTTCGAAGCACAGTTTTGTGTAATTCCATTTGTGTAAAAAAAATTCCTCTTTTGCTCTAATTCTGAAATAAGTTAATTACATATGTTCATTACTGGGGTCTAAAAGTTATGCTCAATATTCAAAAAGGAAGATTCACCGTTCGAAATGTTTCTTAAGATTATAGATAAATTTTTTAGATTAATTGAACTGAAGGTCGGAAATCTTTCATCAGGTTACACAATTACGTTCTTTAGGAGTACAAGAAGAGACCATATTTACCCATGATCAGTTGTTGAGTTATCGAATTTGATATAATCCTTTTCGTTTTTCCTTGGCACAAACTTCAAGCATGTCGTCTTGTTAATCTGGTTAATAGCTATCGCAATCTTTTCATGATATTGAGCTACGAGAAAATGCATTGTTTTATGTAAGCTTCCCTGTCTTTAATTAGAAAAATACGAATTATAATATTGACAATCCTATTTCATGTTTAAATTATTAATTTCAAAAAAGAAAAAACTGAAAGACCAGACAAATAATTCAAGAATACTCAAGAATGTCTTAAAACTAAAAGAAGAATTTATGTAGAAAAATTTTAAATTGATGGATATTCAAATTTCAAAAAGTAATTTAATATTCCCATTGCTGGCCTTCATGAGAGTATAATAAAAAACCTAGTTAAAATTAATAATAATCCAGTTAAAACTAGTTACTTGGATGTATCATTGTATATTAAGGATTATAAATTACATAGTAATATTTATGATAGAGAGATGCTTTTAATTTTAACAATCTTAAAGAGCCATATTGGAATTCTAATTTATCAATTTCTATAAATAGATATATTATTTTTAACTATATTTATGTTAATATTGTATTTGAGATAAATCTAATATATATTTAAATTTTAATAACTTTATTAACCATTGTATTGAACATGGATAGCCTACTAATTTTATTTACAATTATATTTCTAATAGTTCTCAATGCAATGACGATATGTAATAATAATAGCAATTTTTTATTATGGATTTATTTTTTTAGATTAGTTATACAGTTCATCGAAAGATGGCACCACATGTTTCATAAATTAATAATACTATATTTATTTAAGTATCATTGTGTATGTTTGTGAAGTCCTTTTATATTTTCTATAAATTTATATCAATGTTTAAGGTTTTTAGATGTATATATATAGACTTAATATTATTTTGTCAAATTTACTAATTTTAATTTTGTGCAGTACTACTATACTTCTTTGTATCTAGCGGGAAACATAATTTGTTGCTGTACTCACGAAGTAAGTTTTATGATCTAATTTTATTGCATCGATTTTAACTCTATACTAGTAAATACTAGTAGGCTGTAATTTAATCGATATCTAGTAATAGTATTGTTTTTTATTGTTGATATTTAAATTTCTTTTAATAAGGTGAAACTAGCCGCAAAACTTTGTTTAAACCTGCAATCTTGGTTCCTAAGGCCAGGAGTTTGCAATTGTACTACTGTGGCTAATACTTCTTAATATATCTTGACTAGTTATACTTAGGTTTTATAGCTATTTGTATATATTTCTCTCTGTGTGTGTGTGTGTGTGTGTGTGTGTGTGTGTGTGTGTGTGTGTGTGTGTGTGTGTGTGTGTGTGTGTGTGTGTGTGTGTGTGTGTGTGTGTGTGTGTGTGTGTGTGTGTGTGTGTGTGTGTGTGTGTGTGTGTGTGTGTGTGTGTGTGTGTGTGTGTGTGTGTGTGTGTGTGTGTGTGTGTGTGTGTGTGTGTGTGTGTGTGTGTGTGTGTGTGTGTGTGTGTGCGTGCGTGCGTGCGTGCGTGCGTGCGTGCGTGTGTGTGTGTGTGTGTGTGCGTGCGTGCGTGCGTGTGTGTGTGTGTGTGTGTGTGCGTGCGTGCGTGCGTGCGTGTGTGCGTGCGTGCGTGTGCGCGTGTGTGTGTAATACATGAATAAAATAAACGTCGCAAAGGAATATCCAACTAAAATTGAATCAAAACAGAAATTACAAGAGTCTGAGGTATTGAACTATTAATACCGAAAAAATCATTGGACTAAAATAGAGAACATATAATATATATACAGGGACGTCTTAAGGCATGAGCCAACTGGGCCCGAACCCAAGACTTGGCGCGTTTCGTTCTCGATTCATCCTTAATAAGATCAACATCACTACATTGAAGTAATAAAAAGACTTAGTGAAAAAATTAGGGAAAAAAGGCCAGAATTAGGGAGGGATGAATGGCTGTTGTACCAAGACAATGCATCCTCTCACATGGCCCTATCTACCAAGCAGTTTCTGACCAGCAAAAACATTACTGTGATGGGGCATCCTCCTTATTCACCTGATTTGGCATTATGCATTTTTTTTATTTAGTACTGTTAAATCTTGTTGAAAAGTAACCCCTTTTACCTCAGTTGAAGAGGTTCAGACAAAAATGGGAAATTTCCTAAAAGGAGTTCCAAAACACTCGTTCCGGAACTCTTACCAGCAATGGCAGCACCGAATGTGGAACTGTGTGAATGCTTAAGGGAACTACTTTGAAAGTGATTATGTCACAAAAAACTGATTCTGTAAGTACAATGATTTATTGGACCAGTCTCGTTTTGTGTGTGTGTCACACCTTGTTTTTTTTTTGAAAAATTCTAGAGCTTCTTCCATACTTATCAAGTTCAAAAAAGTTCAATAGCGTTTTTTTTTATGATATGAACTGAGATTTAACTAAAAGAAATAAAACAAAAATATTCGTGATATCAATAATAAATACGTATATCACATACACATATTTCATATATAGAAACTTCTTTATTATTTTATCGATATTGTGTTCACATACTTACATTGGATAGATCTATCGATGACATATGGAATGTTTTTGGTTGGCCAGTACCAAGACTTATTGGATACACTGTTCTAAAAAAATTAGAAAAAAGTATAGTACAATTCACACATTTCACTTATGACAAAACTACAGTTTAAGCATATGAGATGTAAAGAATTGTAAAATAATTTAAAAACTTAAGTATTTCAAGTCGAAGAAAAATAAAATCTTCACATGAACAGAATTTAAAAACTTTTTATGTAGTTGAAACAAATTGTATCGGGCGCTATACTTCAGACAAGTTGTATACGTATAAAATAGTACTTCATTTTTTAAAAAAAAAGTTTAAAATATTGAAATGTATCTAATAAAATATTATCAGATTTAATCAGCAATTGTAAATTAATTATAATTTACATTTACAAAGCCTTTAACTAATGTATATTTTCTTTAAAAAAACTCATACTATACTTAAAAACTAATAATTTTTTTTTAATTCTGGATTCTTTTTTTCTTTTAACTCCTTTCGCTGTCGATGGAATATTCAACATGCTTTGCTTAAAAGTTAATTGTAAGCTTTGTTTTTTTAGTTTAGTTTACAACATTTTTTTTTCACTTATAATTTTATGTCAATTTCTATACAAAAATTTTAAACGATTCTTAACTTTCAAAAATGGAAAATCTGAGAATTGAAAAAACTAATAGTGTAATGATGTGAAAAATTCTTTTTTTAAATACACAGATTATAGTTATGAAATATCTTTATCAGATCTCAATTATCTGTACTTTATTTTTAAACCCTATATTTGAGATTCTATTTCTAAATTTCTCAAACACTATCATTCGTTCGGATAAGTGTCGTTTATAGTAGCTCCTGATTATAAATTTTTACTCTGTATTTCTATTACATAAGCATCAATTTTCCACAAGGCTGGAATGTATTTTTAGTCCGTTGTCATAATGGATTATTCTTAAGCAAAAAAAATTATGATTTATTTAAAATATAATTTAGTAATTTAATTTAATACGCTTAATAAAAATTTAGTTCAAAATTAGATTTTAGTTAAAGTTACTTTTTTATACTCTCAAGACTTTTGTAATAAGAATCATAGGGGGGTTATTTTTATTTTTTTTCAGATTTATTGTCACTTTAATTAGAACATACATACAAAAAATTTTTAAGAGTACTACTACGGTAAAAAAAATATTTAAATGCAATTTCTTGTCAAAAAATGACTTATTTTTAAAACATTTACCTTTTGTAAAAAATATTTCTTTCATAATAATATTCTGCCTATATATAACTAGGACATCTATAAAGAATCTGAACTTTTGGATATTTAAAATATATAATTTAGAATTGGATTTATCCATATTTTAATATATTAGGGTAGAGATAGTTCTAACAAAAAAACCGGTTAAGTACTTCAATCGATTGTAACTGATAATAATGTGAATTTTTCAAAAATTCCTATATCGGGTTCTGTATAGAAATCCTAGATATATATACAGGCAAAATATTAATATTATAGATACATTGTTCACAAAAGGAATATGTTTTGAAAATATATGGTTCTCTTCCTTCATTTTTCGCTAAAAATTTATACTTAACTAATTTTTACTTGTAATAATACTTTTTAAACAATTTTATACGTACATTTCAATTCAACTAACACTAAACATTAAAAAAAGTTTATTCACTTATGCATCAAACATAGTCAGTCGTTGAATACTTACTCCAAGCATACGCTTTCCTTTTATTTTCATGTCACCTCCGAATTTGTTATTGTGGAGAGCCCTTTCAGCAACAACTAAAAAAAGCAATGGTAAGTGTAAATTTATATTGAGAAATGAAATATTTCCTGCGGAAGTCTGCTTTTATGTAAAACAATTATATATAAAATAAATTTCTTTTAAAAAACAATTACACTGATTTCAATAGAATTCCCAAGATAGGTAGTAAAAAACTGTTAATAACCTGATAGTATCCGATTTAATGCAACAGGTATAAATGAGGGATTTTTATGTAAAATAAAATATAAATTACCGCATACTGTATTCAGTTATTTGTCTGTGTACCACTTTACCACAAACACTTCGATGGATACTTCATAATGAAAGTTTGAAAAAATGGGAAGCAATATTGAGATTAATTTGCAATAAAAATTATGGTATATAATTGTGTGATGGCAGAAGAAGTTGTAATACCGAAATTGCAGTAAATATTCTCGTTTTAAATAAGTAGTTTTAAACCCTATCTATAATTTTCATCAAAAAAGGGGAATGGTAATAAGATCTGTATGAGAAATCCTGACTACTACTCAGTTATTTGGGCAAAACTTTTAGTTATAGAGGGGCTTTGAAATTTTACATTCCTAAGAGTGACAATACAGATAGTTGGATATTGAGTGATAGCGGAAGCTCTACTTAGCATGTCTCTGAATGGTAGAAGCAGGGTGACAGAACGACAAGGAGTATTGTCCAGCTTTTAAATTGCTTGAGTGCCAATGTGATTGCTTGAGTGATCTTTTTTCAGTGGGTACCGTCACACGTGATTACCTGCGGGAATGAGATAGCAGATGAGCAGGCCCATGAGGCCATCCATAAGGATTCTATACATAATAGCTACTTTACTTTTTCAGAAATTGCTACCCGGGTCAAATAAGATATCAGTTCCTTTTGGAGACAGACCCAGGTACATGAGCCAGTATGAAAGAAACAGTTGTGGGGCATGTTTGATTGGAACAAGCAGGGCAAGATTAAACGATTCTTGCTCGGCTTCGCAGTGGACAAACTCGAGCTCAATAGTATATGGCGGGTCTCAAAATTTACCCTCCTCGTCCAAACTGCGATGTGACTCCCGTAAACATCTTCACTTGCATTGGTTGCCATCAGAGCCAGCTTCTTTCAAGTCCTGCTACCGTTCTTCATTAGTTAAAGACGCACAGGTTCTTGGCCTTGGTCTGATTATTATGTCGATCAACAAAACGTATCAATGTTATATATGGTATTCTCTAGTCCACAATTTCGTATAAAAGAATTTTAAACATACACTTCCCATCCAACGGGCTCAATTCATGGTGTCACATGATAAAGACAAACATGTGCTCTCCATTGAAAACACTAAGCTAAATGTACTTGCTGTTCTATTTCTAAAAATTAGATAAAATTTCAAATTTCATACTTGGGTACAAATGTTTAAATGTGTTAAGAAGAAAAATTCTTCAAAAAGATTTTTTAAAATTACAAAAAAAAATCGCATTTTACGCATACACTTTTAAATAAGTGCATTTGTATACATATGTATTTTTAAAGAGAAAGTTTCTGTAAAAAGCAAAAGTTGGCAACACCGAAGCGCTATGTGACTATGACGTCACATAAATTGAGTATGGAGTGTATCCCACGTGTATGTAGTGAAAAAATTTATTTTTGAAGTCCGGAACCTTAAAGTGTCTAATGATGTCGAAGGAAATGAATATTTTCCCTACTGTGTTAAAAGTAGTAACTAGATGCTGAAAAATTAAGCAAGAATACTTACAGTAGTACTATTAGAAAACAATGAATAGATAGCAAATGTTTAATATTTTCTTTACGCCATATTAAATATGAGACCAAAAATCGAAACATTTCTTTTAATTACAAAAATGCTTCAAAATTATTTCAATATTCTGATTTTATTGTCTCATAGGGATAACATAATTTACTATATTGCATATTTTGCGTTTCAGTCTCAAAACATTTTATTCTACATAAAATTTGTTTCACTTTTCATAACCTATACCAGAGGTGAGGAACCCACGGCCTTGATGCAGCATGCAACCTTCATAAAAGGTAATAATTGTATTAATTTTGATTTAATTATATAGATTACAACAATTTTAAAATCAACGGAATTAATTAAAAATCAGCAGAATGTGAGTAGGTTTCAATGAATACTTGTCGGAACGGCCAATAAAACGTTTAAAATGTCAGAACCCCACCTAGTACAACATGGTAATGCTACCAGACATATTATATGATCTCTACAGAAAAACTATTTTCTTACTATTATTGTCCTGTCTGATTCCATGTATGTTAAAAATGTTTGTGTATGTTTTTTTTTTTTTGCATGTTTTATTGTAAGTTTCTGATGACTGAGATATAAAAATTATGTTCTAAAAAAGACGCTTGTGGCTTACGTTATGTAAATCTAGTAATGCCTGGTAACAAACTCGTGGCGTGTTATTAACAACCATTGTGAAAATCTAGTTTTTATGTTACTTATTCTGTGGCTTTACTAGTATTTTTGTGTTATTGTATCTCTGGTAAGTAAACGCTTCCATAGAAAAATTATTTAATACCCGTTCCTAAAGTGAATACAAAAATATCTACGCAATAATTTTTTTCTGTCAAACAATAAATAAATAAGAATTCAATTTTTGTCACATTTCAATATAATGCACCAAATTGTTAAAATAGTACAAGAGTTATAATAATTTCATAAAAGTCATATTTTTTAGGTACATTAACCTGTGCGACATCCTTTATTACTATCTAATTTACATGTGGCCTCTAATGGTAAAAAGGTTCCCCACCTCTAGCCTATACTTTACACCTACATACAACTTAGGCCTGTAAAAAATCAAGGCCTTTAATTAATTTTTAATTTAGGCCAGTAAAAAATTAATGATGCAATAACCTAGTGGTCATTGTTCTGAACCAGCGTCCAATATGTTTCATTCGATTCGTAGATCCGAGTTCTAGACACACTAAATACCTATTGTTTAAGCTTGATATGCTATCGGTCTCCTGAAACTCACAGTCCTCACTTTAGCATTATGGAGTAAGAAATGTGGAGTGACAAACCAAATGTTGTCTCCGTCATTCACGGAAGCTCAAATTTAAGAGAAAACTCTTACAAGCATACCTTAGGAGTTTCACAAATTTTATGCACACTATATATTTAATAAAGTGATTGATGTGTTAATACGTCATAAATTTATATAAAAAAGGCCTTTTTCTGTCCGAAAATGTATAACTAATTTCAATTAGGAGCTTTTAAATTTGCCTTAGGACGAAAAGGTGCGATATATATTTATATAAAAAATACAGTAAATTTTAAATGAAAGTATTTTTTATCTATTTGTTATTTAATTTCAGATAATTTTGTATTTTTAGGTGAGTACTAAAGAAAAAAAAGAAGTGGAGTTAAAGAAAAAGTTATTTTAAAATAAAAAATACATAAATTACATAAATAAACTTCAAGAAACAATGGGTTTATAAAAATTACGAAACACTAACTCAGATTACTCGAACCATTTTTTGCAATAGGTAATCTTCCAATTATAATAACTTAAATACAATATGATGTAGAATTGGACAAATGAGGAAAAGGGTGTCAGGTATGTGAGTTTTTCCCGCATTTACAATATTTACTTGACCCAAAATTAATATATTAAAACAATGGTTTTTATACCTCATATGGCATTCTCTCATGTATTATCGTTATTTTGTAATAAAGTGCTATTATTGATTACGTTATAAAAATATTATCGTTGTTTTTCAAACAATTTCAAGAGGGGGGAGTTACTTCTGGCAAAAAGAGCACAAGCTCAACATTTTATAGTTTTCAAAAGAAAGCTGAACTGAACTCAATGGCGCAACAGCCCGTGGCGGGCAAAGGCCTACTGTGCCCATCTCAGTTTTCGTTAAACTGGGCGCCGAGGTGGAGAGGCATTTATTAAGGTCAGGTGGTCTGACCTCTCAGTCTGACGTGAAAATCCACAGTATTTATTTTCTTAGCACAAGTCTGATACACATTTATCATTCCACTGAAGGGATGAAATAATGAGTCGACCTTTCCCAACCCGGGTTTGAACCTGGACCTGTAGCGTGGAAGCGTGGGACGCTACTACTCGGCCACTGGACCTCAGATTTCAAAAGTTTTCATGTAAATTTCGCCACGTGATGGTAGAATTAGAGTCAAATTCTTTATTACAATTTAATGAGAAATATTTCGTTATTGACGTTACACTATAAAACAACATGAGAGCTATTGGCGACTGACTTAATTTTCAACTGCTATCAATATGACTAGGACATTTGCCCTAGCAACCCCTCTCCAAATTCCCCCCACCCCAACGTTGGGACTTTGAGCCCCAATGGATTTAACATGCATCAGCTCCTCTACACGGTTTGTCTTCAGTGGTACTAGGGCTTGAACTCATGACTCGCCAACCATGAGACTTTGACAACTAGGTCCCAGCAGCAACGAAAATATTTCGTAGAAACAATTATGAATAAAATATTGAAGTTGTAAAACAAGTCTTGAATACGTGCAATTATTAAACATTGTAACCACTACAAAAACAATCTTACAATTGTAGAACAATATTATAATTTTAGACGAGGTTACAATTATGAAGCAGTGTTTTAATTACAGAGTAAGAATATAAATTTGTGATTCATTACGCATAATCTATTAAATGGCTATTAAAAGAAGTACTAAAGAAATATGTTTTATTTAAAAAATAACGGTAATAACTTACGTTTCTCTTGCTCTGTCACAGGTCCCCAAGGGCTGGGTTTTCCGGGATTCCATTCTTTCAAACCCCAGGGTTCCAGAACTGCAGCAGGATAAATCGGATTTACTGGAGAATCGTGTAGTTCGGGCTTGAGGAAGGCCAGAAATGACAGTAATACTTTCCACAACATCTTGAACGATATTTCGGGAAAATAATACAGACCCCAGTCGCCACGGGTATTTATAGTAAAAACTTTCTGATGTTAATGAATGAAATCATTGTTTGAGGTGAAAGGTTCGAGACGATAAGAATTTTTCCTAAGAGTTTAATCCAAAACTGATGAGACAGCAGTAAATTGTATCAATGTGTGTGATTGAAAAGTTGAAAAAGAAAATGTGCTGCAAGCTGCAATTTGGGACGTATTATTTTGATACGATAAAATAAATTATCGTTGGTCATTATTTCGTTTTTTTTTCCCCAAATGTTTTGATAAAAGCAATGAATGTAAATAAATTTTAAAATTATCTGAATAAGTTATTTATTTTTAGTAGTGTAAAGTGATAAGTTTCAAATCACTTTGTTCGATTCGATTCCTTTAATCCATAGGTTTTCGACCTTTTTGAATTGGCCCCCCTTTTCTAGTGAATATTTTGATATCGCCCCCCCCCCTCAAAAAAATTAGACCGTACATAATACATTGTGAAAACGAGAATTAATTTTAAAATAATATTCTACTACTATTAGAATATTTTATTTTTTTTTTCTAAAGTCCTTAATTTTTTTTACTTGTGAATCTGAAATAGCTATTGCCACCAATATATTTAAATGTGTAGTATTAAGGTGATCAACCGTCCTCCCTTTATGGGTTCTGTCCTTCCTCAAAAAGTGTCCTCCTCTTTGTCCTCCTTTTCAATATTTTAAAACTGATCTGTTAATCTCTGCGCTCAGAGATGAACCAAACATTTTTCCAAAATGTCGAAAAATGGTCTGAAACAAAAAGCACAGGTAATAACAGTTTTCAATGGTATTTTTTGACTTTGTCGCAAGTAAATTGGGCTGATATAGAAAAAATTATGTTGAGTTTTTATCGAAAAAAATGTGTGAAATTAAAATCGATGACAATTGTCGGTTTGAAGTAGAAAGAAGACATAATGTATAGTTAAATTCTAATAAATTAGAACAATTGGAAAATCAACTTGCTGAGAAATTGGTAAAAGATGGGTGAAATTACTTAAACCATTTCAAAAATGAACACATTCCATATGAAAATGTAATTATTCTTGTTGAATTTACGTTGTGCTGCCCTGGAACTAATGCAGCAGTTGAAAGAGTTTTTTTTTCAATTGGTGATGAATTTTGTGAAGTGACTAGTGAGAAATCAAAATTGAATGTTAATACTTTAGCTACAATGCTTACCGTAAAATTCAGTATGAAGGATATTTTTTGCCCGAACTTTCCGATATATTAGAAAATTATATGTTGACAAAAAAAAAAATCATTCAATGGGGAAAAATACTCGTTTAAGATAATAATTAAAAAGAATGTAAGCGTAATAAGAGTATTTTTGTTAGAATTAATAAAACTTTTTATATATTTAAGTTGTAATTTTTTCTTAAATTTTTCGTCCTCCTTTTCATTGTAAAAAAAATGGTCACCTTAGTAATATTATATATTTTAGTTCTAGATAGGATATTGTTGGGATTGAAACACTATTGAATTTCTTCTTTATTTAAAAGAGTGGAATAAAAATTTTAGCTTACACATGTTATAAAGATGCTTTTGAAATAAGGTTTTGATGATATGAAATAATTCACAATAAACTATTGCTTTCAAAAATTTTTAAAAAATGACAGTTTCAGCCTTTAAACAATCACACGTTAATTCCTGGTTAGCATATTTAATTATATTTCTTTGATAATATACGTAATGAAATGCAATGGACGAAACATTTTCCCTACTGCTCAGAGACCAAGACAACATGAACAGTACAGAAATTAAAATTAGCTGTATCATTCAATTTAATATAGTTCTTAATCTAATGTAATATTTTAAGTTTTCATCCACTTCCCGAACTACCGAAATATGTGAATGTTCGAGCACGTGATAGAAATGATTGAATATTTGAATATATTTATCACGAATATATTTCCTTTTTTGAATTATTAGGCCTACAAGCTTGAAATTCGGTAGGCATGTTCCTTTCATGGACAAGAGTTCCTCTAAAAACGGATTTTACGAAACTCATCAACCCCCTCCAAACGGGTTAAAGGGATTTCATTATTACTTTTTTTGTGCAGTTTTTTTGAAAAATATTTATTGTAAAATCTGACGTATAACGCTCACTTTTGACACAGGAAAAAAATAATCGAAATGTACGTTTGCGCGTTATACACCCGAGTATAAAAAGTGAAAACTTAAAAACGAGAACTAAGAACGAGTAAAGAAAAAATTATAATTTTTTTTCTTTTTTACTTAGATTAAAATACTGTTCATTTAAAAGAAATGACCTTCCTTATGAAGTTAGGGGATTGTAGTTCAAGAAGTATACTATTTTTTTCAAAAACTTGAGATAATATCTCGAATAGATGACTTCAAGACGTAAGAGCATTTCGCACATACATTTGAGTTATCTTCGTGAAAGAGGGAGTGCACGTTGTACGGTGGTACACTTTATACGCTGGATGTTACGGTACTTAAAATTTGGTAAGCATGTTTCTTTTTCTGAATGGCGATCCGCTAAGAACGGATTTTAAGAAAATCGACTTTTGGAGGGAGAGCAGGGAATTACTGGGTCGTATTGATAAAAAAAATATTCCCATTTTTGAACTACTAAACCTGAAGTAACGAAACTTGGTATGCATGTCTCGTTTGTTGAATTGAAATCTGCGAAGAACTGGTCACACGGAAATCAAGTCTCAAATACTGTTACGGGCCTTATTGATAAAAAAAAATTCCGTTTTTGAACTATTAGATTTAGAGTTTAAACTTGGCAAGCATGTTTATTTTGTTGAATTTGGCTTATTTTGGTGTACAACCAGTTTAACCAGCATAGGAAACTTTATAAGTTAGATTTTCTTTTATTTAATTTGTATAAAATTACAAAGATAAGTTACAAAATTTCTGCATTACAAGTATTTGAAAAAATAGGAAAATTAAAATTGCAAATATTTGTGAAATTGCTCAAAAAGTGTTCATTGGAACAAAAAGCTTTTCCACGTGCGTTACATAAGAGTATTGTCATTTTTTGTTACATTTTTTCATCTGTTCGTCACAAATAGATAAATTCGTATCAGAATCACTGTCGTATTCATCAGTTTATTTCATCGGTCAAAAATGTTTTCATTCAGTATCACTTTCGTTGAAATCAACCGATGATACCATATTGGGAAGAAAAAGTAAAAATAAACTACGAAATTAGTTATACAAAAACTTTAGAATGCGAAATGAAACATGAACGAACATGAGCCTTAGTCAGAGTCAAATGGAAAAATGAAAGGTGCATTGTAACATCAAAGTCAATATCACCAGAAATCTGGGATTTCTTACTAGAAAGGGCAGCCTGGTAAGCAAGGGGTTAATATTGGTTATTTTTCCAACGTTGTGTGGAAGTCTAATGTAGGTTAGTTTTATTTTGAACTTGATTTTTGTTAAAATTTTATTTTTCACTGCGTAAAAATCATTGTAACCTCAATATCAATGCATTTTGAAGTATCAAATAATAAATCACTTCAAAATCTAAAACTCAGAAAAAAACACATTTAAACTAAATTAATGTAAAAATTGGAATCGAAATTTTGATCGTTCAGATTTCTGATAAATACTAAAATAAGGACTGACTCGTGTGAAATATATAGTGATAGAATTTCATATGCTGACTGATTGATCTTTTTTGAACAAAGCATTTTGAAGCAGTACATGAGCAATTTCATGATGAAAGACATGTTTTTGTACTATAAATGTGAAACAGTGGCATCAGTTTAAGTCCTTGTAGTTTTTGTGTTTAAATCATATATTTGAATAATTTGATAAATTGTGTTTATTCAATATATTTGAAAAATTTGATATCCAAATATAGGGTGTCTGGGCTTAAAGTATCCAAAGGTTATGGCTTATTATTACTGAGCTACCCTTCAGAATGTAATAAACTATTCATCCATGGATTAAAAACTCCTCCGAAATTTTTTGGGTGTAGTCCGATCGACCGCACGTGCTAGCATTATTCGGCAATCGTAGATGATAAACTTGTGACACTTCATTAGTAAAGGTGTGGACTCTACAGCAAAAGGTGCAGTTTGCACTTTGGTTTACGGAATTTAAATCAGTCGAACTGAATGGAATGTCGTTATTGGCTTGCCAAAAATAGACTTATCAGGATTCCTACAAAATGAATCACGCACGCGATTGAAAGTGTCTTCTATCACGAAAGTTTAAGGATACTTGCCAGTTTGAGATACCAAAGTTCCCCTCTCCTTTTAAGTTCTTTCCCGTTGGTGGATAGATTTTGATGTCCGAGGATCGACATTCCATTCTTTTCGAACACGTCGCTGTACACGTGTGATTGATTTAAATTCCGTTAACCAATGTACGCACTGCAACTTTTGTTGTGGAGTCGACATCTTTACTAATGAATTCAGTGCAAAAAATTTATCGTCTGCGATTGCCAAATAATGCGTGCACGTGCAGCAAATCGGACTAGACCCAAAAAATCTCGGAGGGGTTTCCAATCCACGCATGGGTAGTTTATTACATTCTGATGGGTAGTTCCGTAATAATATTACAAAACTTTTGGATACTTTAAGCCCGAACACCCTCTATATTATATACAGTAAAATACGTTTAACGCGTAAACACTTAAGATTAAGTATCGGTTAACACGAAGTAATATAGCTGTCTCTCGGCAAACTACAATGTATGTTCATATATTTTTTCTTAGCCAAAAACGAAAAATCGCTTGTCACGAAAACATTTCCCTTCTGAGAACGATAAAAATACAGAAAACACGGTCCAGATTGGACTGCCCTTCTGTATCATCGGAAGAATTCGTTACAGTAGATGATGACAATCTGTGTACAGCCCCAATGAACTATGGCAGACAAAGACACATTTCGAGCTTGTTAAAAATTCAAAAAATATTGATGCAGATTCCGATGCCGAAAATGAAATGAATAATGCAGCTCCTGTTCCCACGTCATCCTAAATGATGGAATATTACGAAAAGTATGCGCAGTTTTTTAGATGCAGATTCCAATGGTGAAATGAATAAAAAAACTGATGACATCGGATTTAATGATAAAAAAAAGCAATACAAAGAAAATATCAGAATATTTTCCAAAAACTCAATGAACGTTCTGCTTTTCAATAGACTTTAAAATTTTGTATTAAATTTCTTTGTGAATGTTTTTGTTTCTTTGGTTTTTATTAAATACATACATATGCATATCTATGTAAATAAACTATAATCTCTATTAAACTTAATTTCGTTAATATGGGAGCGGTCCTTCTTATTTTTGCAATACTTTTAACATGAAAAAATATTTCAGTCCCTTTAGTATCGTGTTAATGGGTTTTTATTGTACATGTAGGGGTTTATTTAACGACTCTATCAGACAAATATTGTAATTGAATTATATTAAGGGGAGTTGGAAACCTCTCTCTTTCTCTATACTGACAATGTTAAATTGGCTGTTTTCGATGTACCTTTTCTCAAAATCTGTTTTATGTACATGCTTGAAATTTTTCATACTTTTAAAGTACCCCTCTCTCATTATACTAAAATGAGCTTTTAGCTAATTTTGAAATTTTTTAATAAATTATGAAATATTTTATCAAGCATCACGAAATTTAACCCATTTTTTACTTAAAAAATTTGTAAAAATTAAATTTTTGAGTTTTTTTACAAAAAGCTCATTTTAGTATATATTAGACATCATTATAAATAATTCATAAAAAATTTACATACCTGTGAACAGTAGTTTCTCAGAAAAGGTACATCGCACATTAAAATTTACATTTTGAGATAAATTGATTTTAATGTATACAGTGAGACTTCTAATCGACTAGGAAATAAAAAAATAAAAGGTTCAATTTAAAATAAAAGATACATGTTTTGGTTTATATCAATCGTTACACTTTTAAGCAAAAACAAAGTAATTTGTTTACAATTTTCGCCATTAAAATGGGCGTGGTCCAAATTCAACGATTATTTAAAAATACATTTTAAAGGCTTCTAAATACCCTAGAGGTTCAAGTAAGATATTTTTAGAAAGGTTAAAATCTGTACAGTTTGAAAATGTAAAAATCTCAAATTGTCAAAAAAATAAGATTTTAGCTTTCCAACACCCCTTAAATACCTATTTATCTTACGATCTCTACTCTTACTAGTCTACTACTAGAAAGACTTGATCCCTTTTATGAATCTCCTCCAGTGACCACGGTGGGATACAATAGCCCAGGGGTCAAGGTATCGGATCATGGCAGGCATGTCATGAGTTCGAGCCCAGTACCACTAAAGACCCGCCATGTAGGGGAGCGTTGCATATTAAATCTGTCGAGAGCTCACACGTCCTCCCGTTGGTGTGGTGTGGTAGCTAGGAGAGGGGGTGCCAGCTCAGGTGCCGTCCTCGTTACTTGACCGTGGCTCAAAATTATGAGGTACGCCGCCGAAAGCCCTCGTGTAGATTAACAGTGCCACGTTAATATTCACTTACTCACCCAGTTGTTGTCAGTGGCGCACACAAGGGGGGGTCCTGGGGGCCGGACCCCCCTCCCCCAAAGCCTTCGATTTTTTTCGGATTGATTATAATTCTAAGTACAGTGGTGGCAAAAAGTCCTGAACACAAAAAGTTCAGAACGTGCCTGAAACTCATTTTATCTCATTTTTAATTTAGTATCTCTATCCCATTCTCATTTAAAAACTTCTATTAATTTTTAACTCCTTATTAAAATTACTGAAGATAATTGTCATACCATAGACTAAAGATTATACAGTATAGTTTTGGGTGCTTTCTAAAAACTTATTTAGTTCAAATATTCTACTTATTGGGATTTTTTTCTAATCTTCCTCGTTCTTTTTTTTTTTTTTGTGTGCTGAGATATTTCTCACTAACTTTCAATGACCGATAATTTTTGAGAGGTCATACACGTGTCTTCAATTAATCTCAGTAACGCGTGTCTTAAATGTGATAAATGCACTGAGCGGAAAATGTGTTACCCCATCAAACTTTTAATAGTAAGATTATTGTATATTGTCATCGATGTTGGATGAATAAAATCCCAACTGATGGCTTAAAACTCTGGATACTTTTCCATAAAAAATATTGCTTTGTAGAATAATGAATGTTCACATACAGTGGTGGCAAAAAGTTCTGAACACATCTCCTCTCACAGCCGAGCGCACTGAGCGCTCGCCGTACTAAAGTTAAAACTGCAGCAATACCGGGAGCGGTCAATGCGAGGAAGGGTGACCGCCTCGCAAACCACCCGGCTGTTTCCTTTTCACACTCTTAACAACACGATTTAGTTGCACTGCACTGCGTCTTTTACTCTGGGTTCTTGGGTGATATCTCACCGCCTTGATTCACAGCCTTCGGCCGTCCCGCTTTCCTTCCTGCGTTCTTCCCCTCCCCCCGCCGGCGCTCTGCTTCGTTAGAGCGTTTCGTGCTTTGGGCTACGTCCTCCCTCCCCGTTTTGTCGTGGGAGTTCTCTTGATTAGATCCATCCTCACATCATGGTTTATCTTTTTCTCCCATCCTTCTGGGAATAGGCGCCTTCGGCGCCGGCACCCGCGATCATCTAATTTTAGTAGTTTTAGTTTAGTCCTGAACACACTCATTTTTTGCATAATTTTTGTGTTTGACTTCATTTTTCGTTATGAAATTATCGCACTATCTTAAATAATGTTATTGATTTTAATGTATTTTTTCATGCTGATTTCAAATCTGTTTGTAGATTTCATCTAAAGTAAATAGTTTCATTGATATGTTGAAAAAACCTTGACAAGAAAGCACAAGGTCACTGTAAGAATGAGTGAGTGTGCTTTCCTCAAATGAAATGCTCCGTTATTTCAACCAATCAGAGAGCAGTAGCGATAAAGGGTTGAAAAGAAAGGGTGAAACGTGGTTTATTGTATTGAATGCAGTTGTGTGCTTGTGGAAAATAGTGTTATTGAAAGCAATTTGAAGTGCGTTTGTGGGAAATAGTGGAATTACGGCTAAATTTTCATATCTGCCTGAGAATAAAAGGTACAAAATAATACATTTGAAGGAAGAATGTTATTCTATGCGCCAAATTGCTGCTAAAGTACCATGTGGCCTTTCTACTGTTGTGAGAACTTTGAAAAGATTTTCTGAAACAAATTTTATTGCGAACAGGGGGCGATTAGGACGACCAAGAAAAACATCTTTACGTGAAGACAGGTTATTGCTGTTAAACAGAAAGCTTAATTCCTCGCAAATTTTGAAACAATAGACTTTGACATCAAATGTGAGTGTGTGCCCAAGAACTGTCAGAGGAAGACTGTTGGAAATTGGGTTACGAGGCTGTAAAGCGCACCCAAAACCATTACTGACTGAATTTCAACGCAAGAGGCAATTGACGTGGGCAAGAGAACATTCATTATGGACTATTAAAGACTGGGAAAAGATAATATTTAGTGACGAGAGTCAGTTTTGTATTTCTGGCAACAAAAGTAGTGTTTATGTAAGGCGACACACTCATGAGGAATTCAGTCCTCAGTGTCTGAAGCCCACAGTAAACGTAACCCGACAAAAGTGATGGTATGGGGTTGCATGTCTTCTCATGGTGTTGAAAGACTTCACATCGTTAGCGGAACAGTGAAAGCCATGATTACATTGAAATACTACAAAAATAAATTGAATGTAGTCAAACTGCAATGAGAGAGACCTTTTTCGGAATGTGTCATGGATTTTCAGGACGATAACGCCCCCTTGCCATCGTGCAAAGGTAGTCCAGAAATGGTTGAAAGACCATACTGTGAATAGAATGAACTGGCCAGGACAGTCTCCCGACTTTAATCCGATAGAGAACTTATGGTTTAAAATTGGCAATGAAATTTCAAAGTCATCTTCAAAAACCTTCAAACAAACGTGAATTAATTGAAGTTTTAATATTTTCCTTCAACCATATTGTCACGAAAGATCTTTTGAAATTCGTGCATTCCATGCCAAAAAGATGTAGAGCCGTAATTAAAGCAAACGACTGGCCCATAAAATATTGATTTTCTAACATGTGACAACAATGTAATTTTCAAAATGCTTATATATATATTAAATATACCGTATTTTTCAATTTTCGTGTTATTTTTCTTTGCATATTATGTTATTCTATATTGTTTTATTCTGCACATATTTCACATTATTGTGTTCAGGAAGCTTAACTACAAAAAATATTTTAGTCATTAAGAAACTAGTAGTAGATTTGAAATGAGCATGAAAAAAATACATTAAAATCAATAACAATATTTAAGATAGTGTGATAATTTCACAACGAAAAATGAAGTCAAACACAAAAATTACGCTAAAAAATGAGTGTGTTCAGGACTTTTTGCCACCACTGTATATAGTACGTAAAATTTAATTAGGTGTTTGTTATTAAGGATTAATTTTATTAATTAATGCTAATTATTTATTTAATAATTAGTTTTTTTTACTGTGTTTTGTTCCCGAAAATCGACAAAATCAAAAGGAACATGATACAAGAGTGGTGAACTTTCGACCCCGAACCCCCTTGAAAAATTCCTGTGTGCGCTACTGGTTGTGGTCGATATGTCATGCGTCCGAATTCTGGTGCCACTAAAGACCCGCATTGTAGAGGGGCTAATGCAAGTTAAATCTTAGCTCAAACTCTCCCATTGGCGTGGTGTAGAGATTTGAAATGAGGGGTACCAGTTCACAGGCGTTATCCTCATCACTTGACCCTTTTTCAAAATCACGAGGTTAGTCGTCAATAGCCCTTGTGTTGCTTTATAGCGCAACGTTAATAAGCAATAATTCACTTAGTCGCACTCTGAGGCTTCCCTGATCTAGATAAAATTTCTGACATAGACTTTGAACTTTTGACTACCCTTTCTTCTGTTTTTCTTCTTTAATTTCATTCGGAAATCCTCATTTTAGAAATCTCTCTTACATTGATTAACCCTTTATAAACCGCATTATGAATTACTCCAGTTTTTTCACGCAATATTTTTTTTTTTGGATTTCTACATTGAAAATTAAGGAATACATAAACAAAATACTCCACTTTGGGAAATTTAATCCGTTTGAACTAATTAATTAATTAACGATATTCAACTGCAAAATTAATTATATACACTGTTCACTTAAAGTAGTCAAATTGTTTTCTAAGATCTTCATTAACATACAAAAAAAAAAAATAAGATGCTAATAAGTTTTGACATTTCATAATTTTTCGGAAGAAAAATGATAATCTTTGCAATCCGCTGAAAACGCTGTAAGCTGAAAATACAATTTCTGCTATAAAACTATTTGCCTTTTCCGCTAAAATACTCATCATAGAACCAGTGCCGCCATATATCTTGGAAGAGTGGATTTCAATGAATATTCCTGCTAAGTATCGTGATAAAATTCGTAAAAAAGGTTATTCTATATAAT
This sequence comes from Trichonephila clavipes, assembly GCA_019973935.1. Taxonomy (NCBI): domain Eukaryota; kingdom Metazoa; phylum Arthropoda; class Arachnida; order Araneae; family Nephilidae; genus Trichonephila; species Trichonephila clavipes. Next base: position 371,470 of record BMAU01019051.1, read on the forward strand.
TTTATGTTGTTTTCTAATACCACCTTTCTGACGTATTCAGATCGAGACCCACGAAATTCATCGTGGCATGGGCAAGAGGTACGCCTGTCGTTGGCCTTGAGCACCATACAGGTGACAGTACGATTTAGCTCGGCGAAATTCCCCGAAGGGACGATAGATGGCGACACGACCTCTATCTCTACCTCCACAATTTCTGCATGTAAACTGAAGGGGAGGGAAATATTCTCCAGTTCCTGCGCTCGTGATTAAGCCCACAAAACTACGGACCCACTGATTTAACGAGCACGTACTCCGTGTGTACTCGGAGGGTGTTTGATGGCATCGAACCCAGGCCTTCCGGTCTGGAGTCCGATGCTCTAACCACTAGGCTACCCACGGCCCATGTAATTTTATAGTGAGAGTGGTAGTTATAAGTACCTTCGGTAGATAAAGGGTTAATCCTCCGCTAGACACCTTTTAGCCTTTTATTCACTGAACTACTTATTCAGGGTGTTGCTGAATTCAAGCAACAACTTCAGATGGGTTGATATAAGGGAGCATGGAGACACGACAAATCATCATAGAACATGGGGTCGCAAACCACGTTTAGTCAAAGTAATTCGCAAAAACAGTGAAGAAGGGGGGGGATGTCAAATGGAATGAAAAGGAGCAGTAACTGGTATGAAATATATACACTTGTTATAGCTACAGCATGTTTATTATACGAACAATGCTACACAGCTCAACGTCATACATGCAATGACAAGGGATTATCACAGAAATGGTTCGAGGTCACGGCTGAATAGGGTGGTCGCGATAGCCGAGTGGTATAGGTACCGGATCGCGGCTGGCTATGTCACGAGTTCGAGCCCAGTACCAATAAAGACCCACCATGTAGGGCAGCAATGCACGTTAAATCAGTCGAGAGCTGAAACGTCCTCCCGTTGATGTGGTATGGCAGTTAGGAGAGGGGGTGCCAGCTCAGGTATCATCCACGTCACTTGACCATGGTTCAACATTACGTGTCCGTCGCTAAAAGCCTTCGTGTAGCCGAATAGTGCGACGTTAATATCCATTCACTCACTCACGCGGCCGCATAGGTCAAAGCATAGTCGGCACCGGCGGACGAAAGATTGTCAGATGCATGTAAACAAATCCGGTTGTATTTCTAACGTTGAACTGTGATATATTGTTAGTATAGTTAATATGTTTTACGTGTAATAAGTATATTTCTAATCTCTTATTGTCCCTTTTCATTTCACTATGTATCACAATCTTCATAACTGTTTTTGTAAATTACTCCAACTAAACGTGGTTTGCGACCTTATATTCTATGTTGATTTGTTGTCCTTGTGCTACCAACTATCAACCCTTTGAATTTGTCGGTCAAATTCGGCGACCCCCTGTATTGTAATGCCTATTAGTACCATCACTTCTCATCTCAGTGAAAGGTTTGTGACAGATCTATACGCGCTTTCTTCAATTAATCCTCTTGGGAAATCTTTAGGCTTTTCATTCGCATTATTCACAATCAACCCTTCGGAAGAAAAGAATCGTGATATTTAAATTAACATACTATAAATATACAGACGAAGTTTTGTAGCTTGTGAGAGAGAAGGGGAGAAGATGTACTTGAGTCAGGTGAGATTGCTACTGAAGGTATAGTTTTAGAATTATAGTGATTTGGTTCTTATTAGGAGGAAACTTTAGTGACGATTGCTCACTAGGATTGATTTGATATTAGATAATATCGGATGATAGGTTGATGATTTATTAAGGTAAAGATCAAGTGTGATAGTCTCCTAATCATTCACGTTTTACTGTCGTTGTTTCACTTTCACAGTTAACATTGACACGTTCTCTTACTATAATTAATTGAAATTTTGTCTGTTCTTTGTGTGAAAATAAATAAATTAATTGGATCATGTCGAGTTTTTCTTCCCTTCCCCACACATCTAGATGCCCGAGAGAGAGGCACGAGCCTCTTACAGGTTCTCGCATCAAACAAAATGTGCCCCAAAAGTAAGAAAATACGCGTGAGAATCCGTTGCATATATGTCTGAGTACCATTTCAAATATCTCCTTCTCCATATAAACATGACAAAAAATTACTATATGCATTGGCAATGTTGTTGTAGGGTCTGAGATAGACTTCTAGAAGCATTGCCAATAATAATGTGTCCATTTATTTACAATGAAAAGGAGGACAAAAAACTTAAGAAAAAATTACAACTTAAATATATAAAACGTTTTATTAATTCAAACAAAAAATACGCTAATTACGCTTACATTCTTTTTAATTATTATCTGAAACGAGTATGTGTCCCATTGAATGAATTTATTTTTGTCAACATATCTTTTTTTAAGAAATAAAGTTAGGGCAAAAATATCCTTTATACTGAATTTAATGGTAAGCACTGTAGCTAAAACATTAACATTCAATTTTGATTGCTCACTAGTCACTTCATAAAAATCATTACCAACTGAAAATAAAAAAACTATTTTTCTGAACAATAATAACTAAAACTAAGAATAACTATTCTTTTTGAATTAACGTTGTGCTGCCCTGGAACTAATGCAGCAGTTGAACGAGTTTTTTTCAGTCGGTAATGATTTTTAAAAAGTGACTAGTGAGCAATCACAAAATGGACACATTCCATAAAAAAATTAGTTATTTTTTTAGAATGTGTTCATTTTTGAAATGGTTAAGTATTTCCACCTATCTTTTATCAATTTCAGCATGTTGATGTTCCAATTGTTTCAATTTATTACAATTTAAATGTACATTCAGTCTCCCAGTATCATCAAACAAACCGTTGTCAATGGTTTTAATATCAGGCATTTCTTTTGATAAAAAATCAACAGTTTTCTGTATCTGCCCAATTTACTCGTGATGAAGTCAAAAAACACCATTGAAAACTGTGTGGGAGCCCCATGGATTCCACCCTGGACACTAAGATTGAATTGAGGCAAAGAATTACCTGACGACATTTTTACAATAACAAATCATTTTTATTCACTTGAATCAATTATCAACCTTCTAAATACAAATATAAATCAATATGTCTACGTCAATGGGATTGAGCTTTACTATCAAATTAAATCACGAAATATGATACTAATCAACTATTAAACTCAATATCGAACGGGTTTACCGGAATAAGAGGACCGAGAGATATACGCAATTTGAATTAATAGCAATAATTAACTTTACATTAACTCTATTATTTATTTAATCTTATTATCCTATAATAGAATTTTAAATATCACCTGACTTTTACTACTTCACTCCTCTCCAGTCGGCTTAAACTTTCCGAATGTAGATCTCTGCCTGATAATCAGCCAGAAACTAATCACACAATCAACTTGAATCTTCTTAGCGCTCCGTCTATGTATCTCTTGGCTCAATAGCCTTCTTCGCTAACCTACAAACTCTCCTTACATATTTTGATTTATTTGCATATCCCGTTTTCTCCTTTTAGAGCTGGTTGGAAATATAAGTGAATTTACAATCTCCAAAGAGGTCCAAGAGTATTAGTGATAAACCGCTGCATAGATTCGTCACAATCCTCCAAGAAGAAAACGGGATTTATTCGAAGGTCTAAAATGACCTGAAATAAATTACGTAATGATATTTAAAAAAAACTGAATTTTTAGTCTTTAAGAATTTAATATACCTGTTTTGACCATTCTGACCCCTAAAAGCACCGTTCCTTGCACCACCCTGTCGACCGCCGTGATTATTGAATCTATGATCAGATTGATGACTTCGGCGTCGACTATCGAACCTGCGATTATCACCAACACCTTAACCTGCAAATCTGTTGGATTCCCTCTGCTGTCGGCTAGTGTCATGATATCGGTTGTCAACTCTGGTATCCCACCAGTTCTCCTGCCTATTCCTGTTTGTGAATTGATTATTCACTCTATGAGTTGCATTTCGGCAATCATGATTTGGACTCCTGGTGATTCTATTTAGAAACCTCTCCTCGTACTTATCAATTAACTGTAGAAGACTAGACGTAGTCTGCGGGTGTCGTACCTCCACATAATCCAAAAGTTGAGGTTCTAAACGACTGATAATATGATCCAGAAGTTTTTCTTCCGCCATTTCTAATTTTAATGTGTCTTTAATAATTCATGCACAAAATCGGAAGGTCTCTGGTTGTGATGTTGGTACGACGCATAGAAACGCGTTTCGAGCTCCGACCTATTTCGAACTACGGTGAATCGCTCCGTCAAAGCTTGTTTTAAGTGCATGTAATCCGTTGCCTTTTCCTCCACAACCTTATAACCTAAAACATCAAACCAATCTAGTGCCAGTCCCGTGAGATGACCCTTCAGATATGCACAAGCCAGTTGTGTGGGTATCTCGTAATATGTTAAATTGTTATCAATGTTTTCCAAAAAGTCCAAAACATTTTCCACTCCCGAAAAAAATTGCTCAGGGATTACTCGAAAACTAGATCCAACTCTCAATTCGGGGTTATTATTTCATTGGGCGCCACTGTGGGAACCTCCCTGGGTTCCACCCTGGACACTAAGATTGAATTGAGGCAAAGAATTACCTGACGACATTTTTACAATAACAAATCATTTTTATTCACTTGAATCAATTATCAACCTTCTAAATACAAATATAAATCAATATGTCTACATCAATGGTATTGAACTTAACTATTAAATTAAATCACGAAATATGATACTAATCAACTATTAAACTCAATATCGAACGAGTTTACCGGAATAAGAGGACCAAGAGATATACGCAATTTGAATTACTAGCAATCAATAACTTTACACTAACTCTATTATTTATTTAATCTTATTATCCAATAATTTAATTTTAAATATCACCTGACTTTTACTACTTCACTCCTCTCCAGTCGGCTTAAACTTTCCGAATGTAGATCTCTGCCTGATAATCAGCCAGAAACTAATCACACAATCAACTTGAATCTTCTTAGCGCTCCGTCTATGTATCTCTTGGCTCAATAGCCTTCTTCGCTAACCTACAAACTCTCCTTATATATTTTGATCCATTTGCATATCCCGTTTTCTCCTTTTAGAGCTGGTTGGAAATATACACGAATTTACAATCCCCAAAGACGCCCAAGAGTATTAGTGGTAAAGTGCCGCATAGATTCGTCACAATTTTCATTCCCTGTGATATTTGTTTCAGACCATTCTTCGATATTTTGGAAACATGTTTGGTTCATCTCTGAAAATAGAGAGTAACAGATCAATTTTAAAGTATTGAAAAGAGGACAAAAAGGAGGACACTTTTCGAGAAAGGACAGAATCTATAAAAGGAGGACTGTCCTCGCTAAAGAAGGACGTTTAGTCACCTTACCAATAAGAATAATATAAAATGTTTTAATAAAATGAAACTGTTAAGGAGTATGTCTCAAAGCTTTTATAACATGATTAATCTACATTAGTCTTCAAAAATATGAAGACTTATGTAGATTAGTCGTGTAATAAAAGCTTTGAGACATACTCCTTAAGGTTGAACATCATTAGTCTTCAAAAATATGAAGACTAATGATGTTCAACCTTAGCCTTCAGAAATGTAGACAAATTCTATGATGATTAATTGAACTAATTTCTATTATTTTGAAAATATAAATCATCATGTATTTCTAACGCATTCATTTGTAACATACAAACCTATATTGGCAACTTAGTTTTAAAAAATGAGATTTTTTTCACCCAAGTTTGATATATTTATCATACTAGAAATTCTGAGAAATAATTATACTAGCTACAAAGCTATTCTAAGTTGGATTTTAAAATCTTTTAAATGCAGAACAAGAGTTATTATAGAGTTTGTTATGTATGAGAATTTTTAAAAGTCGCGTTTTTTTAATTTGGCGCATTTTTGTGATCTAAAACAAATAAAGAAATTATTTTTAAAAAAACATATGTACTATATAAAAAGTTACACGTATTTTGTTTTAAAGAATAATATATTCTTTTCCTTTCGACTTAGTTGCGAGACAATGATATTGGGGACTTGTAATTCATTTCGAAATATGCATTATTTCATTATTTCAAAATATATATATATATATATATATATATATATATATATATATTATTTGCAGACACAACATTTATATATTACTTCATCACTGACCCAACAACCCTTGATTCACTGCTTCTCAGCAAAAGTTCAAGTTTCATAAGCATCAGCATATTTTACTAACATAAATTAATGGTGGTGAAAGTAGACAGACTTATTACAATCACTTAAAAGGAAAATATGTTTATTTTTACACATGTAAAGAAGCGTGCTTTGGGTTTCAGACCGAACGATAACTGAAATATATTTATCATCGACGATGGGTAAGGAATACGTACTTCAAGATTTAAATCTGTGATAAAGTGTCTATCGAAAATTCGAACTGGTTTGTTGGATAATAAGGATTTCGGAACAACAGAGAGGAATATTGTCCGTAAAAATTCGAACGTTTCTTTGAAATGCGGTCTTCTGCTCCCAAATATAATATTCCGAGAGAAGCTTCATTTATTTTCTAAATATCGAATTATACCCGAATTTCGAAACATAGTAAGTGTTATTATAAAAATATAATGCATTTATTTCTGTAAACACACATATACAAATATGCGTCGAAGAACAAGAAATGATTTCGACGAGGTTTTCGCATTAGATATGTCGTACGTGCTTGTTTATAATTGAGTTAAGTATGAATATTTTTCGCTGCATTTTTAATATTGCATTTATTTTATACAATATAAATTTATAATATATAATATTCGCTAGTGAGATAGTTTAACAATTATTTTTATAAAAACCAAAGTAATTGGTAAATAATACATGAAATGTGTGTGGTGACGTTGAAGGCGTATCAGAGTGGATAGCAACTAAATGGAAGGAAAAGAATTTATTATTAATCAAAACCTACAGCTGTTCAGAAAAGATATATTTTATGGAGATTAGTAGAAAAGTAGTTAAAAATAATTTTTTTAAATTTATTATTGCCACAAAGGGGTTGAATTTTTGAAAAAAATGGAAAAGACTTATATAATTTTGGTTAAAGATTTAGACTCAAAATAAAATTATTTTCCTACAATAGAAGTAACCAAAAGCAATAATTATGGAAAAGTAAGTTCTGGAAAGTGAGTAGCACAATGTACATGATCACATATTTGATAGCCCCTCTCCCTGCCCATATCGTAGAATCAGTCGAATCGAAGCTTTTTTCTATATTCCGCTTTTTCGAGTATTGTAATTTCGACACTATAGATTATTTTACAAAATTTTACACTAAAGAAGCTTTTAAATGTCCCTAAAATTATTTTCTGTAACTAATCAGTAGAGCTCTCGTCGAAATAAATGTCAAAATGTACTAAAATACTTGGGTTTTTTTTAAAAAAATTACTTTGACTTTTACCATAAAAGGAGAATCAAAAATACACAAGCTTCCTTCTCCATGTGGTACATAATACTAAACATAAAAATTATTTTTTTATTTTATTCAATTCCTTCTATTAGTTCACAATCTCCCTATACCATGTTCAAATTTTCAGTCGTTAATAAAATACATTTAAAGCACTCAATTGAGCTGAAATTTTATATACACGATTACTTTGGATGACAATACGATAATTTAATTATAATTAATAAGAATGAATTGATTAATTGATTTTTCAAAGAATTACAGATGGCATCATTTACATTACAGACTTACACGTTGGCATCATTTTTGGCGATTTGTGTCAAAACTTGAAAAGGTTTTTTTTCTCACATTTTAAAGCACTCATTTGAGATGAAATTTTCTATACACGATTGTTTTGGGTGACAATACAATAATTTAATTATAATTAATTAAAACTAATTGACTGAAACTAATTATTTAAAGAATTGCAGATACAAAGTCACATTGCCTTCATTTTCAGCTACTTGCGTCAAAACTTTAAAAGTTTTTTTTCACGTTTTAAAGCATTCAGTTGAGCTGAAGTTTTATATGCACGATTGTTTTGGATGACAATACGATACTTTAATGATAATTAATAAAAATTAATTGCCACTTAATATTGTGATTCCGTCATATTGTATATACATATTTGTATTAATTGTAGTTATTTAATAAAAAGCAACTAAACTAAAATTTTTCTTTGGTGACCTAAGTAGGAACTCTGACTAAAAAAAAAATTTATATTACTGGTTTTTCTCCCTTCATCTATAAACTCTAGAACATCTTTTCCGCCTAAGTAGTTTTTTAAATTATGTAAAAAAAAAATTTCACGATTCACACCGTAATACGTATTATACCAATGAAGTATTTGTGTGATGTCCATTAAAGAGTGGATTTCACTCAAAATATTAAATTTTTTCAATCTTTTATTTTTAAAATATATATAAAAATTATACATTATAAAAACATAATTTAAAGTTTTTCCCCATTTAAAATGTTTTTAATATTTTTATCATTCTTAGAGAGAATCTTAGTTACTGTTATTTAATTATATTTAATAGTTGGCTTTTCTTATAACCAAATTCTACAAATCAGAAATTTAGTGAAATCTTTGTTTATAACGTGTTATTTCCTACAATTTTTTCTGAAAAAAATGGATCGTATATTTATACAAGCATTTATAAAAAACGAAGACATTTATCAATCAATCAAGGAAAAAGTAGAGTTCTAAAAATTCAACATATCATCATATAAAAAAGTAAATATATGTTTTCGAAAATTAAAATCTAAAATCAAAAAGGAAGCATCGAGAAAAAAGACAGACTGTGTCAGACAACCTTTTGAATCATTTTTTTAAAAAAATAATTAGTTTTTTTTTTGTACGTAAGCATATTGGTAATTTACAGAAAATCCTACAAATATGATAATTGTGCTACTGAATTACATGTCAAATATCATTAAGCCAAACCCTTAACAGCAATATATTTAGCTAAATCTTTCAAATGGAATTACCAATTAAACTTGTGTTTAATAGAAAATATAATGTACACTAATTATAACATTTGAGCTGTTCTCCATACGACTTTGAGGAAATGTCTACATAAAGCCACTCAGAACATACGCGAATGTTTGATGCACGGCAAAAAATATTCGTCTTGAAGCAATACAAATAAGAAAAGTTTTGTAAAAAGTTTGGCGAAGAGCAATTCTTTTAGCAGTCAGAAAGCTCTTTTTTTGGTGTGGGGGGGATGAATTTTTTTTTTGCTCAAAATGTCCCAAAAAGGGCACATTTTTTTATTAAATATATTTAAGTGTAACACTTAATAGAATGCGAATATGCAAGAATTTTATTTTAATTTTAAAGTTTTCACACTATTTTTTATTTTGTAATTGTGGAAGACAAAAAACCCTAAATGTTTGCTTTTTATTAGTACACTCTATATAATCTGAAAAATGTTTCATTTCCTAAAAATTTCTCTCATGCTTCCAAATAAATTTCATGTTTGTAGCTCTTTTTCAAATGATTGAAGATTTTGTGCGAGGGAAGGGGGCTGGTCAGTGATGGCTTTTTCACTACAGAATTATCCGTCTTCCTTCTCACTACAGAATTATCCGTCTTTAATTAATTTTAAGTTTAACTGTTCATAACTATTTACATAATATTTACAGATCATCATTGAGATGGGATCATTTCAGAGAAAGGTTTTCTCGTCTTAAAATTCAAAATCCTCTTCAGTAGTTTTTTGAAAAAACACGAGGTGATGTCGTCTTGCATCCTGTCATTTTCGAAAACATGGCGTCGTTTGTCGTGCATCTAACAACCGGCAGGCTCCCCAAACACTGAGTGACCGCGGTAGCCGAGTGGTCAAGGTATCGGATCGTGGCTGGCCTTGTCACGAGTTCGAGCCCAGTACCACTAAAGACCCGTCGTATAGGGCAGCTATGCACATTAAATCTGTCGAGAGCTCAAACGTCTTCCCGTTAGTGTGGTGCGGTAATTAGGAGAGGGGGTGCCAGCTCAGGTGTCGTCCAAGCTCAGGTGTCGTTTAGCTGAGCAATGCGACGTTAATGTTCACTCACTCACTGAGAGCACTCCTGCACATGCGCAGGGCTGTTAGCGAAGTAGCTTGGAAATAACGGCCGGCACCACATACATGTGCACGTACAATTTGAAGCAGAGTATAATACTAAGTCTTACGTTGCAATGGGGACAGAGATAATATGGGATGGATAGATAATTTTGGATTACCTTTCCGTTTTCATTTCTTCCCAAGCAACTAGTTGTACATTGCCTTGCCAATCACTGTTCTTTATCGAATGTTTTCAAGAATCCAAATTCCTGCCTTCAAGGAAAAATTCTCGCCTTCACCACAAAGAAAATCCCGGATGAGAAGTATCGCAGTTCCATGGACAAATTGCATCTCTTAAAAACAATAGAAGTAATAATCTCACTATAAGAAGTAAAAATGTGTGCAAGTATCAAAGACAGAAAGAAGAAAACATCAGTTTCGGAGCAGTGTACGGGAAAACCGGTTGTGGCCATCTTTCGGTAACCCGTACGGTATAAGGGCAAACCAGTTAAAGGGATAAAAAAGTTGTCTGTGTGATATTCTACATATTTCCCATTTAAATTCAAGGATATTATGAATAATATCACAACTAACAAGGATTATTCTTTAATTCATTAAAATTTGAAATCATTAAATTAGGAAGTGTGTGTACGAAACATTCAGAATTAAGTGGTAACTTCACAATAGATCTATCAATATGTAGTCTATTCACTCGTTCTACCTGTAAAGACCAATCATTCATGTTGTTTGAACAATATTCTAATAACCATGATTCTAGACTAAAATCATATATGAGCTATCAAAATAAATTATAGCAATGTCAGCACTTGAGATGGAACCCCAACAAGTGTAAACTCCATTAAGCTCACCGGCTAAGAAAATCTGCTTCCCTCACACTTATATGGTAAGACTTTTTTTTAAAAAAATCATTAATTCTTAAGGATTAGAATCCTTAAAAGAGTTTTGCTGACCAATTTATTGATAGTTAAAACAATAGACTCTTAGTGGTTAATAGTATACGATATTACCACATCAATTAATGTTGAATATGAAGACTGATTCAAAATTTTAGAAAAGTCAAGTATAGATCCTGGCATTATTATCGTAAAATTCATGATTTTAAAGAAAAAAAATTATCTCTGGTAAAAAAATAACCAGTTAAGTGTTAAAAATAGTTCAAAACAAATGAGCAGTTCTATTTTATAAGTGGGAAAAAAGAGGAACAGTATAAATCTGGTTCATTTTAAATTCTGTTTTTAAGGGGGAATATATTAATTAATTCTTAATTTATATAAGATATAAATCAAAAACTTGAAGAAATACTTAAGAATTTTTTTTTATGAAATGGCTTCTAAAATCAAAAACTTGAAGAAATACTTAAGAATTTTTTTTATAAAATGGCTTCTAAAGCGCGTGAGTGTGTGTGTGGCTTTTCATTTACTTTTTATTATTAATAAACGAATATTTTTCCCATTCCTTGTGAAAGAGATTCTTTGTTCAGAGATAACATTCACAAAATAATACACTCATGGACAAAAAAAAATAGCACACCAAGAAGGAGTCGTCAAAATGAAACAAAATTTTACATGCGTACTACTTTGGTATAAGCAAATGATTAGAAAACTAAAGAAAAAAGGATAATTTATTTTTCAGAGAAAAAGGCAAATGAACGGAGGATTTAATACCCAGTTGAACCTCCTCTAGCGTGAATGCACGATGCGGTACGATCGGGCATTGAGGTGTACAAGTTCTGTATGATGTCTTGAGACATTTCCTTCCATATTTGCTGTAACCTTACCTCTAGTTCATTCAAACTCGCGGGATGCCCAACTCGCCATCCTAAATGATCCCAGGTATTCTCGATTGGAGACAAATCTGGGGAGTGGGTAGGCCAAGGAAGGGTAGTAACAGTGTGGGGAAAGTCTTGTGACATCCTTGCCGTGTAAAGACGAGCATTGTCTTGTTGAAAAATGGCTTCTGGGAGCCGTTGCCTGAATGGCAACACATGTGGTTGCAGGATGTCATGGACAAACCACTGGGCTGTCATGGTGCCACGAATCAATACTAGGGGGTGATCGTTTATTGTGGGCAATGGCACCCCATACCATTATTCGAGCAGTGGGAGCAGTGTGCCACTGTAATGCAAAGGCAGGATTGAGGCGTTCACCACGGTGTCTCCACACACGAACACGATTGTCATCACCGCTGAGATCGAATCTGGATCTTTCGCTAAAGACGGCATGGTTCTATTCCGCTGCAGTCCAGTTTCTTCGTGCGCGGCACCACTCCAAACGGAGGTATCGATGGTGCGCGTCAAGGGCAGTACATGTAATGGGCGCCGCGATCCCAAATGTCCTTCAGCCAGGCGTCTTCGTATGGTTCGAAAAGATTCAGGGGCCCCTAGTGAAGGGATAGCCTGGATAGCGGCTGGTGAAGCAATTGGTTATACGCGTGCATTTCTTACGATGAGGCGGTCTTCTCGACGATTGGTCTTTCGAGGGCGTCCTGAGTCTGGTCTTCGCGTAAATGACATCTCTCGGAACCACTGTTCCCAACACCTCCTCACAACACAATCAAAGCGGCCTAATTAACAAGCTACTCGCCTAGCTGACCACCCAGCTTCCATCATGCTGATGATTCTTTCCTCTCAAATTGCGACAACTGCTCATGTTGTCTTCGAAAACGGCGTAATGGCAAGTCTACCTCAGCTTTTCCTTTGTAAACGATTCAGCCCACTTAAACAAGCTTTGGTTACCTGTTTTAACGTTAAACGCCCTCTGCCGGCTATACGTGATACGCAATCACGCTGCATTTCTAATAATTTGCATATCTCCCCGATATGTACCTTCATGCCAAGTTTCGTTACGATCCTGCGATTATTTCTTGATGCGCTAATTTTTTATCCATGAGTTGTATATTTCATAGACTAGTTCTTTAATTTTAGATTTTTGACAATTCAATGATATTTTTCATTGGAGTTCAGCAATTTTCTATTTTTTCCAGGAGAGCAAATGTTTCTCTTTATTTTCCTATTTCATTTAGAAATTTGTAAAGTATCTGTATTATGAAAACTAATTTTTGTGAGTATTGTAACGTCGTGAGTAGCTAACGATCAACAAATTGTCACCGCCTAATATGAAAATAAAAGGATTGTTTATTTGCTAAACAATTTTAGTGAAGCAATAGGTTACAGTTCATACGCCAAGCCGGTGCAGTAAGTCTATCTTCTATTCTCGACGCCAACTGCGTTCATCGTCTTTCCTTTCTTTTCACTCCAATCTCCTTAGCGCTCTCCTCAAGTTTTCTCCATCCAGGGCTCTCTCTAAGTCCGTTCCAAACAGGGCTCTCCTCTCCAGTTCTCTCGATCCAGGGCAGGGATCCTCTCCCCCGTCTCCTGAAAAAAAACCCTTTTAAACACCAGGGGTGGGCCACAACACGCCCCTCGTCCCTTCTTATTGGCAGGCCACAAAAGTCTCTCTCGGCATCCCTCGTCCTATTTGTGCGAAACACACCAATGCACACTCTGGCCGTCTGGCCAAGGCGCCATAATTCTTGTCGAACATCTGGACACACTTGTCCATCACACCACCTGTGTCCTATTATCCCATTCTCTCGACACCGGCCGAGGCGACAGGATTCTTTTAAGACAGGCTTCGCCTATTATCAATGGGGTGCCGGCTATCCTTTACCATTATGGCTGCCAGTCTGGGTGTCGGTACTCCCCGAGTTCAAACAATAAACAATGGCCCCGTGCTCTTGTCACATAACATCTGGATGCGGCTATAAAACTTATCGTGAATCGAAGGATGGGGATTCACAACAATCGACGACGTCACAGTATACTAAAATATACATATGCATTTAAGTATACTCCCAAAGCTTGAGTATATTAAACGAAACTTGAATACACAAGGTGATTCGACAAACTTGCAGGGTGTGTAGGAGATACAGAGACGACTCGGAATCACAAACCAATGCTGGGTCGCAAATGCCGTAGTAGCGAGCTATGGTGCAAAGAAGCAGAGAAAAAGAACAAAGGCTGTGTCACATTAATGAGTGAGTGAATATTAACGTCGCAATGTTCAGTTACACGAGGTGGCGATGGACCTCATAATTTTGAACCATGGGCAAGTGACGAGAACGACACCTGAGCTGGCACCCCCTCCCTCCTAACTAGCACACCACACCAACGGGAGGACGTTTAAACTCTCAACAGATTTAACGTGCATGGCTACCCTACACGGCGGGTCTTCAATGGCACCAGGCTCGAACTCGTGACATGCCTGTCACGATTCCGTTACCTTGAAACACATTAATTGGACAGAAAACAATTTATTGGAAGGGTGTACTATACAACAGGTGCTTGAAATTAAGACCAGAAGTTATCTGGAAGGCCTGACAGTGGTGTTGCACGGAATTCCTTGCATTCTTTAAAGTTCCTGGCATGTCACATATCCTCGGCAGCAACAGATATTCGAGCGTTTCGTACACTAAACTCTTTATGTAGCCCATAAGAAGACGTTCATGCACTTTCGAACAGCTCTGCTCTAGTAAAACCTTTCAATAAAATGTTTTCTCCATTAATGTATTGTTTTTTTCTGTTCATCTTTCCTTGCACTATAGCTCGCGACTGCGACATTTGCGACCCTGCATTCCTATGCGCTTCCGAGTCCTGTCTGCACCCCCTACACACTCTACAAGCTTCTCGGTCTCTGTGTGTAGGAGGAATATCACCCTATATTTCAGGGATATCAAACTCATATAATACGAGCCACATGGTCTATTTTATTATAAGTTGTGACGGATCTTTAAACAATCCTCACATTAATCCTCTTGGGGAATCTTTGGGCTAGCATTCGCGTTTAATTCACAGTCATCCCTCTCAAGAAGAAACCTTGATATGTAGATAAGTTCGACTATATAAAGTTAGAGTTTTGTAATTGTAGGAAGAAGGAGCTGATACATTCGTCACGCAGGTGAGATAGAATGAAGTTGATCAAAATTAAGAGTGGAGTTTGCCACAGTATTGAAATAGTGATTGAGGATTAATAATCTTCAATAGATTAGGTTGAGCTAAATTAATTACTAGCGCTTGTTTGCTTAATGTTTATTGCTTTCTCTCTACGACTTCTTTGACATTCACTAAGAGATTTACCTGTTGTTGATTAGTGTGTTTGAGTAAAATAAATAATCTTTATAATGGGGGGAAGTTTCTGGTTCTGCTTTTATTCCTTCCACACCCTTAGGGAGCAACTTCAGGGGTAAGTAGCTCACAAAGTGCAGGGCCCCTTTTTTACAATCTACAAAAAATCAATAAAATACGATTTTTATAATGTATTATCCATTTATTTATGCAAAGCTCAATGTACAGTATATTTTACCTACGTAGTCATTTTATATTTCGTGTTATTTTTTAAACTTAAATCATACATATTTTATATGTTTTTTAAATAACAAAGAATAAAAAAATTTTAAGAATTTCAATTTAATATTACTTTTCAGAAGATAATTTTTCACAAAAACGTCATCAAGATTTGGTTAAAAATACTGAGCTGATGTAATTTTTAAAATTGACGATAAACGTTGATTGGGTTAATCTTAATCTTTCTGAATGTTCACTGTTTTTCATTAAAGAAAGTAATTGCCCACATAAATAAGTGCTTCCGGACATAGCCATTATTCGCATAACAAACGATAAATTTTAGGAAACAGATCTACTCTGATAAATGTGTATAAAAATCTAGAATTCCAACTTCCATAGAGTTTTGCTTCAAAAAAGAATCACATTGGATATCTATTAATTTATTTGTTAGCTTTCCTCAACAGTTTTAATATCGATAGATATAGACGAAGTAAAAGAAGAAATTATATAGGGTGTTTTTTGAGAGGTATAGAACTTTAAATTGCAATAAAACAACGATGTTGTTAGACATTTAAAAGTCGGATCCAAATTTTTATGATCTCCTTGTGTTGTTTTTCCAATCCCGTTCCATGATCTCAATGAAAGTAAGCACACCGATTCGAACCCGATCTTTTTGAGTTTCGTGATTTGAGGTTGGCAGCAACTGCCATGCAAATCGAGCTAGTATTTAAACTCGGCTCATGTTAGTTTTTAAAAAGGAAGGAGAAACGGAAATATAAGAAGTATGTGAGTGGTTTAACTCTTAGAGGGAGAGAACAACTGGTTGGCAATGCAACTGCAGGTTGCATCACCATTTTAGATTAGAAATTAATTTTATAATATTAGAAGACGGTTCGAATCGGATGTCTCTGGTAATGTTGCTTTTTTGAACTTATTGTTTTTATCGCTCCAGTAACGAGCAGAGTGACTTTATGATTGATTATTAAAGGCCAATTTTTAGAAACTGTTTTTCGTCTTCATGCCTCCTCGACACATAAATTTCACTGCTAGCTTTGCAAAATTTAAATTAGTTTACCAATAAGTGTAACAAATTTGGTTATGGGCCCAGTCCATGTACTGTGTCGAGGCAGGCTAAGAAGTTGAACCAGGCCATGAACTTTGTCTATTTAAATACTGTTCCAGTCTAGAACTATTTTTTATGAACTCTGTTGCTAGTACGCTAAATCGAGTAACAGGTATGGAGTTTAACAACCAGATATCAGTGTTAACTCCAAATAACTGAACACATGGAAGCATGATATGCAAGTACTCTTAATGCATTATGGTTGCTGGCAGTTTATAATACAGACCAAGACAGAGCAACCTGATGAAGAGGCAACATACAAGGAAAAATTAGATCTACAACTTCGTAAGGATAGATGTTATACGTTGATCTATACTAACATCAGTTCAGATTTGAAAAATCTGATAACGGAAACAACTGACGGAGTAGCGGCATGGAAGATATTAAAGATCACTTCGAACCAGTCACAAGAGCAAGGGTAATTCAACTATTAGATCAATTTTTGGAACAAAATACCAACCAGTGGAAGATGTTGAATCTTCATATCTCGTGTAAAGACAGCGGCAACCAGACTACAAGAAGCGGGTCATAAATTGGACGACCTGTACATAGGCTTTCAATTAATATGGTGGCTTCCTCAGGAATTCCAGTCTACCGTGCAACAAATCTACAGATGGAAAGAAGAGGACTTCAGAGTTGTCAAAATTGAAGCAGAGCTGATATTAGAAGCCAATCGTCTTCAGTTGATGAAACAAGATTTGGAGAAAGCGGAGAATGCTTACTTGAACAGTTTCACTTCGAAGAAGTCGAAGACGTTACCTGGTGCTACGGCTGCAGCTCATGGAGATCCAAATGGCAAGAATGATTACCAAAAGAGAAGTGGTAAGGTATTTAACTGTAAAACTATTAAAAATGTTAAACAATCTATTAAGATTATAGGTCCGTGTTATGTATGTAATAAGTACGGGCATCTTAAAGTAAACTGTAAAGAGAAAAAGTCTCTACAAAAATCTCCTTCAACTGTAAATGAAACTTTTAACACAGAGTTTAATATAAATTTAAGATTTTGTGAAGCTGAATGTAGTCTTTTAGAACTAGATAAACAACTCGTAACTAGTTGTATCTTATTTGAGGAAAACTCTGATAAAGGTGTTTGGGTAATAGATACTGCTGCCACGAGTCATTTTTGTAATGACAAGAGTTTATTTTTAGATCTTAAACCGATAACTAACATGAAAATGTCGTTAGCAACGGAGGATAAAAGTTGTCCCGTAGAAGGAATCGGTACACTTAGATTTCGGGTAAAATATAAGGGGAGTTTTCATGAAATAACTTTGACTGATGTATTATTTAATCCTAAGTTGAGGAGAAATTTATTATCCGGTTCCAGATTAGAAAGTAAAGGTGCGCATTTTGTGGGTACTAAAGGTAAAATTGTTTTTAATAAAGACTGGATAAAATTGTTCTCGGCGACACGCCATGAAAATTTGTATTTTTTTAAGCCGGATCATTATATTATACCAAAGAGTAAAGAAATTAGTTTTTTTTAGTGATGTAACCGCTAAAACAAAAAACGGATCAATAGAAATATGGCATCAACGCTTTTGTCATGTTAATAACGATTACTTGGTAAAAACTAGTAAAAATGATAGTGTAAAAGGTCTCCCACGCTTAACTGATAATGGTAAGACTCATTGTATACCGTGTAAATTAGCAAAGTCCAAGAGAGTTTCATTCAAAAAGATGGGGGCCGTAAGATCAAAACGTCCATTGGAATTGTTGCATATGGACCTCTGTGGTCCAATGCCAACTGAAAGCCAAGGCGGTAATAAATATTTCTTGAGTATAATTGACGATTATTCAAGAAAGGTGACTGTATTTCCCATCCGAAATAAATCTGACGTATTTCATACGTTTATAAGATTTCAGAAACAAGCAGAACGTTTTCTAAGTAAAAGGTAATAGCAGTTAGAACTGATGGCGGACTAGAATTTTGTAATAAAGATATGGATAATTTCTTGACAGAACTGGGTATAAAGCATGAGGTAACAAATTCATATACGCCAGAAATGAATGGGGTCGCGGAGAGATTCAATTTAACCGCTCTAGATGGCATTAAAACATTGCGTAAGTCTAGTGAAGTTCCCCATAAGTTTTGGGGAGAAGCATTACTTTGTTTCATTTATGCGTGGAATCGAATTTGTCACAAAGACAGTAACAAAACGCCTTTCGAAAAATATTCAGGTAGAAAACCATCGGTATTGCATCTAAAACCTTTTGGATGTTTGGCATACGCTGGTGTGCCAAAACAAATTAGAAAAAAAAATTCGATATGCGTGCGAAAATGGGAATTATGATGGGATACGCACAACGTACTAAGGGTTATAGAATATGGTTAATAGATGAAAATAAATTAGTCGAGACTATTAATGTAAGATTCGATGAATATAAGAGGGGAATTAATTTTAGACAAAAAGTTAATAGTAACCTTGGATATAATTTAAACCTTCCTGATTATTATGATGATGAGGATGATTTTGATAGAGTAAAAGATTCATTAACGAGTCGTTTAGTTTCAAAGACAAGTACGGAAACGCCCTCAACATCTGAAAAACCAGATGTATCTTCCGATAATCATAGCTTGATCCCATGTACAGAGGTTAAGTGGATTCGAAATATAGGTAGGAAAGTAACTGGATCTAACGTATATTATAGTATAGAAGGGGAAGCAACCCGATTGAAATCTTTTAACGAAATAGAGAGATACTGTAAGAGGCATAATATTGAGTATGATCCTAGTTTATTTAATTTTAGAAAAGATAATACCGAATCCCAGGGATTTTCAGATTTGTCAGAGCAACAAGAAGCTCTTATGGTTGAAGTAACTATTCCTAACTGTTACAAACAGGCGATAAGATCCAGAGACGCATCTAAATGGCGTGATGCAATGGATAAAGAAATTAACGTAATGATGGAACGTAAAGTTTGGGATTTAGTTGATCATCCGGATAATATAAAAATTTTAGAAAACCGTTGGGTTTATACCATTAAATATGATGAAAATAATAAAATTGTTAGATACAAGGCCCGCTTAGTTGCGCGAGGTAACACACAATTACGAGGTGAGTCATTTGACGAGGTATTTCAAGAATATAAATTAGAACTTTCAAAAGTTAAATCATTAAAGCTAAGATGTTATTCAGACTCGGATTTTGCTACAAATAGGGATGATCGAGTGTCGATGGGAGGGTTCATAACTTTTATAGACGAAACTCCAATTTCATCGCGAACTTTCAAGCAAAATCCGTTAGTCTGTCGACCATCGAAGCTGAGTATGTTAGTTTAACAGAAGCAGCTAAGGAATTCATTTGGCTAAAGAATGTAATTGATAATAAAAGTTTAAATTTGGAATTAAGTGAAAATGTAATGTTTTGTGACAATCAAGCTGCTATAAGTTTTTCAAAGTCACCAGTAGAAAATTATAGAACAAAACATATCGATGTTCGTTATCATTTTCTAAGGAATTTGATATACGACAAGGTTTTCCAAATTAAATATATAGGTACCAAAAATAATTTGGCGGACATTTTTACCAAACCCATGGTAAAGGAAAAATTGTTAGAATTTTGTAGAAAATTATTTCTTTTAGAGAATAAGACTTTGTTTCTTTAAGATTAAAATATTAGTTTGTTTATTACAATAAAGATTGTGAATAAAATGTATTTTTTTGTGTTAAATTGTATAACATGTGATTATAGATTAAAATTTACCGATTTGTAAGAGATAATGGTACGAGATTGGAAAAAGGGGGCCGATTGTTAGACATTTAAAAGTCGGATCCAAATTTTTATGATCTCCTTGTGTTGTTTTTCCAATCCCGTTCCATGATCTCAATGAAAGTAAGCACACCGATTCGAACCCGATCTTTTTTGAGTTTCGTGATTTGAGGTTGGCAGCAACTGCCATGCAAATCGAGCTAGTATTTAAACTCGGCTCATGTTAGTTTTTAAAAAGGAAGGAGAAACGGAAATATAAGAAGTATGTGAGTGGTTTAACTCTTAGAGGGAGAGAACAACTGGTTGGCAATGCAACTGCAGGTTGCATCACCATTTTAGATTAGAAATTAATTTTATAATATTAGAAGACGGTTCGAATCGGATGTCTCTGGTAATGTTGCTTTTGAACTTATTGTTTTTATCGCTCCAGTAACGAGCAGAGTGACTTTATGATTGATTATTAAAGGCCAATTTTTAGAAACTGTTTTTCGTCTTCATGCCTCCTCGACACATAAATTTCACTGCTAGCTTTGCAAAATTTAAATTAGTTTACCAATAAGTGTAACAGATGTATTATTCGATTGACATGATTTTTTTTTATTCGAAAGATAATCTTGTGGCATTACATTTTAAATATGATTTCTGGCATAGGACTGCCACGGCTGGCTCGGATGTAGTCCAATCTGGATGTCCAATTTTCGATGACTTTTTCCAACATTTGTGGCCGTATATCGGCAATAACCCGGCGAATGCTGTCTTCCAAATGGTCAAGCGTTTGTGGCTTATCCGCATAGACCAATGACTTTACATAGCCCCACAGAAAATAGTCTAGCGGTGTTAAATCACAAGATCTTGGAGGCCAATTCACAGGTCCAAAACGTGAAATTAGGCTGTCACCAAACGTGTCTTTCAATCAATCGATTGTAGCACGAGCTGTGTGACATGTTGCGCCGTCTTGTTGGAATCACAGCTCCTGGACATCATGATTGTTCAATTCAGGAATGAAAAAGTTAGTAATCATGTCTCTATACCGATCACCATTGACTGTAACGTTGTGGCCTTCATCGTTTTGGAAGAAGGATTCCACCAGCCCATAAAGCGCACCAAACAGTCAGTTTTTCTGGATGTAACGGTGTTTCGACATACACTTGTGGATTAGCTTCACTCCAAATGCGGCAGTTTTGTTTGTTGACGTAGCCATTCAACCAGAAGTGCGCTTCATCGCTAAACAAAATTCGCTTATGAAAATCGCGCGCGACCATTATTTTCGAAATAAAATTGCACAATTTGAAAGCGTTGTTCAGGCGTGAGTCTATTCATGATGAATTGCCAAACCAAACTAAGAATAAATCACTTGACAGCTGTTAAATCGGTCGCCATCTGGGAAAGTAATGCCAACTTAAACTTCTATACCTGGAAAAAAACACTCTGTAGCTCACAGCTTTTATAAAATTAGAATTAATAAAATTCCTTTTCAAAGAATTTAATTTTGTGAGCGTATTCAGTAAATTTTATTTTATGGGATATAATCAACAGATATTGACAGCTTTCAAAAAAAGAGACAAGTTTTCTTTTTCTATTTATTTTTGCCATAGTAATATTTTTTTAATACTATCAAATAGAGTTGGAAAAACATGATTTTTACTTTGAAGCTTAAAATTAAATTGATTAAGATGGCTTGTAATATCAACTTAGAAAGCCGAGTCCTTTATACATTGTCCATCTGTTATAATTCAGCAAATTCACAATCTTTTTTGCTTCCAAGAAAATTACAATTTCGTCCAGTAATTTGAAGAATCGTTTTAACACTTTATGATTTTAAAGCCATTGAAATTCTATATAATATCGTAGATCGTTGTATTCATTTTCTACATCTTGCAGAGATTAAGCAAATTGGGGATAATTAAGTCTTTGTTCTCGTATATAATTTACAATTTTGCTGATTATTTTTTAAGCATGTCCTATGTTTAAAACTTTGGAGCACAGTACCTGCTGGTGAATAATGCAATGAAAATGCTCAAAATTATTATTGCCATGCTGTTTTTGCGTGTTTCTTTTATAATCTTGCAACAACTCCTTTAATAATACTGATCATGGTAGATGTACCATCATTCAAGACAAACAAACTTTTCTAATGGTTTTACTTATATTTCTACAAAACATCTATAAGTGCACTCAGAATATTAGCTTCAGATGTATTTTGAATGTGAATGATTTCCAAAAGAGAGAGAGAGAGAGTTCTTCACTTATTTTTAAATTAACATCGCATCCATGAAAAAAAATGACTATCTGAGCGAAATTTCTAATATCTGTACTTCAGTGTTTCTCAAACAGAGGGGCACGCCCCCTAGGGAGCGTGATAACCCTACAAGGGGGGGGGGAGAGCATGTTGAAAAGTAGAAAACAAAAGATAGTTTAAAAAAATTATCAATGTACTAAAAGAAAACAAATAAAAAAGGAAACACACATTTACACTCATAAATATATCAGTACTGCGCAAAGAATGTTATAATCATTTTAAGATACTACGTTAAGAACAAGTTTAATAATTACCAATGTCATCATAGGCTTGTCATATAAAAAATTAAAAACAAAAATTAACACTTATCTTGATAGTTCATACGGTTTATAATTAACCCCTTAATGCCGGTTGGTTCGCTCCCTAATGCCACCGTTTAACACGTGACCGAGCGTATCTGGTGTATTGGGAAGGGGGAGGTTAAAGGAATAAAGAAACAAATAATCTGAAACAAGTAAATCCTTCACATAATCAATCAAGCTCCTTTTATTTCATTCCAAAGCCTTCGGAATAAATGACTGGATAGCAGTACACAGAAAATATCGTACTTTGGAAAGACGTGTATATACGTCCGGGGCAATTAACACACTGGCTTAGTGAGACGTTTATATACACCGGTGGTACTAAAGAGGTAAAAGTCGAACTGTAGGTTTAGCTTCAAAATACAGTATTATTGAATTCAATGGATCGTTATTGTATGGGAGGCACGATGAAAATAATGATTGAATATTGGGTCGCGAATATTGAAAGTTTGAGAAGCACTGCTGTATTTAATCAATATTACAGTGTCCGTGATAGCCTAGTGGCCGGTGTGTCACGAGTTCGGGCTTAGTACCGCTGAAAACTAGCCATGTAGGGGGGCGATGCGCGAAAAATCTTTCGAGAGCTCAAACGTCCTCCCGTCGGTGTGGTATGGTAGTTAGGAGAGGGGAGTGCAAGCTAAGGTGTCATCCTTGTCACTTGACCATGATTCAAAATTACGAGGTCTGTAGCCAAAAGCCCTCGAGTAGCTGAATAGTGCAAAGTTAAAGTGAAGGACTAATGGGATGGCGCACTTGCGACGCTCTGACACGTGACTCACAGGGAAGCGAGCGGCGATCAGAGACCCAGCATAGGACTGAGAAGAGAAACGATGAGCGACAGAACGATCTGCCTAAAAAAAGAACTTTTACAACAAAGTATTGGTCAGAAGAACAAAGTATGTTAGAACTAAGTCATAGTTTGCTTCATGATTTGTGTCATAGTGCCTTTTAAGAATATATCTCATAGAAACTGAAATAGAGTTTATAGATATCAGGTATATTTTAATCTTAATTTGAACACAAAAAATAATACAGTTGCCATTTTTTTGAAAATTACGGCGCTCCATTTGAATTGATCTTTCATTACTCGTTCTTGAAATTTGATTGTGCTTTCATTCGCAAGCGATTATAAATGCACTTCCCTATCTTAATCATCTTGAATATTTTTTTAAACTTTAGAAAACACCTCTGACTGCCTCTTGCTAATTGGATTCTCCAAACACCGAAGGATGTATTGAAATAAAAGTCACACCCGTGAAGAATAGGGGTATCATCTATAGTTCAGAATTTGCACACACACACAATGCATTTCCGAATTTAATAAAAAATAATTTATTATGGTAAAATTAAATGAAAACGCTTAGTGAAATATTAAATAAAAATAATCAAAAGGCCATTTGTATTTTCAAAAAGGATTTCTTTTAAAACAAGAATAGGTAACAAATATAATGAAAGATTTATATATAAGTCAATATTAAAATGAAAAAACTTTAAAAGCCTGATATTTAATAATTTTTAATAAAGAGTCGGTGGGTCACGTGGTGTATAAATTCAAATTTCATGACATACTTAAACAAAAATTTTGATTAAATACAAAAAAAAACTAATTTGAGTTGATATTAATTTATATCACACTTTGAAGCAACACGAGAGCTGTTTACGATGGACATGTGAACAGCATTAATTTTTTTTTCTTTTTTAGTTTTTATTTTAGTTGGTTTTGAAATATATATATGGGAAATTTCCACATGAACATTCTATAGAGGGCGCTGTCAAGGCAGCCACCAGGAGTTAACGAAGGAGATGGGATTCAGCGAGCGGACGCTAGACGCGGAGGTCGATGATCCGGGGCTGAAGGAAGAGTGACGAGAACGGTGGCCGAGTAGGGACCCACCAATCCGTTGTCCACGAGAGAGACGCGTCGGTCACTCTCAACACTCCTGTACCTCAGTATTATTGTGGAGATCAGAATTCAGCGAGCGGACTCTAGACGCGCAGGTCAATGATCCGGGGCTGAAGAAAGAGTGACGAGAACGGTGGCCGAGTAGGGACCCACCCGTTGTCCACGAGAGAGACGCGTAGGTCACTCTCAGCACTATCGCGGAGATTGTCATCAACTATACCAGAACTGTCGTTAGAGCCAGAATCGAATTGTAGATACTGTATTATATGTGTTAAACGTCTGTCGTAGTGAGTAGAACTGTGTATTTTGTCCAGCATTAAACGTTAGACTAGAAACAAACGAGAGTGTGATCATTGAATACCCCTAGAACTGTACATAATCCCACATATATGACATGTTTTGAGCCAGAATCAAACTTACTCAGTGGCGTAACGGAAAATAATTGGGCCCCCCACAAGGTCAGATCTTGGGCCCCAAGCCGGATATATACAAAGAATTGCAAAACCATAACATAATGTACCTTTATACATCACGTAAAAATATTTAAATATTAAACTTCTAACTGAATATAAAATCAACCTGTGTCTGAGTAAACGAAGTAAATAACGTTTAACATTAGAGAGTATTTAAAAAATGGAAAATCTAACAACAGTCGACTGATAACCTGGTAACTTAAATAAAAACGATACACTAAGAAAAACACAAACACTGCAAAATAATATTTTTGATTTCAGATCCTCATGATAGAAAAAAAGGTATCACTAACCAAATTCTTCGTTTATAAATCCCGGGATGAGCTTGACCTTCAGTTCGATAAAATTCTAGCATAAATTGTCAAAAAGTCAAAGACACAACTATTGTTACTAATAAGAAAGCATGGACACAAAAAAAGAATGGTGTGCTCGCAGTACCACTCAGGTTGAACTACAAAAGTAACTAGTTCGTTGGGGTGTTCGCGACACACACTACTAGCTAATATACAGCACAACACTCAAGAAGTAAATCACAAAAAAAAGCGATTGACGTCTCACATTTTTCTTAGCAAAGTCGGTTATTAATTCATACAATTCAATTTTTCTTGCTTCTTGTTGTTCAATGCTTATCAAAGACAAATAGGAGAGCCTCTCTTCTGATATCGTACAACGTAGATAATTTTTTATTAATTTTAATTTAAAAAATTATCTTTCCGCCATTGCAGAAATAACTGGAAGAGTCAAAAACAATAAAACTGCAATACATACATCTGGTAAACTTGGCGCAGCAACATATTTTGAATCATCAAAAAATTACCCAAATCTTTTATCGAATTCAGCTTAATTAAATCTTCACTAAAAATTGCTTTTAGAGACATAATTTGATTTGGAAATTCACTAGATAGGTCGAGGCTATATACTTTTTGAAGATTACTCCTTCCTTTGGCATCTTTTTGGAAATTACCTTCTGGTTGGTATGGACCCAATTTTAAAATTTTCCCCCTTAAATCTGCATCTATGGGCGTACCTACATAATGCGCAAAATCATTTCTAATCAGTTTTGTTTCTTCGTTTTCATTTTCCGACTCTTTTTTTCTTTAGATAGAGTATCCTTATTAGTTGAAGTGTCCGAAACTGTGTGTTTTTCTTGTGGATTAATTTTCACTTCCAGGATTTGTTCATCAAGTTCTTTGGCATTACTACTAGTAGCACTTGCACAAGATGATGAACTTGCGGATATTAAAAAGTTATCCAATTTTGCATATTTGCTATTAATATTATACTCCTTTTCCTTTCGAATTTTTCGTTTTTGAGAACTACTCAAAAGTTTTTTTAACTCATTTTAGGGCCGCGTTTCTTCTTGTCTTATTAACAAAATAACAGTATAAGAACCAGAATAATTAATTCCGTTTACAAAAAACAGTTCTAATATTACAAGAGAGAAGTGAGATCAAAATGTTTTAGCAGCGAAGGAACACTCCCTATTGTAACGTTTGAAAGAATAACGGTAGCGTATTCTTGGTTAATTAAAATATGGAATTTATTTACGTCACAACTATTGAAAATGATTTACTAGATGATACATTAAAGTTATTAAATTTAATTATAGATTGTTAGAGTCCAATATTTTGTGAGAGGAGGATTCGTTGGTCACCGCTCGCGTGCAAGTTCAAAGCATCTCTCCCCTCATCTTCCGGTCGACGAGCTAGATTCCTCGGGGGTCAAAAAGGGGTTGCGTTGCAGGTGCAAGATGCACGTGTGGGTGTCGGATCCAACAAAAGATGTCGACTAGATGTTGATGTTCGGAGAAGCGACGTTACACTATATTGAAGTGCATTGAATATAAAAAAAAATAAATGTTCTAAAAAAAATTTTGTGAAACATTTCTCATCATGCTTTATTTGATTGAATACTCATAAATCTACTGAAATTTCTGTGGGCATATGGGTTTCTAAATCATAAATCTGGACCATATAATCATTTAAAATGCTCTCTGTGCGTTTTCAAGTATCGCAATACTATTTTTCATGAAAAAAAGCATTACAGATGTACGTTATTTACGAGTTCGCTAAATTAAAATGAAATACATGTGGGGGAAGCTAAAGACGTCAATAAGTTACTTTGCTACTTCAGTAAAAAAAAAAAAGTAACGTCTTTTTTTCTCCCTACCGCTAACATGAAGTACACTAAAAAAAAGTATCTCTTTCGTCGCGGGGATTACAGCAAATTAAAATGTTTTTTTTATTTGGTTATTGGTTCTAAGATATCTAATAAGCGATCAAAGTTTTGATTTCGAATGATGTTAGATCGCCAATTTGAAAATCGCTTAAAAATTGGATTAAATAAAACGTAAAGCTAATTTTGTGAAATTCTACGTTAATGGCGTCAGTCTAGCTTTGACCCCCCCGAGTGCGGGGGTGTACGTTACGCCACTGAACTTACTTTTAAAAAGGATCTTTATTTGATGAAATCTATACAAGCTCTAACGCTGAGAGGAGAGAGAGAAAAAAACGCCGCGTGAAAACTAAGTGGTTAACACTTAAAACACAGATGTGATAAGTATCACGGATTTTATGAGTGTACTTGAAAATTAATGCTGACATATAGGTCTATTAAATATAACGATCAGACATGTTTATGGCCATATGTTTGGAAGAAATAAATGGGTGATTAGTTTGATACTTGAAGATGAAATGAAAAATATGAGTTAAATACTAGATAGGGAATTTAAATTTTAATCTAATTTAATTATCTTTACATATATATATACTACAGCGGTCAAGTGATGATGACGACATCTGAGCTAGTACTCGCTCTCCAAGCTTCCATGATACGCCAAAGAAGAATTTGAACCTCGGCACAGTTAACGTGTATTGGTGTATCAGCTCCTCTATACAGTGGGTCTTCAATGTCATAGAGCTCGAACCCACTACTCGATAACACCGGCCAAGTGTTCACGACCATGATCAGGGCGTAGCTACCGCCGTATCGATGATACGGGGCTCCCAAGCTAAAGGGGCCCCGAAATGTGTAACTACAGTCCCACTAATAAGGCTTCCATATCTAATGTCTCCCTCAGAGTTAGCTACGCCAATGACCATGATCATAATAAACCTATTGCATTAACATTCCGAACTTATGCGATAGGTGGGACTGAGTGATAACCGCGTAAGTCGAGATATAATTTCGCGTATAAATACATATAAGTTATTTTTCGTTGGGGCCAGAGACGAAAGGAAATAACAATTATAAAAAAGATATATATATGTTCAATAAAATCTTAGATAACACAAATACACAAACTGAAGTCATTCAATTCCTACTTTTATAGTTCACTTCTCTCTCCCTATATATATTTAGTTATTTGAATAAAACAATTTTAACGGGTCTCGGGACTCTTAAATTTCTAAAAAATCGATTTTTTGAAAAAAATATATGTTATAGCCCTATCTTTTCTAAATGTTTTGCAACCAAAATTTTAATGATGCGATCAAAACTTCTTGAGTTATTAATAAAAAACTGAAGCATTCCAGGAGTAAACAAAACTGCCACGCCCATTTTTTTAACAGGTGTTTGATGGTCTCCAAACTTAGCTTTTAGAAGAGCCACATCTAATATTTTTACTTTTGAAATAAGTAATTTAATTCTTGCTTTTGAAATAGGTAGCATACCTGCAACTCAACTCACTATTTTGCCGTATTGTTTACTTCCAAAGCCGTTAGATTTCTTGCAAAGTTGTGTTAGATTTTTTTGCTGATTTCAACTTTTGTATGATCTTTCGCGAAATGGAAAATTTTGAGAAAAAGCGACCGTCTGGTCAAAGACCAAAAAAGAAAAGGTTCCAATGGAATAAGTTCATGAAGAAAACAATATCTGGTGAAAGTAAGAAGAAAAAAACAAATTTTCTAAGGAAATCACCAAACGATAGTGCCTCCTATAGGAAGTTGCCGAGTGAAAAATATCTTTTGGATTCATGTGAAGCTGATATTTCACAGCATTTTAAAGGTTATCGGCTCATAGATATCAGTCTTTTTCTCGGGCAATTAGAAAAATATGTTTGTTGTTTGGAATGTCATGGCAAAATAAAAATAAACGAAAAATCTAGTGTAGGACTTTCGTCATCTTTTTTATTGATGTGCTCAAATTGCAAAATGCAAAAAAAAAAAACTGAATTCATGTGAGCTCATTGGAGCAAAAAGAACATTCAGAAATAAATAGAAGATCTGTCTTAGCCATGAGATGTATAGACCAAGGTTTATCAGCGTTAAATACATTTTGTACTATTATGTCATTGCCAAAACCTGTACCTCAAAAGGCATATGATAGTATCAACATAAGAATTGCAGATGAGTGCGAGACTTTGGCAAATGCGTCAATGAGTGATGCTACTTTGGAAGAAAAATTCTCGATGGAACACGTAACTGCATTGCTGTCAGTGGGGATGGCACATGGAAAACTCGTGGACATACATCACTTGTTGGTGTGTGCACGTTAGTTAATTGGAGCAGAGTGTGGGAAGGTGCTCGATATCGAGATTATGTCATCCTTCTGTAAGGTGTGCGACTCATTTAAAGGTCGAAAGTTTGGACCCAAATACAGTGTTTTCTTAGCGAAACACCAGCCCTTTTGCAAAAAAATTATAATGGGTCTGCTGGACAAATGGAAGTGAGTGGGATGAATAAAATTTTTTTCCGTTCTGAACATAAGCATGGGCTCATATATAAACAGTATATAGGAGATGGAGATACAAAGACATATATGTCTCTTGTGGAGAAAAAGCCCTATGGTGATAATATCGAAATTGAAAAAATAGAGTGTGTTGGCCACGTTCAAAAGCGAATGGGTAGTCGCTTGAGAAAGCTTAAATCATCTCTTGGCAAGAAAAAATTGTCCGATGGCAAAACAATTGGTGGGAAAGGTCGCCTCACAGATGTTGTCATTAACAGATTGACAACTTTTTATGGGAATGCAATTCGTGGTAATCCCAAAAATGTACACGAAATGAGGCAGGCAATCTGGGCTGTATGGGCTCATACAGCTAGTACTGACGAGCAACCCAAACACTGGTTTTGCCCTAAAGGCAACAATAGTTGGTGCAAATATAATGTTTGTGTCCAAAACAATAAAGTGCAGGGTTTTAAACACAAAAATAACTTGCCTGAAGCAGTTTCTGAAGCAATAAAACCCATTTTCAAAGATCTGTCACATTTAAAACTGTTGCGAAGGTGTCTTGGAGGTAAAACTCAAAACCCCAATGAATCTTTGAATTCATTAATCTGGAAATACAGCCCAAAAACTATTGGATCTAGCATTACGGTAACGAGAATAGCTGTCTTTTTAGCTGTATGTGACTACAATTATGGGCATAAGAGCCAAATTGATATAATGAATGCAATGGGTTTGAAATATAACAAAAATAACGTTATCACTGCTAAAGATGTTGATAAAAAACGCTTATCGACAGCTTTTAAGCGCGTAACAGCAGCCTCCTTGGAATCACGAAAAAACAAAAGGCTGAAACTGGCCAAAGAAAATATGAAATTTAAGTTGTCTGAGGGGTGTGCATATGATCCAGGAGCATATTAGTATAAATAAGGTAACCACATTATTTTTTTCATGTTTTTAATTTACGACTTATTTTTTAATAAAATTAACCTTTCCCTACTTAAAACCTACTTGTTTTATTTATTTAAAGTTACATGTAAATTTTTCGAATACATTTTTATATGATTTATATGTGTTTTTTCAAATAAATTACTGACTTGTTTTTGCCATGTTTCAACTTTTAATTCATTTTTCGCAGAACTAGAGTAAGTTTAAATTAAGCATGCACACCTAATTTCTTAAAATATAATAATTCTATTTATTTAAAATTTCATTTACATCTTTAAAATACATTTCTATAAAATTTATAAACATTTTTTTTAAGCAAATTACTTACCTTTTTTTTGCCACTGTTTATCTTTTAAGTAATTTTTTGCAGAACTTAAAAATTAAGCTTCGACACCTTATTTCTTAGAAACTGCTGTTCCTATTTATGTAGAATTCCATATACAACTTTAGAGTATATATCTATGTGAGGTTTTTGGAACTTTTTAAAGAAATTACTTATCTAAGTGTTTTTGGTCACTATTTAACTTTTTAACTTATTTTTCATTCAACTTACAAATTGAGATTCCATGGCCAATTTCTGTAAAATTCCTTGTCCTTTTTATTAGAAATTTTATGGACAACTTAAAAATAAGTTGTTCTATGAATGTGTATACTACATTTTTAAAAAAATTATTAACAATTATATTTTTTTGCCTTTTGCAACTTTAAACTCATTTTTCTCAAAACATAAAAATTAAGCTTGCGCGCATAAATTTAAAGAAACTACTTGTCCTATTCTTATAAAATTTCGTATACTATCTCAAATTAAGCTGTTCTACAACTTATACACAAAGTTTTAGACATATAACTGAAAAAAAATTCATGTTTACTTAAATAAAATTTTTCCGAAATTTTTTTTTTAAAATATTATTTTTAAATTTTAAAAATATTTAATTACTTAAAAACTAAAACAAGTTTGTATAAGTTCAGGACTCAGCATTTTTCTACAATTTAAATCTAATTTTGTTAAGTTTGGTCAATTTTTAACTTCAGATTTTTACGCGCAGTAACATACTAGTTTTTAAAATTTCTAAAAATTGTCAATTTAAAATTCCTTATAATTTTTAAAATTTTTTAAGAAACAATCTGAAATTTTGATTAAATATGTATATAAGTATGATTATGAAGTGGAGAAAGTTTCAAGTCTCCATGTTGTTTTCATAGAAAATTATATGGATTCGAAAAAAAAATGTTTTTCTTGCATTCCTCGATGAAGTTAAGAGTCCTATGACCCCTTAAATTGTAAGGATTAAAATTCCTTTGAATATAATAATAGTTTATTATATTCTAAGTTTACTATATTCTATTACTATATATTTATCCTTTTTCCGAGTTATAGTTACCTCCTTATTCTAATATTAGATAAAATTAATTATGATTGTGTTGTGAAAGCACCAAAGAGCGAAGGGGTGATCGACCTGAAAGCACCCAAGGAGTGATGGGGTGTTTGACCCGAGGAGCGCCGAGCGCCGCTAGTTTCTCTTTACTTGAGTGGCAACAGGGGGAGGAAAAGCTCTCCGAAAGGGAAGAGACAGGTTCCTCTAGATGCGTTTGGAGGAAGCAGACGGCTATGAGCGTGCGCGATAATATTTAACCTTTTTTATGCATCCATCTAAATAGCTTAATAAATGTTTTATTTAAATTGAGAAACACTCGTAGCCACATCATTTATTTCGCACTTAGTTTATAGATTTGTAAATAAGTTGTGAGAATTGAACAGATTGTTTTATTCATATACAACTAGTGTCACAAACGTTATTGTAGTTTGTAAACTCTTTTTTTTTAACTTTTTATTCTATTTAATACTTTTGTTAAATGCTACATTTCAGCCATTCACATACTTTGAATCTGCATTTGGGTTCAGTATCTGGCAATAATTTATTTATTGCCACCAGATTTAGCGCGGGCTCTGCATTTTTAAGGGTTATTTTTAGGTAAGTTATCTCTTTACAGTAATGGGTTTAGATATTCCTATCTATTATTTTCAACAGGTTTTTGCTCAGTATTATTAACATAAGGGGAGAAGGTTGGCTAGCCACAAAACATGTTCAACCCCACTTTTTATATATAAGCTGTCCTAAGTGAGCAATGTTTATAATACTGAAGCATCTATTTTTTTAAATTTCGATTGCTCATGTGTCCTTCGTTGTGTGGTTTGCTTACTGTCTATGTGTTTTTCGATTTTGATTGCTCGATGTTCCTCTCTCATTTGTAGAGAATTTGTAGAGATCAATCACTTCACGGCACTGCTTTGTCCGAAGGCCACTTACCATATTTCTAAGAAGTTAGTTCGTTAACTTCTACAACGCCACCGGCGTTCATTCTCTTTCCTTTCCCCAGGAAAATCTCCTTAGCACTGGATTCCGATCCCTGCTAGTCTCTGCTCTTCTCTTCTCTCTAATCCAGGGTTTCCCGAACAATGGGGGGCGCGAGCAAATCGAAAATAAAAGATTTAAAAAATAATTAATTCACTGGAATGAATTAAAACAAAATACTTTCAGACATAATAAAAATGCTCTTTTACTCTGATATAATTTATATGTATCATCTGCAGTAGCACACACAGAAATTTTCAGGGGGGGTTCCGGGGTTGAAAGTACACCATTCTTGTATCATGCTCCTTTTGATTTTGTCGATTTTCGCGAACAAAACACAGTAAAAAACTAATTATTGAATAAATAATAAGCATTAATTAATAAAATTAATCATTAATAACAAATACTTAATTAAATTTTACGTACTATATACTTAGAATTATAATCAATCGGAAAAAAATCAAGGGCTTTGGGGGGGGGTCCGGTACCGTACCTCAGGACTCCCCTCTTGTGTGCGCCACTGATCATCTGCGATATTACGGCCATAAAAAATAAAAACTTCTTCAATACCTAATTAGTTATCTTTGATCCTATAACCAAATAAAAAAAACTTTAATTTGCTGTAATCCCAAGATGAGAGATTTTTTATCAAGTTTTCGTTTTAAACCTAAAATACTATTCTTTCAGAGAAAAAGCAAAACCCAGACCCAGATTAGAAAAAATTTAGGAAGATAAAAAATTCATCACAGTTATTATATTTGAAATACTGTACATTTTGCGGTAGGCAGCAGAATATATTTGCTCAAAATCTGTTTGATCTTCTAAGCTATTGGTGCAGTTAGTTATGACCTCTCTCTTATGTGTTTATTTCTCATTTAGGGAAGTTGTAACGTATTTCTATGTGGGGGGGGGTTCCATGTAAAAGAGTTTTATGATAATTGGGAAACCACAGAGATTGGTTGAAAGTTTATTTGGAGGTTTATTTGACCAAGATTTATTTTTATGAGTACTCTCAAACATATAAAACATAATGAAAAACGTTTTACACAATTTTTTTAGCAGTAACATCCATATTATTATATTGAATTCACTTTTAACCCGGAAGTGGTCGCGCGGGGCACACAGATCCCGAAATCGTTAATTCTGGCAAAACTGTTTATTTGTTACAAAAGAAAAATTGAAAAGTCCTTGAAAGTAGGTAAGTATACTTTCTCTTAGTTAACTTATTAACTGGAATCATGATTTGTAACTTGTACAATAAAAATAATTATAAAAAAAGGATTGGGGTGACTCAACCACCCCGCGAGACCCATTAACGTTAGTATCAAGTGTGTGCCTGCTCCCGGGATAAAACATTTTGAAGTATTCTCGCATTGAATATTCAAAATAACACACGCAATTATTCTTTATCGGAATTTTATATTATTTTTTTCATTATTTAACATTCCTTCTAAATGCTCAGTCTGTGAGGCCTAAAATTACAGTTCGCTTATAACTAATTATAATATGAGCATTCATTTTAAAATATCATTTTACATTTTCATGAATATTGTCACACATTTGGGTTTACTCTCCTGATAATTCCGCTATATTATCAAGAATGTTTTAGTTTTTTTAAAAAAATGAACTCGTGCGAAGAGCGGGTACTTCAGACACTATACTTTTAATGTATCAGTGCTGCACAATGTATTTTATAACTAATTTATTAATACTAAATTAAGAGCAAGTTTAATATGTTTTAGCGACTTCCATGGGCTGGTTTTGCAGAGGAAAGTTTTTCAAAGGAAGGTTTACGATTAGAAATTGACACTCTGAGTACCTTTTCTATATTTGGCTGAGATCTATATTTTGTCTTCAAAGCAGCCACCACATTTTGCAATCTGTTCTAATTTAAAAATTCGAGAAAGAAAAATAAAATATATATTACTTAAAAGTACCATGTATAAAATTTAATATACTTATCTTATTAATTTGTACGGTTTATAATTAAGATCATATTGTAGCTTTAGCGTCTCAAAGTGCATTATTATTGTATTCTATACATTATTATTGTGTAAGGGGGTGCGAGGAAAATTATGATTGAAAAGTGGGTCGCCAGTATTAAAAGTTTGGGAAGCACTGCTCTAATCTCTTCAGCTCTCTCCTGGTCTCGGTCTCCCCTCTTCTCTCTTTCCTAAAAAAATCCTTTTTAAACACCAGGAGTGGGTCCACAACATGCCTCTCGTCCCTTATCATTGGCAGGCCACCAAAGTCTGCCCTCGGCCTAAATAGTGTCCTATTCGTGCGGGACTCACAATCACACACTCTGACCCATCGGGAATCTCATGGCGCCAGACTGCTCGTCCAGCATTTGGTCATTTGTCCTTCACACCGCCTTTGTTTCTTAAATCCCTTCTCTCGAGCTCTGCCTAGGTGACAGTGTTCTTCACCAGACAGGCTTCGCCTATTGTTGCCCGGTGGGCACTCCTATAGCCATTATGGCTTTCAGTCCAAGTGTCGATGTGGCTCCGAGGCCAAACAATAAACCCTGACCCCACGGCCACGTGCACTGGTCTCTTAGCCACCTGATCGGATCTATAAACTTTGACGTGAATGGAATGGGTTGGGTTTCGTACCAAGCTAAGACGTTACAAAGTAGAAGGTTTCATCAAATCTAACAAAGCAGTCCACAGGCTCAAAGATATTTTTTCTCCCGTAAAATTTCCTTGTAGCATGCTAATAATTTTCTCATTCCTTGTTTGTTAGAAAAAAAATACGCTCTTCATTGGAGTCTGTATTTTCTAAAAAATTTGTAACCATTTTTCAATTAAACTGAGGACTTGTGTCAAAATCCCAGCCTTCATTCGATCTTCTGATTGAACAGAGTCTAAAGACTCAAGTTTTTCAATGTTTTCTCTTTCTCGTACATTTCTATAAGCTCATCAACTGTCAACTCCTGATTGTGGGAATCCAGCAGTTCTTGAAAATCATCACTATACACCAGGGATGGCGAGTCTTTTTGGATCAACGTGCCATTTTTTCTGAAGAAATATTTTAATGAGATATAGACGTGCCATCAAATAATTTTGACTTGTGATTATTGGGAAAATAATAAATTGAACACTAACAAACTCAAAACTCTTTACCTCAAAAAACTACATTTTGTACTTCCTAGTAATATATGTTTTAGTTATAATTGTAATTCAAATTAAAGTAACATTAGTATGATTTTTGCTGTTTCAGATTAGATGAAAAATAACTTTTATTAGGATTGTTAAGATATTACTTTTAGTAGAATGCAAACTGAATTGGAGTCATCTGTCAAACGGTTTCTAAGCGAGTCTTTAATGTAATTCATCTCTGAAAATAATTACTCGCAGGCATAGGTAGATGATAATCATGGATAAAACAGCATAGACTAGCTTCTTCAAACAGATAAATGTGTCTGGAATTGAATTCTATGTTTCTCTCCAAAATTTAATATAATGCTTGTTAATGTTTCTGCGTGCTTCGATCAATTCCAACTTTTTCCTTTTTTCAACAAATTTTTGAATTTATATTGAGCTAGACGGGGGAAATCAACCACAGTTATATTTTAAAATTTTCAATTTCCAAGCAATCGAATTGGGA
This sequence comes from Trichonephila clavipes, assembly GCA_019973935.1. NCBI lineage: Eukaryota > Metazoa > Arthropoda > Arachnida > Araneae > Nephilidae > Trichonephila > Trichonephila clavipes. The sequence continues at coordinate 408,215 of BMAU01019051.1, forward strand.
CAAGTTCAGTTTATTCAAGGAAGTCACATCAGGGTACATAAAAAACTTGAGCATTTCCGATAATTCTTTGAACCGAGAAAATCTAGCTGAAAACTGCGACCCATCACTCGCGTTTGATCATAATACTTCATGTTGAAATTTGTTATTTTGAATTTAAACGCAATCCGTTTTGATCGGTGGAGTGCCCAAAATATTGTGTCGCGTGCCATTGGTCGCCATCCCTGCTATACACATCTAAATTTATTTGCCTGCCAAGATTGACAACTTCTTCAATCACATTACCAATTTTATCTGCTCTGCTGTTGATTCTGTCAGTGTTTCCGCTGACATTTAGATTGGATTGCGAAGATTGCCATTTGTGTTCCAAAAAAGTAGTCAATGTCAAAAAGTGTCTTTTTTTTTTAATGTTAATGAAGACTTTAGAAAATGATTTGACTATTTATTTTAAGTTAGGGGGATACACAGTACGATTCAATTGACAAAAATCGGTCAAAAAATTAAATCTAATTTTTCTAGCCTAAATTATTATTTATATACTTTTTTAAATCCTCACAAAATTTGAAAACTCTAAACTTAAAATACGCAGAATTATGATAGCTTTTACATTTATTTTTATTCACATCCCTATGGAAAATCAAAACTTTAAACTGACTTATCTCAGAAAGGTAAAATAACTAGTTTGTCTTCATTTAAAATGCTAGGCTTTTTTTTTTCTATTGTGCCTAATGCTTTGAATTTTTTTTTCCAATTGTTAATAGTACATGTAACAAAATTTGGTACGCATTTTTGAATAAAAGCAATACTTATTTTTTAAAAAAATAATTAAAGTTAGAATTTGCAAATTTTTTAAGGAATTTTCAATATAGAGCAGCGCCCGGGGCGTTAAATACATGAAAGCCACGGGTTTCCGTTACAAGTGAATAATTCAAAAATTCAAAATGGAATGTTCAGCTAACGATACATATAAAAAAAGTTTACCTATTAAAAAATTGTGATCTTAATTTTTTTTTCAAATTTTAAAAAAATTTTATAATAGCAATAAAATAGTTATTAAATAAAAAAGACAATTATTAATAAAATATTTGTTTATTTAAACAATGTACCTTTATCTCTATATATAAAAATGTTGTGTTGGGGTTTGTGTATGCGCGCATAACTCAAAAAGTTCTGCATGGATTAATCTGAAATATTGACACAACGTTGTATTTGTCTCTGGTCAGGATCTTATGTACTTTTTATTTCGAAATTCTCTCTAAATTTTTTTAAATTTAATTTTTAAGTGATTTTTTGGTGTTATGACGTCATACGACGTCACGAATCGCTCTGAATGCGAAAATTTAAACTTTACGCTTAGATTTTTCGAAATTATTGTATAACTCTTCTATGGTTATGCTTATGCGTTGTCATATTTATCTATTTATTGTCCTTTGATACGTAATTGGGATTATTTTTCGAATAAATCTTTTTTAAAAAAATTATCAAGAACTCAAATTTTATTTTGTAGGTTTGGCAACAGTTGGATAGCATTATCGCGGGATGTTTACGACTTTCATTAAATTCTGCTTCATGTTTTTTCTGTAATTTTAAGCTAAATTTATTTCTCTTTATTAAGCGAAAATGAAACTAACATAACTGACTTCTGTACGCTACTTATTTTTCTACCAAATAGTTTTAGTCAACCATTTACCTGAAATAAACAAACGTAGCCAAATGCCGCGATATAACATTCAATGTTTGGAAACAATATTTTTTTCCCACTTGGAGATATTTTAATGTGACGAAATTAATCGACGGAGTTTTTAATAGGAATATTTTTTTCTTTTTTAGACAACCTTTTAAACTTCATTTGATTCTTACGTATTATCGCAACAATCGCCAACTTTTCGAAAAGTTGGCCATTCCATTTTCGCAAATGTTGTAACCGCGGAATTGGCAATCGTGCTTCGTTTTAAACAATATCGCTAATAGGTTGCGATAATACGTAAGTACCTTTCATTTGATGTTAGTATTGAAATACAAATGTTAAAACTAAGATTTTCTGATTTTGAGTCATCAAAATATTGCACCTTATTTTGTTTTTCATTGCTTTATAAGATTATTACCTTCTTAAACAGATTCCATTAGTAATTTGTTAAAAAAAATACTGGAAGTTATTATGGTTTGTTTTTGTCAGGGATGTAGAGCTACCGCTGTATCAATGATGCAGGAGCCCCAACGAATGTTATTACAATTCCACTTACATGGTGCTCATATCTGAAAAAGGGCCACAAAGGAATTCGGATACAAGGCCCACTCAGAGCTGTTTTGTAATTTCATATATGTTTTTCTTTAAACCTTCACTATAACTGCAGTCAATCGGCTTGAGTACATAAAATTGTATTGCAGAAACTCGAACTTAGGTCATCATACTGGCCAAGCAAACGCAGTGCGAGGGATAAATGCTGATCAAATTAGAGTAAGCATCAGTGAATGAGCAAAACAGACAGAGGGCTCAAATACATGTTGAGGAAGCAGGTTGTCATAAGATTGTAATTATTTTTTCCAATTTTACTTTCGCGTTGATAAAGATAGTTCAGCTCTTTTTATGTCAATTACTGTTCGTATTGTATATCATTTTTCAATTTATTTTTAAGCACAGAATATTTACTTTGGATAATTTTTATATATAAAATGCTAAATTTAATTCTGTACGCTATGTATGTGTTTACGAGTAGTATACCGATTAAAATCTTCCACCTACCGTAAAATCCGGCTTATAACGCACACTTTGAACACAAAAAATAAGATCGAAATTTACAGGTGTGAGTTATACGCTGGGTATAAAAATGAGGGCTTTAAAAATTAAAAAATAAATGAGCATAAAAAAGTTAAACTTCTAAATATTTCGAAATACTATTTATTTAAAAGACATGACATTCTTATTGAACTTAAAAGGTGGTAGTTCTAAAAGTATACTATTTTTGCAATTGCTTAGATAAACACCTTGAATAAATCGCTACTAAACATAACAGCATTGCATTTGTACATTTCAGGTTTCTTCGTAAAAAAGGGGTGCACATTATATAGCGAATATACTTAAAATTTAAAGCTTGCAGCTTGAAAGTATGGGTGTGCGTTATATGCCGGACTTTACGGTATATTTTATCTTTCTCCAATGAATCTAAATTAAATTAATATATAATTTTTTATGGTACTTATATTTCTTCTTTAATCGGTCATTTACCTAAAATCAAAAGACATCGCCAAATACTGCAATATGCTTTCAATAAGGGAAGAACATTCTATGCCTGTTTGTGCACAATAATAATACTTTTTTGCACTTGGTAGTGAATTTTTCCACGAAATAGTTATTGTAGTTTTTAAAAGTTGGGGCAATAACTTTAGACTCACGAAATATCTATTTTGTGTAATTTCAAAATTTTATTTGGTGTTACTGTGAAATATAAATGGAAAAATTAAGATTTTCTGATGTATATTTTGTGTTTGTTTTGATATTTATGTATTATCGCAACCATATTGGCAACATTAGCACTTAATTGCCAATTCACCGTGTATGATGCGAACAAAATCGGGGTTGATATAGTTGCAACGGTACCCAAGAACCTTTGTTTGAAACTTTTTTTGGTGATTTTATCAAAATGATAATTTGTTGTTAATAATTGGTTTTTGATAGCTTTTTATCATTTAAGTTTGTTATAGCTAGCTAGCTGTACCCAATCATGTTTTCCTGTGGCTCAGTCTGGTTAAAAAGAAAGAAAAGAGAAAGCACACATTTCTAATATCTTTAACTGAGGTATGATTTTTTTTTATAAAAAAATGTGGAAATATACATTAACAAAACTTTTCTAAACAGATTTATTTCATTTGTAATTTGTTAACAGAATACTCCCAAGTTATTATGGTATGAATCTAAAATTATTTGCATTGTCTCCACAGAAGTGGTGCCAAGTTTGAAAACAAATTAAATGACTCTTCTTGAGGTGAAAGGGTTAATTTTACAATGCTTATGAGTAGATATTTTGTGTTGCTTCATTGTCTGTATATATACAGAAATTGTCTGCTGTGCCTGCTTTAGAGCAGTAGTTGCCATTTTTCAACACTTCATGAACCACTTAATGTATAACTTTATAATTAGTGTTTCACTAATAGGATTGACCTCTATGTGGTGGAGCACTATAGCTATATTTACGTCTTTATTTAATCTTCTATGCCCTGAAAATAAGCGGTAAAATCCTAGGAGAGCCCACACCCTTGGCGACAAACCAAAAAAGGCGCCAAGCCAGAACAAGATGGTGGAAAGCAACAATGGTGGCAAGGAAATATAGCGGGATAAGGTGGATGCATAATGAAAATATATGTAAGCAATACAGAAATTGAACATTTGAGATAAAAAATATAAAAACAGCACTTACTTTCTTACTGCTGATCTCTTCCGAGTGGAGGGGACAGTGTAACAACAGATTTTAAAAAAGTCTTAAAGGTCTCATGGCTAAGCGAATGATCGTGTGAACGCCGCCATATTTATTCTGTGAGGTTATGGTCGAACATACATTCGGCGTGGCTGGCACGATTTTGAAGAAGGTTTTTATTGTCGACCATGTTACATCATGCTGATCATTACATTTAGGACATTCATAACTCGAAGCAATCAATCCTTCCTTCATACACCATTCAATCAATTCTTTCTTACCTTTCGCATTTAACAAAGTAAAAAATTCTAAAGTAGATTCCCTCACACACGCAACCAGCCCGGAGACCAACAACAAAATGAAATTTGAAATGCGCGCCCACAAAATACGAAAATGCTAGAAATAGGGTTGTCGTATGTAGTGTTTAAAAGTAGGGTTACCAAGATGGTGCAATTATCGCCAACCACAAAGTAATTTGCGCCATGGGTGTGGGCTCTTCTAGGAGTGAACCAAATAAGCTTCATGAAAAGCAACAATCAACAAACTGAAGTTGTTGTTGTTCTCGTGTCCATGAATAAATGCAGTAGATATCACTAAATTCCGTCGAAAGTCTTGATCACTGCCTCTGCTATTATGGGAGCATCAGGGCTGTACAGGAGCTCCCGCAAAGAGTCCCTCAGAGGGACCATTCCCATTTTTAGTAACTTTGTTGCGACGGTTGGGCATTCCAAGATGTGATTGGGCGTCAGTTGAAGATCTGGGCAGTGTTTGCATTGAACATATGATCTTGTCTTGTCTGGGTGAATCTTCATGCCCTTAAGGTGTTCAGTTCTCAATCTGGCAATTGTGGATGTTATAATTCGGGGACAGTCAAATTCCGTAACTAGGGGTTTTTTAAAAGTGTGATTCATAATTCTATGTTTGGCTACTGCGTTAGCATCATCAAGTGTGATTGTGGTGCACTTATGTTCGGTGTCTCTAGCTTCTTTGGCGAGGCTATCTGCACATTCATTACCCTCAATGTTGACATGAACTGAAGTGTTTTGCCTACAATTTTCCAAAAAATGGTTGAGGTTACCAAAAATCGCTAACCTCAGGAATTATGTTTTTTGTTTAGTTATTTCAGTAACTAAAAGCTTTTAGTAAAGAATAATTCGTGTTCCGTAATATGTTGTTTTGTTGTTCATCTTTTTTAAACTGAATCTTCATAAAAGTATAAATAATTTCCCAATTTTTCTGCATACCATCCAAAATTTTCATCATCACCAATTGGTGACTGCTGCTCTGTAACACACATAAGTAATTATGTATTAGCATCAGTGTAACAAAATTGGTGCCATGTATATATTACCTTAATATCTAAACAATAAAGATTCTAACTTTTTTTTTTTTGAAAAAAAAGAAATGGATGGAAAATGTTGCGATTTGCATGGCGGTAATTTGGCTGTGGTGATGCTAATATTTAAGTACAGATAACAAATAATTGTCCATGTGAAAAGCTGTCTGTCTAGATATAAGCCACTCTGTTTTTAAAGATAGGCCCTTAACTTTGTTGAAAACAATTGCTAATACTAATCGAATTGTGAATTGCAAAAATACTCCCATCATTATCAACACTTTGTCATAGTTTTCTGCTGCAAAATCCGTGTTTATATTGGAATTTTCCTGGCGTATTCGATTAAAAATACCTTCAGCCTATCATTGCGTTGAATTTCAGCTGTGTCAATTGATGCATGTTTAAAGTTAAATATTTCATTAGCATTTTTTATTTTTTCCTTTTCTTTTTGTTCCTGATTTTCTTTTTTTTTTTTTTCATGTTTTGAAATTTTTATGTTTTTTTGTTTCAATTTTCTTTTCTTTTTAAGTGTAGTTTTAAGTTTTTAAGAAATTTTATATGCTTTGTTTGAATTTTTTTTCTTTTTAAGTGCAGTCAATTGGCTTCACTAGATAAAAATAATGCCTTGTGGGAAATCAAACTTAGGTTGTCATACTTACAAGGTAAAAGTACTACAATGAGTGTAATTGCACATCAAACTGAGAAAGAATGGATATCAGCAAACGAGAAAAGCAGACAAAGAATGTCACAAACACAGGCTGAGGGCACAGCAAAGCAACATGCAGCCAGACTTGAGGAAGCTCATTTGCGAGCACATCATTCGTGTTTTACAACATCAGAAAGATGTTAACCAAAAACAGGACATCTGCATCAAACATGACTTTGTGGTGAGCAATCACACAATAACAGTCAACTTGCATTCCGGTACAACCCAGTGGAAGATTCTAGGTTCAGGCAGCATGTTCTCATTTACACAATGATGGAAGTGTATCCTTATTGCAATGTTCTGGAGTTTAAGGGAGAAACCAAAGGAATGTTTTGTACCACTGAAAAATTAAACTGCCTCAACTCAGAGAACTGAGCCATTACAAATTTTGCTTGCTAGATATACTGCGGAATCAAACATTTCTATATGACATCAGGAAATACAATTCATGTTTCCAAGTGACATTGTTTGGATAAATGTGCATTTGTGAACACACCTCTGATTTAATAAAAATATCCATAAGCATTGTAAAAGTAACCCAATTCCCTCAATGAATCCAGAGTGGAGCCATTTAAAATTTATCTTCAAACTTGAGGTTGCCACTTTAAAGACAATGTAAATAAATTTAGGTTCATAACAGGACAAAAATAAGCATTTGATTAACAAATTATAAATATCAGTTTAGGAAAAAGTTTTTCGTATATATTTAGCATTTAAAGATCATTGCAATGCAAATTATAACATACTGAAAATATACTCAGTTTAGGAAGCTAGTTGTTTTTCGTATATATATTTATATCACTTTTTTTTATAAAAATGGATAACAAGGGCTTAATGTCAATTTTATTTTCTTTAACATAGGCTTTTCAATGAATTATATTTTATATGAATTTTTCTAGCAAACAGAAGGATTTTAAACATTGTAGATTTTAACAAAAAGCCACAGAATAAATTTTAGCGTGGAATATATACAATATTGTTCTCATTTTGTGTTTGCATTATTATTATAAGATGAATAAGATTTTACTTTGAATTTTTTATGCCACATATTTTGCTGTGGTTCAGTCTTGTTTGGCTCAGTCTTGTTTAACAGAAAGGACATATTTTCAGTATGTTAAATAATTTGCATTGCACGTATGATCTTTTATAAAAAAATGTATAAATATATATACGAAAAACTTTCCTAAACTGATATTTATAATTTGTTAACCAAATGCTTGAAGTTATTACAGCTTATTTTTGTCCTTATGTCATGTTATGAACCTAAATTTATTTACATTGTCTTTAAAGTGGCGACCTCAAGTTTGAAGATAAATTTTAAATGGCTCCACTCTGGATTCATTGAGGGAATTGAGTTAGTTTTACAATGCTTATGGATATTTTTATTAAATCAGAGGTGTGTTCACAAATGCACATTTATCCAAACAATGTCACTTGGAAACATGAATTGTATTTCCTGATGTCATATAGAAAATGTTTGATTCCGCAGTATATCTAGCAAGCAAAATTTGTAATGGCTCAGTTCTCTGAGTTGAGGCAGTTTAAGTTTTTCAGTGGTACAAAACATTCCTTTGGTTTCTCCCTTAAATTCCAGAGCATTGCAATAAGGATACACTTCCATCATTGTGTAAATGAGAACATGCTGCCTGAACCTAGAATCTTCCACTGGGTTGTACCGGAATGCAAGTTGACTGTTATTGTGTGATTGCTCACCACAAAGTCATGTTTGATGCAGATGTCCTGTTTTTGGTTAACATCTTTCTGATGTTGTAAAACACGAATGATGTGCTCGCAAATGAGCTTCCTCAAGTCTGGCTGCATGTTGCTTTGCTGTGCCCTCAGCCTGTGTTTGTGACATTCTTTGTCTGCTTTTCTCGTTTGCTGATATCCATTCTTTCTCAGTTTGATGTGCAATTACACTCATTGTAGTACTTTTACCTTGTAAGTATGACAACCTAAGTTTGATTTCCCACAAGGCATTATTTTTATCTAGTAAAGCCAATTGACTGCACTTAAAAAAAAAAAAAAAAATCAAACAAAGCATATAAAATTTCTTAAAAACTTAAAACTACACTTAAAAAGAAAAGAAAATAAAAACAAAAACATATAAAATTTCAAAACATGAAAAAAAAAAGAAAAATCAGAAACAAAAAGAAAAGGAAAAAATAAAAAATGCTAATGAAATATTTAACTTTAAACGTGCATCAATTGACACAGCTGAAATTCAACGCAATGATAGGCTGAAGGTATTTTTAATCGAATATGCCAGGAAAATTCCAATATAAACACGGATTTTGCAGCAGAAAACTATGACAAAGTGTTGATAATGATGGGAGTATTTTTGCAATTCACAATTCGATTAGTATTAGCAATTGTTTTTAACAAAGTTAAGGGCCTATCTTTAAAACAGAGTGGCTTATATCTAGACACAGACAGCTTTTCACATGGACAATTATTTGTTATCGATGTACTTAAATATTAGCATCACCACAGCCAAATTACCGCCGAGCAAATCGCAACATTTTCCATCCATTTCTTTTTCATAAAAAAAAATGTTAGAATCTTTATTATTTAGATATTAAGGTACGCGATATACATGGCACCAATTTTGTTACACTGATGCTAATACATAATTACTGATGTGTGTTACAGAGCAGCAGTTGGTGATTGTGAAAAATTTTGATGGTATGAAAATTGGGAAAATTTATTTTTTATGAAGATTCGGTTTAAAAAAAAAGATGAACAACAAAACAAATATTACGGGAAATTCTTTACTAACTTTTTTACTGAAATTAAACAAAAACATAATTCCTGAGGTTAGCGATTTTTGTAAAAAGAAAATTGTAGGCAAAAACAGTTTGTTAATTGTTGCTTTTCATGAAGCTTATTTGGTTCACTAGAAGAGAACACAAATGGCGATAATTTCTTGATAACCCTACTTTTTACTAAATGTAATGATCAGCATTTTGATGTATTTAATTTCATGGTGCGATTTAGAATTTTTTACTTTGTTGAATGCAAAAGGTAAGAAAGAATTGATTGAATTTGAATGGTGTATGAAGGAAGGAAAACCTTCTTCTAAAAAATCATGATGTAACAGCTTTCTTCGAAATCGTGCCAGCCACGCCGAATGTATGTTCGACCATTACCTCACAGAATAAATATGGCGGCGTTCACACGATCATTCGCTTAGCCATGAGACCTTTAAGACTTTTTTTTAAAATCTGTTGTTACACTGTCCCCTCCACTCGGAAGAGATCAGCAGTAAGAAAGTAAGTGCTGTTTTTATTTTTTTATCTCAAATGTTCAATTTCTGTATTGCTTACATATATTTTCATTATGCATCCACCTTATCCCGCTATATTTCCTTGCCACCATTGTCTGCTTTCTTGGCACCATCTTGTTCTGGCTTGGTGCCTTTTGGTTTGTCGCCAAGGGTGTGGGCTCTCTAGGATTTTACCGCTTATTTTCAGGGCATAGAAGATTAAATAAAGACGTAAATATAGCTATAGTGCTCCACCACATAGAGGTCAATCCTATTAGTGAAACGCTAATTATAAAGTTATACATTAAGTGGTTCATGAAGTGTTGAAAAATGGCAACTACTGCTCTAAAGCAGGCACAGCAGACAATTTCTGTATATATACAGACAATGAAGCAACACAAAATGTCTACTCATAAGCATTGTAAAATTAACCCTTTCACCTCAAGAAGAGTCATTTAATTTGTTTTCAAACTTGGCACCTCTTCTATGGAGACAATGCAAATAATTTTAGATTCATACCATGACAAAAAAACCATAATAACTTGGGAGTATTCTGTTAACAAATTACAAATGAAATAAATCTGTTTAGAAAAGTTTTGTTAATGTATATTTCCACATTTTTTTATAAAAAAAAATCATACCTCAGTTCAAGATATTAGAAATGTGTGCTCTTTCTCTTTTCTTTCTTTTTAACCAGACTGAGCCACAGGAAAACATGATTGGGTACAGCTAGCTAGTTATAACAAACTTAAATGATAAAAAGCTATCAAAAACCAATTATTAACAACAAATTATCATTTTAATAAAATCACCAAAAAAGTTGCAAACAAAGGTTCTTGGGTACTGTTACAACTATATCAACCCCGATTTTGCTCGCATCATACACAGTGAATTGGCAATTAAGTGCTAATGTTGCCAATATGGTTTCGATAATACATAAATATCAAAACAAACACAAAATATACATCAGAAAATCTTAATTTTTCCATTTATATTTCACAGTAACACCAAATAAAATTTTGAAATTACACAAAATAGATATTTCCTGAGTCTAATGTTATTTTGCCCCAACTATTAAAAACTACAATAACTATTTCGTCGAAAAATTCACTACCAAGTGCAATAAAGTATTATTATTGTGCACAAACAGGCATAGAATGTTCTTCCCTTATTGAATGCATATTGCAGCATTTGGCGATGTCTTTTGATTTTAGGAAAATGGCTAACTAAAGAAAAAATATAAGTACCATAAAAAAATTATATATTAATTTAATTTAGATTCATTGGAGAAAGATAAAATACCGTAAAGTCCGACATATAACGCACACCCATACTTTCAAGCTGCAATTTTTAAATTTTAGGTATATTCGCTATATAATGTGCACCCCTTTTTTACGAAGAAACCTGAAATGTACAAATGCAATGCTGTTATGTTTAGAAGCGATTTATTCAAGATTTTTATCTAAGCAATTGCAAAAATAGTATACTTTTAGAGTATTTTTTTTTTACACCTTTTAAGTTCAATAAGAATGTCATGTCTTTTAAATAAATGGTATTTTGAAATATTTAGAAGTTTAACTTTTTTATGCTCATTTATTTTTTAATTTTTAAAGCCCTCATTCTTATACCCAGCGTATAACTCACACCTGTAAATTTCGATCTTATTTTTTGTGTTCAAAGTTTGTTATAAGCCGGATTTTTACGGTAGGTGGAAGATTTTAATCGGTATACTACTCGCTAAACACATACATAGTGTACAGAATTAAATTTAGTATTTTATATATAAAAATTATCCAAAGTAAATATTCTGTGCTTAAAAATAAATTGAAAAATGATATACAATATGAACAGTAATTGACATAAAAAGAGCTGAACTATCTTTATCAACGCGAAAGTAAAATTTGAAAAAATAATTACAATCTTATGACAACCTGCTTCCTCAACATGTATTTGAGCCCTCGGTCTGTTTTGCTCATTCACTGATGCTTACTTTAATTTGATCAGCATTTATCCCTCGCACTGCGTTTGCTTGGCCAGTATGATGACCTAAGTTCGAGTTTCTGCAATACAATTTTATGTACTCAAGCCGATTGACTGCAGTTAAAGTGAAGGTTTAAAGAAAAACATGTGAAGTTACAAAACAGCTCTGAGTAGGCCTTGTATCCGAATTCCTTTGCGGCCCTTTTTTCGGATATGAGCACCATGTAAGTGGAATTGTAATAACATTCGTTGGGGCTCCTGCATCATTGATACAGCGGTAGCTCTACGTCCCTGACAAAAACAAACCATAATAACTTCCAGTATTTTTTAACAAATTACTAATGGAATCTGTTTAAGATAATAATCTTACAAAGCAATAAAAACAAAATAAGGTGCAATATTTTGATGACTCAAAATCAGAAAATCTTAGTTTTAACATTTGTATTTCAATACTAACATCAAATGAAAGGTACTTACGTATTATCGCAACCTATTTGCGATATTGTATAAAACGAAGCACGATTGCCAATTCCGCGCGTACAACATATGCGAAAATGGAATGGCCAACTTTGCGAGTTATCATTAAAGTTGGCGATTGTTGCGATAATACGTAAAAATCAAATGAAGTTTAAAAGGTTGTCTAAAAAGAAAAAAAAAAACATTCCTATTAAAAACTCCGTCGATTAATTTCGTCACATTAAAATATCTCCAAGTGGGAAAAAATATTGTTTCCAAACATTGAATGTTATATCGCGGCATTTGGCTACGTCTGTTTATTTCAGGTAAATGGTTGACGGAAACTATTTGGTAGAAAAATAAGTAGCGTACAGAAGTCAATTATGCTAGTTTCATTTTCGCTTAATAAAAAAATAAATTTAGCTTAAAATTACAGAAAAAACATGATGTAGAATTTAATAAAAGTTGTAAACATCCCGCGATAATGCTATCAACTGTTGCCAAACCTACAAAACAAAATTTGAGTTCTTGAAAGAAAAATTTTTAAAAAAAAAAAAGATTTATTCAAAAAATAATCCCAATTACGTATCAAAGGACAATAAATAGATAAATATGACAACTCATAAACATAACCATAGAAGAGTTATACAATAATTTCGAAAAATCTAAGCGTAAAGTTTAAATTTTCGCATTCAGAGCGAATCGTGACGTCGTCATAACACCAAAAATCACTTAAAAATTAAATTTAAAAAATTTAGATAGAATTTCGAAATAAAAGTACATAAGATCCTGACCAGAGACAAATCAACGTTGTGTCAATAAGATTAATCGATGCAGAAATTTGCGCGCATACACAAGCCAACACAAATTTATAATATAGATAGATAGATAGCATATCTTTCGACTTCATTTATTTAAATAATAGGCGGTGTATTGGAACAACTATTTTCGTTGCACTGCAGACATGCTACACCACAGTATAAGCCACTCTTTCGACAACCTCAAGCAGTCGCACATCCCTTTTTGCAATTACAAAATAATATTTGCAAATCCGGAGCTGGCAATTGATTCGTTGAAATGCTTCCATCCCCAATTATCAAAATACGTCATTTCCTAGCCATATCTAAGTACACTCTTTTTAGATGTTCAAATGCTGCATCATTGGTAGGAGGTAACGATGATAAAAGAACACTTGTATTTTTTTTCCTTTGCTTTTATGAAAGAATGTATCTCAATGTATTCAAATCTTTAATTTTTGCCGATGCTTCGTATAAACCCAAAATGCATGTTACGCGCTTGAAATATATTAAGTCTTCGTTAAATTTTTGAATACTTCAATTTGTGTGAAGATTTATTTCTCAAAATTTTTATAATTTTGCCTTTATTGAAAAAACAGATGTAGTATTACAACACGTGAAAGCAAGTAAAAAAGAATATGTTCTTTACAATTGTTTCTTTTTCCGAAGAAAATATTTTTTGTTGGACTTTCTTTGGATGGTTTCAAAAATATTGTTGAATTTAGTTCTAATTGTTTCATTTGTGTTCATTTTTACAGTTTAATTTGTCGTATCTAATGTGATTTTAACCCTGTTTACCTGTAATATCATTTCCACTGCATTGCACGGCCCCCATGCTTTAACATTGGTTTAAATGGTAAACTCGCCAAATATTGCAGCTAGCGCCAAGTTGGCGACGGATTTGGCGACTTAATTTTGGCGCCAAATATTTGGCGATATGTCGCCAAATGTGGGCGATAAGCTTGGCGACCATGGCAACCCTGCTCCTAATAACCCTGTCTGGCAACCCTATCGCGGTATTGTAACCTATTGTATTGAATGTATTACTGTATTGAGCTTTTCTCGTACGCTCCGGATTTTTCTAGACCTTTCTATTTCTAGATTATTCTGGCAAGTGCAAGAGGTTTCTGACCGAAAGGTATAAAAGGGCCCGGGCCGGCTAGTCAGTTAGTCAGATCTCAGCTTTCATGCAAGTGATACCTCTCTGCTTGAGAGAGAGAGACGATTGCATAGTGCGTGTGTTATTGCTTTTATTGAGTTATTATTTTTGTGCTGAGTGTTTACTATTGCTTTTGTTAGTGTATTACATCTGTGTTATCAGTATTTTCATCGATTGTACGTGACTTTCTCGAACTGTTCTACAATTTGTGGAGGACTGTTTTGGTCAAGAATAAAATTGTTTTGGATCCCGCTCTTCGGCTTCAATCATTTCGAACCCCGAAAACGCAACAATTGGTGTCAGAAGTGGGATTGAATGCCAACAACAAGAGCGATGGAGGCCCAGTTCAGACTCTTCTAGAAAAATTGACCGCCAGCATGAATGCCAATATGGGCGAAATGAAATCGGACTTGACCGCCAGCATGAATGCCAACATGGGCGAAATGAAATCGGAGTTGACCGGCATGAATGCCAATATGGGCGAAATGAAATCGAACTTGACCGCCAGCATGAATGCCAACATGGGCGAAATGAAATCAGTTGACCACCAATATCGCAGAAGTGAATACCAAGCTTACTAACGTAAACGGGCAGATCAGCGCCAATATGGAAGATAGTTGAAAAGTGATTTGAAGGGCATTGGCGACAAATTGACGACTATGGACAAGAAATTTGAAGAAATGGAAGGAAGAATCGAGTCGGTTGAAAATAAATTCGAAGATATGGAGAGCAAACTAGAGGCGAAAATTTTCGAAAAGGTAGAAGAAGTTTCCATCTCGTTCAGGAGTGACCTAGAGAAATTGAAGCAGAAAGTCATGACTGGTCAAGGGGATGAATTTAAGTTTCAAGCTCCTTTTTCCAAGCCTTCCATCAAGCTTTCTACATATGACGGAAAGTCCTCTTGGCAGGTGTATAAGACCCAATTCTCCATAGTGGCGGATGCAAACCAGTGGGACTCCCAGACCAAGGCCTGCCAGTTAGCTGCTTCTCTTCGAGCCGACGCTGCTGACATTTTGCAAACTTTGCCGGAAACACAGCGGCTGGATTTCGACGCTCTCGTTAATGCTCTGGAGTTACGCTTCGGAGAGAAATGTGTGAAGGATTACAGCAGACTCCAGCTGAAGTCACGGCAGCAGAAAGTGTCGAAACGCTCAGAACTGGCGACGGACGTCGAGAGGCTTTCTCACTTGGCGTTTTCTGACTGTCCGACTGAAGTAAGAGAAGTCCTGGCGCTGCAACACTTCATCGACGGGGTGCGTGATCCGGAAATCCAGAAAGCTCTCCGAATGGCGGATCTCCAGGACTTAAAGGGGGCCCTAGTGTTTGCTATGAAATTCGAGGCAGCCCAGCAAGCAACACGAAAGGACAGACACCCCATACGAGCCGTCAACGAATCGGACACGTCGAACTCAAGTGTGGAGCGGTTAGAGCGACAGATGAGAAGCTTCATGAATAGAGTTGAGTCTTTGATGTCCCAGAAAGCAGACGGGAAGAAGACCCTTAAATGCTGGACCTGCGGTCGAGAAGGGCATCTGCAGAGAAGCTGCCGGGCACGCCAAGGCGCTGAAACTAATAGCGCCTCCCGGAAGGAGGTGTCGGAAAAACTAATTAATGGCCATCTCGTGGGGCGGAGGTTGCCAGATTTTGGAAAGCCCCACTTTCAAGTGTGTCAAATTTCGACAAAGAGTACCGGTGAGAATGGAATTTTTATAATGGGACATGTTAACAAGCTTCCCTGCAACATGATCATCGATACAGGAGCCAATGTGTCTATCATTCGGAACGATCTGGCTCAAAAGTTAAAGAGAAACTTATCTGGACCCCGCCCCGCGTGGTGCTACAGACCGTGACGGGGAAAAGATTGATATTCACGGAAAATTAAAAGTCAAGATCAGGTTTGGAGACACTACCTACCAACATGCTGTGTATGTCGCAGATATTGCAGACCCTTTCATTCTTGGACTGGACTTTCTAAAGGAGCATGGTTTCACTCTAGACTTCAACAAGAACGAATTACGTTCCATACACGAAGAAGTCACTATATTCAAAATTGAACACAGGACAGAATCTATTCGACAGGTAACCGCTAACGAGAATATTACCATTCCCCCAAGGACTGAAATCATAGTACCTGGATACATCGGTAACGATGTGAGTTTCAACTCTGGCCTAATTGGATCTGCGGAAAATAAAGCGAATGGATTGCTAATAGCTTCGACGCTAGTGGACCTTTCCAGAAAAACTATCCCGGTAAGAATTTGCAACGTAACTGAAAAACCTAGAGTGTTCCAGAAAGGTGAAGTGTTGGCAACCTGCAGTCCAGTAACGTGTGTCTGCAAAAGTTCGAGCTTGCTCCTATCCAACTCGCCTCAACAGTTGACTCCCGACCTTCTAGAAAATGCTGAATTGTCCCCCCGAACAGAAAAGCTCCGCAGAAAGACTGTTCCAAGAATTTGAAGACGTGTTTTTCTAGAAACAGTAGCGATATTGGCCATACTACAGTGACACAACACAGAATTGATACAGCAGACCATCCGCCGATTAAACAGCACCCAAGACGCTTGCCGTTTGTTAAACAGGAAGAGGTCGGAACACTACTACGAGAGATGCAGGAAAATGACATCATAGAACCGTCTTCGAGTCCGTGGGCATCTCCAATCGTCTTGGTTCGTAAGAAAGATGGCTCCACAAGATTTTGCGTGGACTATCGAAAACTTAACGACGTCACCAAGAAGGACAGCTACCCTCTTCCAAGGATAGATGACACCCTGGATACCCTTTCCGGTCATAAATGGTTCTCGACTTTAGATTTAAAGAGCGGATACTGGCAAGTGGAGATCCATCCCGAAGATAGAGAAAAACAGCATTCACTTCCGGCCAAGGACTATGGCAGTTCAAAGTCATGCCGTTCGGGCTCTGCAATGCGCCAGCTACTTTCGAGCGCCTGATGAAGACCGTGCTAAAGGGTTTGACTTTTGAAGCTTGCCTTATTTACCTGGATGACGTCATAATAGGAGGGCGTACGTTTGAAGAACATCTTCAAAATATCCGGAAGGTGTTATCAAAATTAAGCGACGCTAACTTGAAGCTAAACCCTTCGAAATGCAAGTTCTTCCAGAAAGAAGTCAATTATCTGGGACACATCATCTCTGCAGAAGGTGTTCGTACGGACCCCGAAAAAGTGTCCGCCGTAAAGAATTGGAAACGCCCTGAAAACCTCCGTGAGCTGCGAAGCTTCCTGGGACTATGTACTTATTACCGAAAGTTTGTGAAAGGGTTCTCTAACATCGCAAGACCCTTGCACAAGCTAACAGAAAGTAAACAAAAGTTTCAGTGGACAAAAGAATGTGAAGATTCCTTCCTCCAGCTTAAAGAAGCTTTGACGTCTTCACCGATCTTAATATATCCACAACCGGACAAGCCATTTATCTTGGACACTGATGCCAGTAATGAGAGTGTCGGAGCAGTATTATCTCAGGAAATAGATGGCCAGGAACGAGTCGTAGCTTATTGGAGTAAGTGTTTATCGAAACCGGAAAGAAATTATTGTGTCACTCGAAAAAGAGCTACTGGCTATTGTGAAAGCCATCGAGCATTTCCATCACTATCTCTATGGCCAAAAATTTCTTCTACGTACCGATCATGCCTCTTTAACCTGGCTAATGAATTTTAGAAATACTGAAGGCCAGGTAGCCAGATGGATACAACGGCTCAACGAGTATTACTTTGACATCAGACATCGTAAAGGCTCCTCGCATGGAAATGCTGATGCCCTTTCAAGAAGACCATGCCCAGAAAATTGTCGTCATTGTTCCAGAATAGAGACCAAATATGACTATGCTATACGCCAGATAACAACTTCAACAGCGACGCCACCCGATCCCTGGAGTGACGAGAAAGTTCGAGAAGACCAGATGGCGGATCCTGATATTAAACCCCTTATAGAGTTTATGGAGTCTTCCAGCAATAAACCAAGTTGGCAGGACATCTCGGCTTATAGTCCTACAACTAAGCAGTATTAAGGCCCTCTGGAATTCTCTACATCTCAGGAATGGTGTTCTATACCGAAAGTTCGAATCAGAGGATGGAAAAGACAGTAGGTAGAAAAAGCCGATTCTGCTGTAAAGGCGGTGCAGGCGGTGCAGGCGGTGCAGGCGGTGCAGGCGGTTGCAGGCGGTTGTAGGCGGTTGCAGGCGGTTGTAGGCGGTTGTAGGCGGTTGTAGGCGGTTGCAGGCGGTTGTGGCGTAGGCGGTCGTAGGCGGTTGCAGGCGGTTGT